>VXAU01001186.1:0-78386 GCA_013399695.1 Formicarius rufipectus
TCCATGTGTGTCCACAATTGATTCTCTGAGTTTCCCTCAAGATGTTTCTTTTCTGCTTTAGGGATGAATTTAGATTTTAACCCCACCAGTTTCCCTCCCTGTGCACTCCTCATTGCCTCAGTTTCCCTCACCAATGTCCCTGCTCTCTCCTAGAGATCACATCAGGTGTGACCCCAAAGTTTCTCTCTGTGCCCATCACTGATTCCCTCACCTTACCTCCATATTTTCATTCCCTCCTCTAGAGATGACCTCACACTTTGCCCCCAAAATGTTCCCAACCCATCAACTCCTGAGTACCTGATTTTAAGTTCAGAACATTGTCTACCCTGTGCCTCACCTCAGGTTTCCCCCCAGAAATGTCCCTGTTCCCTACTGTCTGAGCTCACCTCAAGACTTTCATCCTCTCCCCCGAGATTGCCTCACATTTCAGCCCCAGAACTTTCCCTACTTCTGCCCTACTGATTGTCTCAGGTGACCCCAAATGTTCATTGTCTGCACTGTGGACTACCCAATGTGCAGTGCCAGACTTTATTCTGCTCTGGGGAATGTTTGGGGCTCTGTGCCTGCAGTTCTGAAGGGATCTTGCCCTCGAGACTCTCTCAGCCTGCAGTCCTGGGTGCATTTATTAGGGGGAGCCATTGGTGCCTGCACGTCCTGCAGCACCACACAGGATACATGGGGGACACCCTCAGTCCATCTTCTGCCAAATCCCACCCCGTGCTCCAGGCTGTGGGTGTCTAAATAATTGATCTCCCTGAATCCCACCCCCATTCCTACCCTCCACAGGAACTCCGCTGCTTCCCTTGTGTGCCACCGTGTCTTTCAGGTGGCACAAAGACAGAGCTCTGCAGCACTCAAAGTAACATCAGTGTCGATGTGGGTTGGAAAATTGCTGCTCAAGAGCTTTTGGCCCTTTGCCGAGCAGTGGCCCTGGTGTTCCCAGGCTCTCTCTCGGGCTGTGGCTTCCACAGCTGGTATTTCTGTCCATCTGTGCTCATTTCTAATGGACCGCCTTCCCTTTTTCCCTGCAGAGCCGGAGCCGAGAAGGAGCGGCCCGAAGCGCCCCCGCGGCTGCCCCCGGCCCCGCCCGGGCACAGAGCGCTCCGGCGCCGCCCGAGGAACTGGGGGAGCCTCCCCCGAGCCCGGTTTCAGTGTCTGCTCCGCGGAGGCAGAGCCCGAGCCCTCGGCCCGCCGTGCTGAGCCAGCAGGTCAGAGCGGCCCGTGCGCCTCCGGCCCCGATAACCTGCGAGGACACCCGGCCAAGGACCAAGGACGGGCCGGGAGCGTCGCCCCGCGGACCCTGCCCCGTCCCGCAGGGCTGTTCTGCTCCCGAGGGGAGGGCGGAGGGGTCGAACCCCCGGGGAGTCGGTGCCGGTTCTGCTCCGGGGGCTGCGGGTTCCCTTCGTGCTCTCACGATCGGGGCTTTGCTCCCCAGCGAAGGGCGCGCCGTGTCGGGAACGAACCCTCGTGCGGCAGCGTCGCCAACAGCGCTCCTTGAAAGCTTTCACACCTAAAGCCGGGCTGCAGACGCCCCTCCCAACACCGAGAACCAGCCGGGATCAATTCTTAACCCCTTCCTCCCTCGTAGGGGCAATAACTGCTTTGTTCCAGAGCCCCCAGAAGGGCAGTCCTTGCCCTGAACACAGAAAGTGGAAGGGCCTCTCCTGGAAACGATCCTTACCACAGTCCTTTCCAGTTAAACACTCCACACACATTTCTCTCCTGTAAATGAGTGCTCACTGGACACAGCCTGATTGCTGTCCCCAGAGTGCCAAGGGCTTTCCCAGAAAGGTGGAAAGCAGTTACCCATCCTGCTGAGCATGGACAGGGGCACTGGAGACATCGGATTTAATGGATTCAAATGGATGCCCCATCCTTGCAAGTGTCCAAGGCCAGGCTGCACAGGGCTTGGAGAAACCTGATCTGGTGAAAAGTGTCCCTGCCCATGGAGGAGATGGGAATGAGATGAGCTTTAAATCTCTTACAGCCCAAACCAGTCTAGGATTCTGTGAGGATCACAGCTGTGGAAATACAGTCCTTGGCCAAGTACCTCTGTATTACCAATAACTGCAGCTCTCCAAAGCCATTCTATCTCCAAAAATTTGTCTTTTTATCTTGCTGATGCTTATGGCATACTTAAATCAGTAAAATACCTGTATTAACTGTAATTTCCCCCTCCATCTTACAGTTTTAGAGTGGATTTTTTTCCAAGTTTCATAGACATTTTGATGGTAATTATCAATGCTGTGAAAATGTTGTTCATTCAGCCTTTCCCCCATGACTCCTTGGGAGCGGGAGAGAGCTTGTACAGCAAGAAAGGATGCAGAAATCTCAGGATAACCTCTGAACCTGGGATTTTCCAGGCACTAAGGTGTTCCAAAGTAATTTTCTGCACAGCAATCACCTTTGAGCAATTTCTAAGTGCACAATAAAAGGCCCAGAGTGTTTAACTTCTTGTGTGAGCAGCGATAAGTAGAAAATGTGTATTTGTCTCAATTTCAGGGAGAAAAAAAAATCTCCAAGGTCCTTCCTCTGCAACAAGGTGGTCAGGTCATCATCCTGAGCAAATAATGGCATGTCTGATTATTGTGGGAGTCTTCCCAAAGGACTAATGTGAAATCTCACAGTAAAAGGGTTTTGATTAACCAGGAATCATCTGGGCGAGTATAAAAGTAACTCCTTGCCCCTAATTCTTTCTGCCTTCCACAGACAAAGCAAACTCACCCCAGGCCCCTGCCAAAATCTGACAGGATGGACCGGAGAGCAATCATTTATGTTATTATATTGGTGAGCTTTACAGTGACCAAAGCCCTGCCTAGAACTTCTCGGGACACAGGTAAGGCCACCTCTCACCTTTTTTGTGGTTTTTGGGTAGCACTGCTGGCTGGACTCAGCCCTTGTGGTTCTTTCGTGGTTTGCTTGGCCTCAGCTCTGTGCAGGGTTTTTTTAATGGGACAAAGGGGTACAGCAGAAGTGTTCCTGGATAAATCTGGTGTGATCAGCCTCAGGTGCATCGCTTCTTAATTCCTTGAGAACCTCTGTGGTGTGCAGGACAGGAAGAGAGTACTGAGAGGAAGTGCACAGAAGGGAAATTTTCCCTGTCTACCAACAACGAAGCTAAAAAAAAATGGTATTTGATGTAGCATTCTGTAAACAGTTGTTATTAAAATGATCTTGTTTTTCAGAGGGAAAAACAACCATTGGCCAACGTTTTTCTCAGCTGCAGGAGAACAATTTTAAAGCCATGTAAGTTGTCTGGGTAAAACAGATGTGCTGCCACTGCACACCCTCGTGTCAGCGGGAAGGAGCGTGGCGAGTCCCACTCTGGCCGAGGGTGATACAAATCCCCTCCCTGCCTCCCCCCAAAGCTCTGTAAGCAGCTTTGGGGTGGCGAGGAAGGCGTTTGATGCTGTGTGCTCCCCCCACAGTGCCCTCATCATGTTTGCCCAGTACGTGCCAGGAGGGACGTTCGGCAGCGCGGCCGGAATGGCCGAGGGGGTCACAGCCCTGGCCAGGGGCTGTGCAGCAGCACCCAGCAGCACCCCCGACTGCCTGAAGCCTCTGGTAAGCTCAGCTGAACCTCCCAGAGGTGACTTGTCCTTCCAGAGCCCTGGCACGGGTTTGTTCCAGAGGCATGAACCCGCTCCTGGGAGACGTCACCTCCTTGTGGTGCACCTTTGGCTCACGGACTCGCCTTCTCCCCTCTGGGAAGGTGAACTTCTGATTTTTCACAGGACAGGATTTTCCTCGACACAATATGCCAGGAGGGAAACCTTCCCCAGGCTGCAGCCTGCTGTGCTAAAAAGGATCCTGAAAGAAATGACTGCTTCCTGTCCCTGAAGAACTCCTCGGGAGGGCTCAGCTCCCCTCTGGAGAGGCCAGATGCCGAGGCTGCCTGCAGGAACTATTCTCAGCAGCAGCAGCAGCCACTAACAGGGTAGTAAGTAATGACTCACAGCTTGGCTGCCTGGATGTGACAGCTGTGGGCTGGAGGCAGCAAATGAAGCAGCAACAACAATGTTCAGCCTCCTCTCTCATTCTGATTTTTCTGACTAATGTGAATTATTTGCATAATTCAACCAGCTGTAATTGCTTTTCTATAAAGCATGTTCTGCACCTCCTGCTTTGACTGTAGCTCCCAGTGACAATCAGTCTGGCCTAATTCATTGCATTCTTTAAAAAGGACTCACCTGACACCAAGGGCCTCCCTTCAGTCCTTAAAAGGGGTTGTGCTGCCTCTAAGATAGACCTGGCAGGATTTCAGACTTCAGTTTCCAGAAGAGCGTTGGCCCCATCAGGATTTTCCAAGATAAACACCCCACTGTGCAGCTGTTTGTTGTGCCAGGACACCAACGACTTCAGTAGCTTTTATCATTTTGCTATCAGCTTCCTCTGAGACTCAAGGTGCTTTTCTCTGGTTTCAGTTTCATCTATGAAGTTGCCACAAGGCATCCCTTCCTCTATGCCCCAGCAATCCTCTCGGTGGCTCCCCGGTACGAGGAGATGCTGAGGAACTGCTGTGCAAGTGCTGAGGGCCCCTCCCATCACCCCGAGGAGTGCTTCAGGAGACAGGTATTGATGTGCAGCCCTGCTGCAGCTGCACGAACACTGAGGCGCACGTGTCGGCGCTCCTCGTCCAACCTCTGAGCCTGCTGCTGGAATTCGCCTTGTTAGGCACAAGTGGCCATTTCTCCTGCTGTGCTAAAAGCACTCAGCTGTTGTCTGAAGGGTTCTGCTTTCTTTTCAGAGAGCACTTGAGAAATGCTGGTGCCTAAGCAGCAAGTGCAACAGTTGCGTCTTGCAATCTGTACAGCATTTTTCTCTCACAATTAAAACATTTTTTTAAAATTAAAAACTGTCACTATTGTAGCTGCAGTTTCCTTTTCTTCCCCTTTTGTGGCTGCACTTTGTTTCTGCCAGGCACCAAAGGTGGTGAAGCCAGTAAGAGAAGATGCCCTGAGGCAGGAACACACTTGTGGAATCCTGAAGAAGTATGGGGAAAGGACCTTAAAGGCTCTGTGAGTGTTCCCCGTGTTTATTATTGTTTTGAAATAAAGCTGTGAGTGGCTCCACAGTGACTTTGAGGACCAGCCCTGTCCTGCACGAAGACAGAGTAGAAATTCAGATTGGTGGGTGGCAGCATCACCGTTCCCTTACAAACCATCATGTGGTTCCAAAATCTAACCCAAAAATCTAAGCCAGTATCTAGTAGGAAGACTCTGGACCCACCCCACCTCTCTGTGCTCAAAGCCAGACAACCTCTCCACGCAGAAACGACGACAGCCAGCACAGTTCACCCGCCGAGAGCGTAAGCAGGACCCGTTCTCCTTCCCTGCAGGAAGCTGGCCCAGATAAGCCAGAAGTTCCCCCGGGCTGCCTTTGGCACTGTTGAGGAGCTCGTGGTGGCCGTGGCTGACCTGCATGGGGCGTGCTGCCATGGGGACACGCTGGGCTGCGTGCGGCGCAGGGTAAAGCCCCTCCTCACCTGGGCAGCTGGTTTCCTCCTGTGGCTGGGCTGGCGTTTCCACACTTCCCTTTTCCCCCACAGGAGGAGATCCTACACTCCGTGTGTGCCAACCAGCGGGTCCTGTCCAGCAAGATCCAGCAGTGCTGTGAGAAGCCGCTGCTGCAGAGGAGCCAGTGCATCGTCGGCGCGGACAGCGATGACAAGCCTGCCGACTTGTCCCCCCGCCTCAGGGAGTTCATTGAAGACGAAGGAGTGTGTGAACGTTTTGCCCAGGAAAAAGACAGGCACTTAGCCAGGTAACGTGGAGATTCCGCTGGGAAACTCTCCCTGTTGCACAGGACAAACCCACCCTCAAATCCTCCCACTGTCCTTCCCTCCCAAGGCCAGGTGCTTTGGCTTCTCCCTCACTCCTGATCTTCCTCATACTGCAGGTTCCTGTATGAATACTCCAGGAGACACCCGGAATTTTCTGCCCAGATGCTTTTAAGGATCGGCAAAGGCTACGAGGAGCTGCTGCAGGAGTGCTGCCAGCCAGGGGCTCCCGGGGGCTGCCTCAGCAGAGGGGTGGGTGCTGCTGGGGCCTCGGGCTTCCCACAGCACACAGAGGGGTCAGGGGTGTCACCCCATCACTAGAAAGCCAATATCCCTGCTGCAGCTCTGGAGTCACAGCTCCTGTAACAATCCCAGCAAATCCTGCAGAGCCTGACCCGTTTCTGAATGGAAAAAGCATCCCAGAGCCTGTGCCATCTTCAGTGGTGACGCAAATTAACGTGGGTGGATGGAGATGGGGGGAAATGGATGGAGCTAACACTTCTGTGGGCCCTGCTCCTGAGCAGTACCAGTGCCCTCTCCCAAATGCAAAAGGGGCTCGTGGTTATTGTCTGAGACCAGGACAGTGGCCTTGGAATACCTCCAGTCCGGAGCTGCCCTGTGTCTCAGAGCCAGCCCTCCAGCAGCCACACGAGACTGAACAGGCCATGGGGCACAGAGGTGGACATCTCTCAGCATTCAGGCAGTTTACAGGGTTTCAGGCAGAACTGGTATTAAAACCAGGGTGTCCATATCAGGTCAGAGGCAGCTCAGGATACTCAGGAGACCCTGCGTTCCCCCCTCCTTAAATTCACTTACTTTGTTCCAGGAGGAAGAACTGAGCACACATATTTATGAAACGGAGAGCGTCATGAGGACGAGCTGTGACATCTACAAGGAGAAAGGAGATTATTATTTCCAAAACGAGTATTACTTTTTCCCATGCTTTCTCACCCTGCTCCCTTCAGGGCACAGTCTGGGCTGGGGGAACGCCACAGGGGTCACACAGGCTGGGCTAAAAGCACTACTGGAATATTTGGCTTCACACAAACATCCTTACCCCTGCCTACCTGGATTTAGAAACACCAGGCTCAGTCCTCTCCTTATGCTAAGGAGTGTCCCATGGAGCTTGGCTGGGGCATTCCACAGGGAAGGCAGAGGCTGCTCACTGCTGCCTGGTGAAACAAGAACACCAATATCACAACATCTGTCGTTTCAGGCTCCTCGTGAGTTTCACCAAGAAGATGCCTCAGCTGACTTCTGCAGAGCTGATCAAATTCACCAAGGAAATGACAGCCATCGGCTCCAAATGCTGTCGACTGGGCCAGGACAAGCTGCTGCCGTGTGCTGAGGAACACGTGGGTGCCTTCCTTTGCTATCTGGGCCCTACTTTTTGTTCAAACTGCCAGAGATTCCGCTGCCAGTCCCTAAAACTGCATATAAATGTCCACTTGCCCAAGCCCAAGCGGGTTCTACACTGACAGAAGGCAGCATTAAGTAGAAATATCAACTGTTCTCTACCCTGCAAACCAGGTTTAATTTAAATTCCTCTCCCCCTACCTTCGCCATGAACATTTCAGGCATTTTGAAAATGGACAAGTAACCTACTGTTGCTTTTTCCATGCTCTTGGGTAAAGCTGGACCTCGTGCTCGGGGAGGTGTGCAGGAGACACGCATCCGACCCCATCAACCCCGGCGTGTGCCGCTGCTGCAGCGGCTCCTACGCCTCCCGGAGGCCCTGCATAGGCAAGCTGGAGCTCGACGACACCTACGTGCCCTTGGCACTGACCCCGGGGCTGTTTGCTTTCCACGGGGACCTGTGCACCAACGAAGGGGAGAAGCTACAGCACAGGAAGCAGGAGTAAGATGAGCTGGGGTGCTGTCACCCCCCTGCCTTCTCCTTGGGGACAGCCCAAAGCCAGGCACTGATGTCTCATTTCCCAGGGGAAGGGAGCACTGCCGTGCTCCTGGCCCGAAATCCACGTATGGGTGGTGAATGAGGATGAGCAGCTGTGCGGAGGCAGCGGGTGGGCACAGAAGGGGGGTTTGCAGGCGTGGGGGGGAGGGAAGCTCCGTGAGCATGAGCTCCCCTCCCCGTTGCCAGAGCTGTGCTCTCCTGCAGGATGCTCATCACCCTGCTCAAGTACAAGCCCCGCATCAGCCCGGAGCAGCTGAGCTCCGTCACGGCCGCCTTCGCTGCCCTGCGGGAACGCTGCTGTGGAGCTGCCAGCCCCCAGGCCTGCTTCCTCACAGAGGTACCCCTCCTCTCTCCAGCCAAAGGTCCTCTGCACTGGGGAGACAAAGGGGATGGTCAGGTTTTTGGTCTAAACATTTTCCCTCTCTACTGCCCCACCTCTGTCACCCGTCTCGCCTTCCCAGTGCTGTTTCAGCCTGCTCAACTTCACACCCCAGAGCTGCTTTGGCTCCTCTTAACCCTCTGGTCAATCTGCTTTTCCCTACTTCTCCTCGCCCTCTCTTTGCTCCATTCCTTAAATTGACTTTAACAAACCATCCTTGACCCTTAAGCCTTGTTCTCTTCCCACAAGTCTTTGCTTTAAGCGATAAAATACAGAACAATTTTATTAATACAAGATTTCGACCTCTGGATACACCTAAACAGCACACCCACAAAGGATTCTACTGGCTGTTCCTACCACAGCTGTATTTCAGTACTTTGCCAACCAATAAAAAAATCTAAGGCCACCTGAGCTGAGCAGCCAAAGCTAAGTGTGCATGCACAGTGATAAACGTACCTGTGCTCAGCGCACAGTGCAGTGCCCACCCTGCTGAGGTTACAGGACACGACCCGCTGCTCCAACCTCACTGAACATGCCACAGCCGTCCCTCACCCTCCTGGCCCTATTGCTCACAGGGGTTTTCCTTTTTTCCAGGGTCCAGAATTTATCAAAAGGAGTGAGAAAATGCTGTCAGCATAAGGAGCTGCACAGCACACGGGAAGGTCCTCCCTGGATGACATGGAGTGACACAGACTGCACAGGGAGCACTTACAACCAAACCACGTGTCTGAAGGTCAGGTTTAGTCCAGAGGGAGGCTGCATGCCTTGGAGGAAACCCACCAAAGCATTAAGTGATGGAAATTCAGTGTTTGACTGTGGCCACCACACCTCCTGGTATGCAGTGTTGATTTATTACCCCAAATAGTCACAGACCAAAACAAAGGCATTTTAAATTTTGAGCTTATCAAGTGTAAGTGCAAATGAGATAAAAATAAGAAAAACCTGCCTGTAACCACTTCTAAACTAATCACTGAGTAATTATTCTTGCATTTTTATGACACTGGCCTTGAACTGCAGCATGTGAGCTCAGCAACATGGGCTGCTTGGGGGTGTTGCAAAGTTTCCTTTAAACAGAGAAAAATATTATCTCTGGCATCCCCAAAAAAGTGAGAGAAAAAAATTAAGTGTCACAAAAATGACAGGAGAGGGACTGCTGAAACACCTGGTCAGCAGGGAGATGTGCAAACTCAGCTAAGATATACACTCTAAGGACTGTCTCTGTGATCAGTGTCTTCAAACCCAAACACAAAAGCAAGCCCCACTTCCTCCATCACCTGTGTGTCCTTGCTGTGTTCCCTTCAACGTCCCACAATACTCTGGAATAAATTCTTCCCCTGTTCTTGTATTTGTCAGAAATGGTTCATTTAGACAGCACAGCACTCACAAAGAACCAATCCCACAGCAGTCACAGCCTGGTTTCACTCACCCTAAAATCCCAGCTGACTGCATCTGATCTGTGCCATGTTCCAGAGTTGTCTTCCAGCAGATTTCAGTCCCAATTCAGTGGGAGAAGGGAAATAAAAAGGGTTCTAGTCTTGAACATTAGATGGTGGCAAAAATAGCTCATTTTAGGATGTGTGGACAGACACAGAGGGTTGGAAAACCTGCTTGGAAACACTCTTTTCCTTACGGGCTGTGCAATTAACTGAATATTTAATATTCCAACATGTCTACTTAGGTGAACACGCTGCTGCTCCAAGAAACTTTCATCTGCAGCTCTAAGGCAGCTATTATTTAATCCCTACATATGAACTGCTGCATTCTTTTTGTTTCTGCCCTCTGTACTCCCTTGCCCCTACTCATTTTTCTAGCCAGAACTATCAACTGGACCCACTTGCCCCAGATCGAGCAATTTCCACCATCACCTTGACCTTCATTTTTTGAACTCGCATCCCAGTAACATCATCTCAGGCAGTGTAAAGTTTTATAATTTGATTTATTCCACATGATTTGTAGACAACACATGTCCTCCCTCCTCTCAGTCTTTGTTACCTGCACAAGGCCAAGGCAGCTGAGGTCAGGCACAGACACCAGGTAAAAACAACCAGCTAGGGCAGGAGGACCATTGACTGTGCACAACTTGTTTTATTTGCATGTCTGTAATTTGAGTCCAATACCTAACACAGCTCCCCCAGACACGACCTGACACTGGCTGCTGTGCCCTGCCTGGACCCACACTGCACCCATGGGGAGGCCACAAGACCAATTCTCCATGGGACTGAGGTTCAGCCTCTCACTGAGCTCTTCTCTGTTCCCTTTAAAATCCAAAACACTGGAAGGACCCCAGAATCATTTATTTCAACAGCAAAAACCACTGAGATGCCTTCCAGGAGCCAGCTATGTTTTGGGACAGTTCTTCCTTTGCAGTTCATAAGGTATTTCATGGATGAACTCCCTCTTGGGGTTAAGAGCTGAGCAGCTTATATATGGGAGGCTTCCAGTTATGTTTTTCTAACAGTAGCTCAAAGCTTAAGCAGGTTCAGCATCCACCAGTCTGAAGACAGTGGCATTTCAGGCATCTTGCATGGATATTTTGCAAGTTAAGTGAAAATCCTACCTGCCATATTCAATACATAAATAGCTTCTGCCACATGGCCCTTCTGACAAGCTTTCTGCTAGTATAATTCACTATTTCTGTAATAGATGGATAGCCATATACTTCATTTGCACATTTTCCATTAACACATTGGTTATTGCAGCATCTTCCTGCACCAGCCTCTTGGTAACAGGTTGTACATCAGCAGGGTTTAAAGCCTTGGGCTCTTCAGGAGATCTCTTCCCCCAAGTTCCAAGCCAGATTCAGCATCTGTTGTCTGGAGGAGGCAGTGCATCTCCTTGGGTGCTTCCAACCCACATCCCAGTGCTGCAGGAGTGGGGGCAGCTCCAGCTGTTTCATGATCAGGAGACACTCCTTCCCTCTGCACACCCTGAGCTCCAAGTGCTCCTCAGTCCCAGCCCATGGAAACAAGCAGCACAGGGACTGCCCCTCCACACGCCCAGAGTGTTCCCAAGGGGCCACTCCCATCAAACCGTGGTCTCTGTTTTTCTCACAGTTCGACTGCGAAGGTGTTTCTGTATCAGGTCCTTCTCTTTGTGGTACCTGAGATGGAGAGGGACAAGGCATTTAAACAACAGGATCCTGCAAAGATTCAACCCAAGTTCTAAAAAGCTGGTCAAACGACAATGACAAGTTTCCCACTAGAAAATGGCAGGTGCTATTTATTGTCTTTTCCTCCATTTCCCAGACAGACACTTGCATTCAACATGATTATCAGCCCATCATCCAATAACAGATCCATGGCTGCTGTAGCCTCAGGACTGAATTGCTCACAAAGGAGCCTCTCTGGCTTGTCCCTACTGGGCATTGGGAGCTACTGCCACAAGAATTCCTGCCACTTACCACAAGTTTCAGAGGGATATTTTGCCCCCGTGTGGCTTAAATGCTACAGAACCTAAATAGTACCACAGTGTGCACTGCATTTGTCGTTTCCAGGGGAATACAGAGCAGCAAGCGCAAGCTGAGGTTTGTACAGTCAAAGGCTCAGGAAACAATTAATAGAAGTAACTCTGAGTGTGCAAACTTTCTGAGAAGATGCCACTGTGTGTGTAGTCAGTATTTATTCTGGAATCTTTATATATTTACACACACATATATATTTTCATATATACATACATTTCTATTTAATATTTNTATATTTAACATGGGTATAGAGGATAGGGAAAGTATTAGAAAGGATTATAAATCCCGCCCATCTCTACAGCAGACCCAGCAGTGTTGTTCCTGCACACTGCCATGTGTTCTCCTCATGAGCCAGCCCATAATTGCACAGATTCCCCTGGCCTCAGTGACCCCCCTCATTTTGCTTCCATTTACCTTGCCTTTGTCTGTTGGATCTCATGCTCCTCCTCGTCATTTATTCTGCGCAGGATTGATTCCAAAAAGGGAAGATGAAACGGGATGTACTGAGCAACCTAACAGGGAAAGAGACAAGAAATGCTCTACTGCCCATGGTAATGGAGACAAATTCCATATACTATCAGAAGTGATGATACACTCACGTCACTGCTGATCTCTTCCACATCCCCATCCACGAGAAAGAACTTGGCAACCTCCTCCGAGGGCCCCTGCAGCAGCCTGTGCAGCAAGGGGACGTCTCCACTCCTCAACTGCTTCTTCTCTGGGGTTTATAAGGAATTCCATGACACACAGAACACACCACAGAGCCAGTACATACCTCCTGCATTCAGGAGCCCTTTGCCTTGACACGCGTCCCACCCCTGACTGCTGTGCAATTACCAGATATCTAACAGGTCCCTAACAGTTTGCCATTGAAGGCATATTCCTCCTCATCTCTCTTCCACTCTTTCAGGCACTTTCTCTAATAAAAATCAAATCTTTTTAGCTCCCTAAAGAACTCAGAGTAAACTGTTGAGGAAGTAAGCATTTCCCACTGAAAAATAACCACTTTGACCTCGGCACCTGTGATCCAAAACCACCATCTGAAAGAGATTAGAGACACCTCTCTGAGGGCTTTCTGGAGAAGCTGGAATGCCACACCATACCCTCCCTGCCCAAATGAGGACAGAGGTCTGGAATGAGCCCTGTCACTCCAAAGTACACATCCCATACACACACAGAGAGGATGATGAGAGATGAACAGATCCGACAGCAGCTCCCACCTTACCTCCAGATGCATGGATAATGTAAAGTGCAAATTCATGGGGGCTGTTTTCTATCTGTGAAACAAAAGAAAATCCATTCAGATTCAGACCTTCCCAGCATTTCCCTCAGCTCATATCTGTATCAAAGTGAGACAGGTATCTTGTGTGTTATGAGTTTAAAGATGCAGGATTTAGACGAGACAAAAAACTAAGCTGCCATGGCCACTGTCCCCCCGCCAACCCTAATCCTCACCTTCCCATATTGCCCAAATCAGTAACACACTTAGACAACCCCAAATCATGCCTTCCTGATTTCCTCAGAGCATCCTGAACTACTTGATACAGTTTTCTTTTCTCGTTACATGTACATTTGCTACTTCCATCTTCAGAGAAAAACCCTGTGATCCCTTCCTACCCAACGTGCCCCACAGGCACAGCGAGGAAACAGCAGAGCTTTTGAATACTCACTTTGCTACTTCTCCAAAACTTCACACCCCAGTCTGTAAGTCTTACTAATCCCAGAAGTCAGGTTTTCCTTTCTGTATTACACTCCCAAGTCCCACTAACTGCATGAAGTAATTCTGCAATAGCCAAGTCTCCAGACAGCTTAAATGGGAGAAATTGTGCAGTAAGCAGTCACATAGAATCAAGATACTGGAGAAACAGTCTTAACTGGAAAGGTGTTGCTGACTGGGTATAATCATATTGGTGGAAGATGGTTCCAAGGTAACTCCAAGGGATGAACATTTCCAGAACACGGCCACACCCGCTCCTGCCAGAGTTACCTTAAACTTGCGAAGCAGCTGCTCTATCACGTGCCTGGTTCTCATGTGGCTGTTGGTCCTTATTTTGGTTTCTGATCCAAAAGCCGGAGTGAAAACTGATGTCTGGGAACAAAACCAGCCCCATGAGGCAACGCTGCCTGGGCAGGGCTCCCAGCCCCAGGGCCCACCCTCAGGCGATGAAGCCAAGCATGGGCATTCCTACCTCGTGGTTGTAGAAGTGGCCATTGATGGAGAACCTGTGGGCCCCTCCCTGTGCCCTGGCTGCCGTGGGGAGCCTGGTCCTCCTGCGCACGGCCGCGGCATCGCTGCTGGTGCGGGGTAGGGTGGCACAGTCCTGCTGCTGCTCACTCCTGCACTGCAGCGTGGGGCTTTCGTGACGTGGATAACCTGGGCAGAACACAAAAGCATGTCAGCAGCGTGCACAGCTGCTCCCCTCTCCCTGCCAGCACCCCCACAGGAAGGAAGCTCTTGATGGAGCTATTGATTCATTAATTCTTTTGGGGAGGGGGAAGGAGGAGAGGAGCAAGGCATAGGTGTATGATGAAGAGAAATAGGCTGGCTGCAGCAGCCACAGTTTGTTCTTTTCTTCCCTTGGCAATGATCTCGTGAGTCAAAGGACAGCCCATTAGCACTGGATGGTCATTAAGTCACCTGCACAAGGCTGGCCCTAACCAGCTCTAGGTCGGTGTTTCCCCAGCCTGCAACACACACCACACACAGAGCATAAAGACCCCCCCTCATGGCCAGGGAAGGCCTGACGGGGGAAATTCCTTCTGCACAGCCACAGAACACAGCAATTTTTGTGAACATAAGAGCACTGACACTCACTTGGCTCGAGGGCTGCATGTTCCTCAGCAGACTTCAGCGTCTCCCCACTGATGTGATGTAGGTCATCAAATTCTCCCCAGCGGGTCATTCCCCTGAAAGACCAAACATTTGTTACTCCTCATTAATGCAGTGATTTCAGTTCATCCTGTGGCCAGGCTTCAAGTAATGCATTCCTGCCTCTGCTCAGAACTTTACACAACACAGCTACGGACTTCAGCATGGTAGTTTATGTAAAAATATACCCAGTTATTAAAACACGCTATGACAAGGAGTCCCAACTGTATCATAGGTCTACTTAGAGCTCGTTGAATAGAGAAATTAAGTCCCTTAAAACTTTGCAGTAATTATTTATCTATTTTACAGCAATGTTCTGGATAGATCACAACAAAATACCAGGCAGGCACACAGAAAGCATGCATTGCAGTTTTAATAGTCACAGGACATGTCTGCTATACAGATGGGGACATGCAAGACTAAATTACGTATCAGCCCCTCATGCCACCCAGTTCTGTATAATTCCATTCAGCCTGGTAGAAAATCTACCTTTCTTCATGTCAATATTTCCACAATTCATTGCCAAAACTCTCCAGCAGAAAGCCTTCAGCCAGTTACTGCTCTGACTGAGAATAAACCAATTTCAAATGCAGTATTAAAAATTCACTTCCTCTCTATATATATTCCGAAGAATATTCAGCTAAGTCCCATGAACACTCCAAGCAATGACCTCAGTTTTGTTCCTCACATTCACCAAGTTCCTTTAAGATCAGACAGCCAAGCTGCTCTGCATACCTTAAAGCATGTCAGGGCAGCCCCCTGTTTCTGGGATCACGAGTTAATGTTTACTTTAAGATTCAGATCTCCACCAGCCAGAAGCTTCTGAGGCGCTAGGAGGCAAAGCATGACCTCAACAGCCAGACTGGCCCCTGTCCTGCAGGCCACACACACCCCACACCAGCACACCCGGCCAAGGTACACACAGCACCTGTCAGGTCTCACCCCTCCATTTGAACAGCCGGAGAGGCAAGAAACCTGTCCCTGAGTCGACTGGAATTCCCCAGGTGCAAGGATGGCAGAACAGAGTTCCAACAGGCACCACATGCAATCTAAGGCCATGGGGAATTAGGAAAAGAAGCTCCGCAATGCACAGTTTATCAGGGTGAACATTGGCTTTGCCTCCCTATTGCACGTGACTCAGCTTCATCTCCAGTGCAGCAACCCAGGCTGGGGAAATAGTGTTCAAAACCAAGGATAAGGACACTGAGAACCTGCCTTGTGAGCACAACACACTGGGACATGAAACATCATTGGCAGCAGCCTGGAGAGCTGGTCTGTGGGCATTTGAACAGGATTCTTTCCACTAGGTTCTGCACAAGGCAGTGCTCATTCCCTGGTGTGAGCTTCACCTGCACAGCAATGATTTCCACACCTGAAGCACCTCAGAAGGTAACCTGGAACTGACAATCCCTCAGCACTCACCCACCAGCTTTTGGCCTCATGCCATGGTGTGTACACCAACATGAGATCTTTCAGGGGCTCCCAATATCAGCTGTCCCTAGGTACACGCAGAATTTGTTTGGAGTTTCTTCATACATTTTATATGCATTGATTTCCCAGTCTTTGAATGAACAAGAGAGCCTCCTGTAGCTCCTCAGCCTGAGAGCCAGGCAAAGATGCTTCAAAACCACACCTTTCTGCCCAGGAGAAGCTGTTGAAAGGCCACATCAGTGCCAGAGCTCAGCCACCACAGCCTTTGGGGAATCTGGGATACACAGCCAGCTGTACCCACTGAAGCCACCCACATGAGCCTGCCTCCTCCTCAGGAAAGTTCATACATCACCTTTTACCAGGGAACAAACCCACGCTCTCTGCTGACTTCAGGGTTACAAAGGAGGGTAGAAGCTTCTCATCCTGAATTTTCAATCGGATAGGATGTCGCACTCCCCAAAATATTGACAGGATTCCTTCAATAAATGGGGTGTTTCCTTCTTGCTGGAGAAAAAAACCCAAAGAATAAGGAGTGTTACATAACAACTAAGTAAAAAAGATCAAGTCATAATCAATTTCTTCTCAAAGTAACAGGAATATAAGGAAATTTCTGAGGCTTGACACAGCTCTGGGACAGGTTACTGAGAGAGGCCATGCCATCTCAATTGAGGTATTGCCAAGACACCCAAAACAACAGCTGACTTCACCAGTCCAGGAAACCTGTTCTGGTTTCTTATTAGATGTAACCTATCATGGAATGACAACACCACAGCAAGTGCTGGAGAGCAATACTGTGAGGAGAAGAGAGCAGAGACAGCCATCTCCAGAGCGGTGGGAGTTTCTCTCTCCTAAAGCCTTACCTGGTTACATATCAGCTGTAGATTCTCTTGATCCAAATAGTAAGAGTTGTAATTTTTCAGAAGAGAACTGAGCTGCTCTCTAGAATAAAAAACACAAAGAAAGGATAATTTTTAACATGTCTGCCACTGTAAAATGCAGATGCTACATGGCAGGGTGACACCCCATGCCTGTGCTTCCAACTGCATCCTTGCAGTGGCTTGTTAATGATCAATACAACATTTTCTGAGACTAAAATTGTCAGGTAACTGGGTTGATCATAAGTTGCTTCTTCGAACACCAGATACACACAGGAAGTTAATTAGTCATAGTCTGATGTGATTAACAACACTGCCCTAGAATAGCTTGTACTTTGGACCTCTGATAATAGTCAAGAGAAGGAAGCAAACAGGAACAAATTCATAACTTATCAACCTTTCAGGTTATTTCAACTAGGCTACAGTTTGTTTTCCCTGCAGGATGGTTTACATTGGGTTTTTATGTTTTTGCAGATACACTTTAATTTCCCAGTATCTACAGTGTGCCCAGAATTTGTTTTCTCATGCTTGATTGCATGGAGCCTTCGCTCAGAGAAAAAGGGATGGAGATGAAGAAAGTCTCTGCCAACAAGCAAGGAGCCATGGAGACAAAAAGCCAGCTGCAGCTCAGGCTAAGGAGGGCTGAGAAACAACAGAATTAAGTGAAGTGCACTTCAAGAACGAAACACTCTTCCTCACACCACTTAAAGATTACTTAGTAACTCAACCAAGCAATTTCCACCAGCAGAGGTAATTAGCCAGGGGAACAACTGCACGGAAGCATACAGATTCCTCCTTACGGACCTCTTGAAGCACCTGAGATGACTGAGAACCACAGTGGTTTCATGTTCTGCCTCTCAGTGGGGACAGAAAATACCCAGACCCATTCTCCAAACAGCGCCTGTTATTTCCATGTTTCAGACCAGTGTGAGGAACAGCGGGACCACAGTTCAAGCCAACAGCACTGGCCAGCTCTCTGCACCACAAGTTCCCTGCAGACCTGCTGGAGCTGTTCAGGACCCACGTACCACCAGAAGCACTATTACAGCTGCTCCACCAATCTTGAGCCAAGAGGTGCCCCAGAGGGACAGAGCCCAGGGTGCAGCCCGGCCCCAGGGACACGGCGTCCCCCTGGGCTCAGCTGCCATGCACCAGAGCAGAGAGCAGGGACAGCCAGAGTGACAGGGAACATGCTGTGCTTGGGACAGGGGGAGCACTTGGAATGTTCCCTGGCACCCCTATCCCTCCCTGCTCCACCGAAACACAGCAGGGTTGCTTGGTGAGCCTTCCCCCATGGTGAGAAGGGAAAAGATAAACTGGGCTTTTACCTGGCAGGTAACATGAGGACAAGAACTGCACCACTAAATCTCCACAAGGTTCACTGCAACCCCTGCTAACACTCTGGGTGTAAATAATATACTTTACACTATTGCATTTTTACACAAAGAAATAATTTTTTCAGTGGCTTTATCAACAAAGTGCTGGGATCCAAACCAGTGACTTCAACATTTACTTCCCCTCACTCTGGTCTCCAATCCTAGGAATACAGGTGGCAAAACCTGTTCTTTCCATCATGTTGGAGTAGCTCATTACAGGTTTTGTGTCTTGTGAGCTGTGAGGGACTGTACTGAGGTCATCCCAGCATCAGGGCAAGTTTTAATAGGCCTGGGTATGGATCAGATATAAGCCCAGTTCTAACCATGCTGGCTACAGGGGAGCAAGACTAAGCATGTCTTGGCCTCCTAGACCAGCAAACTCCAGATGCAATTCTAGATAAACGAGCAAGTAGGAGACAATTTTGCCTGACTGATCTTGTGACAGACCTGCTGATCCTGCTTGAGATGGGCTTCAAACTCTATTCATACTTCCCAGTGCAGTACCTTTTGGAATTGTTTTATTGACAGTTTTTTCCAGGTAGGAAGCTGGAGAGGTGAATTCCCTCAAAATAGATGAGGAATACATAAGGACTTGGGTTATGCTTCTCCCATGTTGGCTGCAACGGCAAATAAAATCATAGGCTAACACCACTAAGTGGTGTGCTAAGATGCAGTTTCTCAGAGCAAGCTCTCCAGATTTGCACGCAGTTTCTTGCCTTGCCTAGAAAAATTTGCCATTACCTTCCACAGAAGTTCATATAAGAACATCTTGCAGGTTTCAGTCTTGTATTAGTGCAACCAACAGTGACTAACTACACAAGTCATTAGAAAAGCCCTGAGGGAGAGATTTAACAGCAGCTCACACCGACTTGTTTCTCCTGATGTAGTGCAGACATGAGAGAAGAAAACATTTTCCTTCTTTTAGCCCCAGAAAGGGTTAAGATGTTGGTCCAGTTTGGTTCCAGGAGGACAACATGTTCCAACTGCCCTAACCTACAGACAGATGCCATCTCTGCAGTGTTTTTCTGCCAGAAAAATCAGCAGCTGCTGTGCTGCAAGTCTGTTCTTCACAGCAGCTTCCTGACAACAGCCAAACTTCGCCATTAGTGGAACCAAAGCCAAGTACCTGGCAGAACAGCTCACCTAGCATTTACTGCAGATTGACCCCTTTCTTCAGAAGCAAAAGCAGGGTAAAAGGGAGCTGCAAGGTCAGGTGTCCCAGTGGTAAACCACAACAGAGCCCAGCCTGCTCTCTTGGAATACTAACCCGGGAGAACTCACCTGTGCCCTTCTCTTCCCTGAGCCCTCCACATTTACCCATGAATATTTATGGGAGTTATTTATGCTAGAGACACAGCAGTTCAGCCAGCCAAATAAGCCCACATGCTTTGGTCAGCCTTTTGATCCTGCCATTGTGCAATGCCCAAATGGCAGGCTTGCCTCCTCAGCAAGATTTGCAGGATACAGCTGGAAGAGGAGCAATGGAGCAGCAGATTCAAGGTCCAGATGAGGGATGAGAGAGTCTAGAAATTGCATTGGAAGCCAGCCTGAGCGCATATGGAACGTCAGTGATTCTTGAAACACTTATTCCTTTTCATGCAAGGCAAAGAAACTTTAAACCATGAACTATTAGGCAGAAAGGTCTCGAGAGACCCCCACATGTCACCCCTTGACCATGCCAACACATGGCAGAACACAGCCCCAGAGACACTGCTTCATGTGCTGCATTTCCAAATGCTTTTGTATGCCAGCTGTACGGGAGCTCACACAGATCAATCACCTCTGACACAGAACCACTGTGTCCCAAATTAGCAGCATTATAAAAGGAACAATGCTTTAGGAGAAAGGGAAAGGGGTCTTTATAGCCTGTGCACTCCAGGCAAGGCCCTGACACCCTTGAACAAGGAGAAATCAACAGCACTGCTCAGGCCACACAGAAAAAGATCAGGATTCAGGAATAAATACCTACTGCAGCATGAGAAATCCCCCTGGGGTAGCTGATGGGGAGTTTAGAGGCATCTTCGTCCCATAGGAACACCAAAAGAGGTGGAAATGAGGTGAGGAAAGATGTCCTGCTTCCAGCTCCTGAGCCCTTAGTGACAAGGCAAAGTTAATCCCTAAAAAAGGGGACGGAGCTAAACACCAGGTGGCTCAGAGTTTGGAGCAGCATTAGGAAAAATTCTTACTAGTCAGATTGAACTGTAGAAAAGCAGCCCACGAACTACAGTTTGAGTGCAATTCCATGTTTTTTGCAAGTGGGTGAGAAAGCCACATGCACTGAGCACAGCACAGAGCTGGCAGCCCAAAAGGTCCTTCTGCACAGAAACCCTGTGAGATGGGACCACGGGCCAAACCCCAGGTGAGAGGAGACCAGCTGCAGCCCTGCAACTCATGCTCAGCCCCAACAGATTTCCAAGACAGCAAAATCTCCTTCTCTAACTTCAATCCTCTAGAAGGGCTGTTCAATGAATAGAAACCAGAGACCCGATGGTTTAATACTTTGTTCTTTGAGTTCCATATAAAGGCCAACTCTGTTCTGTACACAGGTTAAATAAACTAATTGTAGAAATGCCTGCTGCTACAGGCTCAGCTCTCTACAGGACAGGATCCCCTGTTAAGGAATAAATATGGACTAACTTGAAAGAAAGCATCAAGGTCATTAAATATTTGGAGTGCTTAAACAATTTACCTGGTTATGAACTTCTCCTCATTGATGAAAACACACGGGAGATGCAGTGCCTTCATAGTCCCTTTCTTCATTTACTCATAAGAGATGAATCTAAAGAAAAGGTCAGAAAAATAAATACATCCACCAGTGCCACTAGCAAAGACTAGACAGTAATCAGGAACAAAGCCTTAGCTGGCCAAGTGTAACAGGCTGGGACACGCCACCTAAGGGCTCACTGCACTGTATTTTGACTACTTTGTACTTGGCTTCAATACCCACATTTCCCACTTCTAGTGAAAAAGCCAGAAGCCACCCCCAACCAGTACATACCAGTAACTTCAGTTCCAAGCAGCACATACACCAGGACTTTCTCAAGCAGTTTCAGGACTACTCCAACCCCCATGACTATCCCTCACTTGTTTGCAGTCTGAGACAGCAGCCCATGTGCTGGTGAGAATCCACCCGTCCATCTGGGATGGAGCATTGCCCAGGGGCACTGCAACACACCCTAACCCAGCAGAGCACCCCGCACCACGTGCCCACAACTGGGCAAAAGAAGCCGTGCTGATCATCAGCAGGGTCCTGCAGCACACTGAGGAAGCAGCTGGGATAGTAAAGGGAGAACAAGGCTGTAATTACAGGGACGTAGCAATACAATTTACAGATTTCCACGTTGTGATTCCAGCATGTTGTGCAGGCAACAAGCCAGGCCCATGAGACTCCAACAACGCATTCCTCAATAAGCTTAATTACCAGTCTTGGCTCACTCCTTCCCCCTCAGGTACTGGAAGGCAGGCTGAGGAGAGTAGCTCCACAGACTTGACACTGACAACTGACACCATGCTGACAACAACCTCTGCCTCAGACCCAGAACTGGTATCACACATATGGGGGGAAAAACCACACAAGGAATCCCACTAAAAGCAGTAGAATCTCCAAGACTGCACTGGAAGTTATCATTCCACTTTTATTTCTCTTATTTAGGAATGATGCCTGAGGAATTTGCCTCACAGCACTCAATGTCCATTCTCCCTTCCGCAGGAGATGGACCCGAGTCCGATTCCAGCCTGCATTGGGCAGGGCCTGGTCAAAGACATCTGCAAAGTAGTTAATTGCCTACAGTCCCAATGACAAGCTGCCTTCCAAAAACCCATTTAGGAAGCGTTCAGGCTTGAACAGGTCACTGCTGGGCAAAGAGTAAACGCCTCGCTTCTGTTCTGCACTACTGAGCTGCTCTTTTAGAAGCCACCACGTTTCCATAATCGCAGATAAATGGCTTCTAAAGAACGTATGTGGACAAACTGGATGTTTTGCATATAAAACCCTTGACCTTCACCCTACAAAACATACAGGAAGTTATTTGACAAGCTCTAAAACCAGAGTGCACTAGCCAAGTGAGCTTGACCTGCGCAGCTGGGGTTTCTAGCAGCGCTCCACCAGTAGCTCACTGGAAGGAACAGCACACCCCTTGTCCTTTGGGTGACATTCATCAAGACAGAAATATACCTGAATGCCAAAAAGCCCAGGGACCTCTGTAGAGACATGAGTTTGTATGTGAGGAATACATTGTTGTACACCACCGTCAGGATTTTGCCTCTGAAATGAGCTCAGTAAGCACTGGCCACACCTTGAGCTCTGATTTCATGTGATGTACTAAGCTCTCCAAATGAAGCAGCCACCTGTGCCAGCGTAATTGCAAGCCAATTTTACAAGGAGCTTAGGTACACTGGCACCTGAATACACACTTGAGCTTCCTCCTGTCTGCCAGGAAACAACATGTTTGGAGCAGCAGGGAGACCAGTCACCCCTGGCAAGCTCCAGCACTGCTCACTGCTTGTGGCTGCATTCTTTTCCATAGCATTTGTCCTTTAAGGGATTCACCTGAAAGAAAAAGCTGATCTCTACAGATGGAGAGAAGTGATCTTCACAGACAGAGAAAACAAAGGAGATGAACACTGAACTACCTGTTCTGCTACACAGCGGCTGACTCCTAGTAAATTATTTGCCTTAAACATATTAAGCAGATCTTACATCAGCCTGATGCCTTTAAAATGCTGAAAAAAAACCAAACTGGAAGAGTAGGTCATGATGGGAACACTTCTTAACCCACATCTCCCCCTTGTCTCTCCCAGGACAAAGCCTTCTCTCCTATAGCTGTCACAGCAGCATACAATCTCACATTGCATTTTCCTGTTATATGACCAGCTCTTATCAGCCTTGTACCAAACACTTCCACACCACCAGCTCCCCCTGGAGATAAACCACTTCTCCCTGTACCCTTCCCACAGGCACATTTTGGCTGCACATGTCCCATAGCCTTTATTTTGAGCCAAGTCTGAGACCCGTGGGTTGAGGCCATGCAGCGACTTGCTCAGCACAATTACCTGACACTACAGATGTCTGGATATTTGCACTGGCCCTCCCTAAGTCCACAAAGCTCGTGGATTTCATACCACCTCCCAGCATTTTACTGTATTCTGTGTCAGTTCCCTGTAGCTCCTTTGAGGAAGCAAATAGGAGAAGTGAATCCTTTCCCACTGCTCCCTTGGATTTGAACTAACCAAACCTCGCTCATTTTCCAGCTCTTCTGACAACATACCGTTGTGCCGTCTACTCAAAGCCACCTCCTAATCTGGTTGGTGTCACACAGGTGTCTTTACCATTATGTTAAACTGGACTACAAGCACAGAATTCCCTTCAGGAAGACCTGCAAAGTGCGATCTTGGCTGGACTAACCTCCTGACCCGAGACTTAACCATGAAGAAATCCAATTCTTGGAGGAAGACTGACTGGAGCCTAAAACACTTCAGAAGGAAAGGCAGAGTCAGGAGTAAATGAGCAACAGGGAAGATGCAAAAGGAGCCTGCAGCCATTGGAGAAGGCTAGGAAAAGGGAAGAAAACTGACCACCACACAATCCCAAAGCTGTGAGACCATCAATACTCCCACAGCAGGGCACAAGACACATCTCACAGAGGTAGCAAGCTTCACGTTTCTCTGCAGTTTTAGATCTTACCTGAAATGCTTTTCCCCCCACATCCAAGTGTCAGTGGGAAGGCAGATGAGAGGGCTGATTCCATTTCATTCAGCACAGTGATCTTTAAGTCACCTGCTTAAAGGGACAGTGCAGGGACAGGACAGCAGAGGAACGGCACTGCCAAGTGCAAATGGTTGCACCCAAAGATAGAGAGGCAGCTGCAGAGGAGGGCTGAAAGCAGAGGGACACCTGAGAGCCAGCACTGAGCCAAGCAGGAGCAGCGAAGCAGCACCTCAATTTGTCTAACAGCCTGGATGTGCTTTTTGGTGCATCCATATATTGAGAGAGGAACCGCAGAGCACACAGTGTGCCAACGCTGAGCTCCTACAGTGTACTGACACTAAAGCCCCAGACCTGCACAAAGACCCCTAGGTATTCTGATCCAGTGCTTCCCAAAGCTCTTCCAAACCCATAGGAAGCCAGGATGGGGGGAACCTTTTCCATTTCTTGTATGGAAACAACACAGCTGAGCTATCCGTTAACTCAGCAGTCAATTCCATATACGTAGGATATTTTGTACCCCATGAAGCCTTGCACCATAGGCACAGCATCACACTTGAACCTCTTCCTAAACTCACAGGTGTCTGGTATTTAGCAAAATTCTGGACCATTACTGGTTTACACACAGAGGAGTTGAGGATTTATTCACATGGATCAACTCAGTCTCAGCAGTATAATTTTACTAGTCATGTATTCTAGGTATGAGCTTTCAGATTTTGCCTTTTTGTATTAGTTTTGTCCCTGCCACCAAGAAGTAAAACAAAACACTTACCCTGAGCAATTGTGTTTTTCCCACTGAATAAAAGCGAGTTGCTTTCTCCTTGACGCTTTAAACTTGTTCCCAACTTGATTTTAATAACTGGGTGCTCAGTACGAAGCAGCAGCAGCACTGCTCGAGTACAAAGCCCAGCACAAGCCCCCCGCTCAGGCAGGCTGGCAGTGGGACCCGGCTGGCAAACCCAGCAGCAAGCTGCTGTTCGTGTGAGTGTGTCCCCGTCCCCCCCACGCTCCATCCCCTCGCACGCTGATTCAGCGGGGCTCGCACACCTTTCCGACGCTGAGTAACCCACTATTCCCAACACGAGTTACTTTGTGTTTGGGGCCGCCGGGCACGGACCGCGCTCCGCCGCCAAGAGCAGCACACGAGGTCACCGACCGACCTTCTCAATCACCGCGGGCGCTGACTGCGGGGCAGAAAGGCTTGTGCCCGTGGACACACCGAGCAGCAGCACTACCTGTTTTAACCAACTCTGATGCACAGACCCCTCTACCTAAACGGGGCTCTGGGGGCAGAATTTCTGAGCGAGCATTTCTCCTTCCCTGCGCCACCCGAGTTACCCCAGAGCAAGGCACTCGGCGCTCCGAGTGGCTGCCAAGGACGTGGCTTTGCCCCGGCACTGCAGCCCACACGGCAGGCACAACAGCTCCAGCCTTCCCTTGCACTCACCTGGCCGTGCGATGCGAGGAGGAGTGTCACAGAGCTTTGCCCGAGCCCTGCCAGAGGCATGACAGCACGGCCCTGGCTGCCAGCCGCCTCCGCTGCACCGAACCCACGGGGCTGCTGGACACTATTTTGCTTAAACTGGGAGTGCTGGGAGCCCAGGACACTCCCCGCACCTCAGAGCATGTCGGGAATATTTACCTTTCCTTCCTCGGAGCGCTGACAGGAGCGCCCCTTAGTCACGGCTACACCTCCGGGAGGCTCCGCTTAACACTTTAATCACTACCCTTAGGAGGGAAAGGCAACCGGCTAACTCCCGGGAATCGTCTGCCGGCAGGGCACATCCAGAAACCCCTTCTCCGTTTTCTAATCCATTGGATAAACTAAGTTTTCCTTCAGGTACGTTCCCGTCACCAGTGCTTGGTGGAAGAACCAGCACAAAGCACCAGGTCGTGCCTAAGTGCACCTACGTGGATTTATAACATTATGACAGAAGCTGTGACAGCACAGCTTGACCCCTTAACCACACACAGCTGCATGACCCATTTTTTGCTGAACTGTAATAGTTTTATGAATATTACTCATTGAATAAGAGTTGTGTCTGAAAGGGAAAGCATTGCTGCTCACCTGAATTGCTCAGCAGGTAATCGTACCAGCAGATGTTTAAGCTGTAAAAAACTATTTGAACCAAGACACACCCTCCTATTTCCTACCGTTTGGCCATCCATTTACAGCAATTTATTCACCAGATGGCCTGTGTACAACTAGAAGTTACTGGGCCACGGAGGAGAGTGTGAAGAATGCCAGGCCTGTATTTACCTCCACACCCATTTTATTGTTGCACTGCAATTTATATCAAGTTGCTTCTGCTTTATATAATTTGATGTTAGGCAGAGGCAGGACAGACTCAAATATTTGATTCCTCATTGCATCATCTCCTCTGGTGTATTCCTCTCCAGAGCCAGACATGCTGCCACATAGTCACCACAGGAGACCAGTTATTTGGGACTGTAGTTTGTGTTCCAGTTTTGAGCTCTGTACCTCAAAAATACTGACATAAGGATTTACTGCTATATACAACATTGAAAATCTCTCCAAACACAAGAGGGAAGCAATATGCAAGATCTTTCACTCAACTCACAGCAACCTAGAATCTCCACGCTGTGGTGGGATTGGAGCTTTACACCGAGCTCAACCTTGGGAGCTGCCCTATCTCATTCATAATCAACACAAATCCACACAGCTTCCCAACTGGCATAAAACCAGAAGGTTGATTTTTCCTGACCTGCCTTCAGGCACCTGCCTGGTGCTCCAGGAGCAGAGATGTGGTGCAGCCTGACCCCTTCAAGGCTCAAACCCAAGGTCATGTCAAATACCTGGTTTGGACAAGTCTACCACCCCACAGGACACTCACACTGTGAAGCTGTTGGGTACAGGAGGCTCCCAGGTATTTTTAGAACTAAAGACCACATTATTAGCTTCCAACAGGGCAATAAGATGTTAACCCCCCAGGGTAAATCAAACTTCATCCTGACCCCAAACAAACCCAATGCTTAAATTACTAGATTCATGCAAAAAGATGCCTCAGTAAGAAATTAATACATTAAAGCCTCCAACCTCCTAATGGCAATAAAAACCTCCAGTTCCCATTTCCAGTAAAACCAGGTGAGTTGATTCTTACCTTGGCTTGGGCAGTGCAGCTCCAGCTTGTTTCCAGTTTTCTGTCTCACAGTTGCACTGCTCCTCCCAATGTCCGAGTTCTGTTCTCATCTGAGTCACACACAATTACCGGGTGAATACATTGGAGAGATGTGTCTGTGCAGACTAGGAGTAAGTGTCTCATGGGGAGGGGAAACAGGGCTTTAGGGCCACAGAGCAGGAACTCGCTGCAAACTCCAAGAAATGGAATGCTTTGATTCCTTTCACAAAAATTAAATAATCAATGCACCAAGACGATTATTTTTCCCCTTTCATAATGAACATAGTTTACATGCCCTGGAAATCTATGAACAAGTCACAACTTGGTTATGCTATCACACCTCTTAAGCAGAAAGGTGATAATAATTCCTTCATAACAGGCAGGGAATATGATGGTCCTGGAGTCTTCACTGGCACTGTCACACTTCCGCTCCTGGAATAATTAATAACCAAATAATTTGAACTTAATAAGTAATTGGAAGTTGAGCTGTTTCATAATGTGACCTCAAATGATTAACAAACTGCTGAAGAGGGGAGAGAACCTCAAATGGGGAAAACAGAGATTCCTGTTCTATTTTTGTAGTAGACTATCACACTAAGCAGGCTGCCACAGCAACACCACACACATGTGCTGCACTCAGTGGAAGGGCTTTGATAAACACTAAAGATTCCTCTGCTCTAGTGCAAGAAGGAAAATCCCCAACCTTATTTGCAAGCACTTCTTTCTAGACAACTCATTAACTCCAAATGCAGATACTGAGCCAGGTACTCTAATGCAAAGGGAGACCTTCAACTAACAAGATCTGAAGTTATCACAAAACAAGCGATCAATATCTCCCCTTACACTACAAATCCTGCCAGGGGGGTGGCATTGGTCATAGCAACAAATCAAGAAATTTAAAATGGCACCTACGCTGCAAAGGGCCTCCCACTCTTTAGCAAGATTATTTTCTGTCATCACACCCAGGTGCCAACAGCAATACTTGTGTGCCAGGACATGTTCTGGAGCCACAACTGATAAGCACAGAAACCAGAAACAGAGGAGCAGATGATTAGCTACAACACTTAAACACAGAATGCACACAGGCACTGCAAAGGCTTATATGCTACCATGGGCCACAACCCCTCACACACACCACTGGGTGCGTTTCGGGGACCACAAGATTTTAAGGAGCTGAACAGAAGCAGAACTAATGCTTGCAGCAGCACATGGGCTAAAGGCTATGGT
This sequence comes from Formicarius rufipectus, assembly GCA_013399695.1. NCBI lineage: Eukaryota > Metazoa > Chordata > Aves > Passeriformes > Formicariidae > Formicarius > Formicarius rufipectus. Next base: position 28,156 of record VXAU01001186.1, read on the forward strand.
GTTAGGCAGCATATCTAGAGCTGGAATTTGTCAGGTACTGACCTTTGCCTGGATGGAAAGCAGCTTGCAGGTCTCATTGTCAATATCCTAGTACCAGCCACTGGTAGGTCCAACCTAAATGTCAGAAACACATTTAGTCATGCCCCGTGGCTGGCATTGATTATTCACACCCATGAAGTCATCCGTGGAATATTACAAGACTTCATAAAGGCACACAGGATTTTCACTGCCTGGAGCTACAAAATACTACAGAGGGCAGAACCAGAGGGAACTGCCCAGTCCCAAAGAGCTACAGTCATACAGCTTGTCATCCTTTACAGCTCAGCCAGGAGTAAAATCAGCACCTCCTCCCACCCAACCCACTCACACAGTACTTACCAACTGTAATTTCTCCACACTCAATGTTTCCAGGTGCTGATTTTTCTTCAACCTATAAAACATAATTTCCTCATTGAATTTTCTATAAGTTGCTCCATAGCTGGACTATCCCATCTTCAAAATAGAAAATTCTTGCTCTCCCCTACTTTTGAGAGCCACCAGCAAAACCCCCCCCTCCCCCCCAGCCCACACCCACCAACAAACAGCTGTCTGTCCCTCACAAGACCCTTTTATGCTCTGGACATTCCTCTGTAATGGCCAATTGAGACCCTGTGACTGTAACACCTGATTCCATTTTCCCTGATGAACTTTTTCTTTAATTACTTCTTTCTTACAGCACCTGAGTCATCATGTGGACTGTGCTCTATTTCCGTATACTTTAAACAACATCAGTCTAGAAATCCCCACAGTCCAAGTCATACTTCCCAGAGTTTGGGGAAGATTCAGGTCTTAATCCTGAATTGAAGCTGTTACCATCATTCCAGGAAAGGCAGGCTCACCTGCTGCAGTTGGAACTGCCCTTGCAAATCAACCTGTCATTTTTAATGTTACTTCTGTTTAGATTATGTACAAATGGGAGGAATCGATGTGAAAAGTGTTACACACCAGAGCCTCTCCCGTACAGACAAGGGGACAGCTTGTCCCTGCAGCAAAAACCCCTGAAATATGTTTCAGCAATCCTCGCATATCCAACAGCTGGTGCAACAGAAGGGTGAGGGTTTTGTTCTGCGGTCATGGAGCAGGAGATCAGAGGCTGGTGAGCCCAGGGGAACGTGTGGCAGTGGCAGTGTGTGTGAACAGCCCATGCCCCTGAGCTCACAGCCCCTGCACGGCCCCGACAGTGTTCACAGCACGTCTCCTGGCTCTGCAGGGCACACAGCTCTGCACTGGGTGCTGCCAAGCACACATCATGCCTGTGACACTCCAGACTGCTGGGAAGCTGTAAAACCAGCAACATTCGAGACCTGAAAAATGTTTCTAGAATGAATATGGCAAGTCACAACTGGCAAGTAACAGCCCTGAAGTGCATCAGAAACACTGCTCAGAGAACTGACCATTTAATTTTTGTACTGCATTAGGCATCTAGCCAGAGAGTAGAGCAGATGATCTAGAAGCATCCCTGACATTTATAAATTTCCTCTTGAAAGCCTCACAGGAGCACAGAGAGCACTGTGAAGGAGAAAGTACAAAGCAGAGCAGATCAGGGCCGATTCCCTGAGGCTCTGCCCTGGGCTGGGTGGGTTGAGCAGACCACCATGACTCCCCTCTAAGGAAGTTCACCCCCTGACACAGACATTTCTCAGCTCTGCTCAGTGTTCTCCCTGAAAATCACCCCTCAGACACTGCAGCTGCTTGCTCTGGATCACTCCTGGCCTTCCATAGTGCCACATTTCCTTTACCATATCAAATAACCCCTCAGGGCATTCAGCTGTCGTGCACTTTTTACCAGGACTAAACGCATATACATACTTACTGCGCCACATTCCTGTTCTTCTCCCAAGTGCCTGATTCTATGGATCACATTATTCTTCTCATTCAGATACCCAAGGCCCAAATTCTTCTGAGTGGGGCCCTGGAGCACAGGGTGGCACTTGTCTGTCCCCTCGAGGGCAGAGGCGGTGGCATTTCAGTGGCAAACAATCGTGCCTCTGACTTTGAAGTGCCAAACCCTCCCTGTGCTTGGCTCACACATTTTCAGCCTACGCTAGGTTTGATGGGAGTTAACGGGGCTAAAATCTGATCTGGTTGTTGAGGACATCTGAATGTCCATTCTGGCCTGGAAGCACTTTGCAAAAACAAATCCAGATGAGAATAGAAGCATATGGAACGTAGTGGGATATCAAACTCCTGTCTGAGCTCTGCCTGTGCCTGTGTCAGGCAACATAAACAAGTCAATAGCTGTTTAGGAGATGCTGAAATTCTGGAAAGATTCCTGCCTGCACAGTTGTTTGGAGGGTGTGTCTTCCAGCTTGGCATTTGATCTGTCTGAAGCTGTCATTCCCAGCACGTGGGCGATACCTTGCTCCTAACCAGTGCACATGTCCTTACAGGTGAAGAACCTGAACAAGCTGCCCACTGGGAATGCAGATTCAGCCTCTTGGGAAGGTGTTGCCCCAGCTCTTCCAAGGCACAGAGGGTGACAGAGCCAGTGCCCAACAGAGGACAGTCAATCAGCTGAACAGCTGCACGGGAAATGGAAGTGTCTTTAGGACTCTAAGGTGGAAACTGAGCTCACCCTGCTCTGTGCAGAGAGCACAGGTTCCAACAGGTGCAGGAACAGAAGCAGTTCCAGGCGTGAAATGTTCTGCAGGAGTTATTGCAGAAACAGGGACTGCATCTGAGGAGTAAATGCCCAGCTGATTCCTGGAGGGATATGGGCAGGGAGCTGAATGCTCAACCCCCAGAACACCTCTGTGCTGCTTGTCCTCTCCAAGTGCTGCAAGAGTCAGCCCTGAATGTTCAAGTCTTCATTCAGAGCAATGAATTTCAGCATTTCAGACACTTCTGTGACAAATTAAAGCTTATCTAGTAAAATACTCTGAAATGGAACCATCATAGATCAACAAACATTTTTACAGAACCAATGTGAATGTTTAAGCCTGGCACCATTCCTGACATCCAACATGACAGATTTGCACTAAAATGACAGTGTTTTCCAAAGAAGGATAATCCTTTGTCTCTGCTGGTCAGGGACAGCTGTCCTTGTCACCTGAAATGTCATCACAGGTGGCATTCTTCTGGCCTTGGATCCTTCTGCTTCCTCTTCCTCCACCACTGAGGAAGGCCCTGCCAGGTGCAGGACATGTCTTTTCCCAGTGTAACAGTGTCTGTATGGGAGTTACACGTGCAGATCTCCATGCTGAAAAAGGAAAAGCAAGATCTCCATGTCAGTGCTGTGAGGTAGTGATTCACCTTAATGATCCTGGTTTGCCTAACCTGGGAATAAAATTGTGTAACTTAAAAACTTGTCTTGCAAAATGTATCTTTCATACTTAATTTAGCTGTTGAAATAAAACAAAAATGTGACTTGGATTTGTCAGGAGTTCCTGTGAATGTAAAAAGTAATGTCTCCCAGCTATCACTTAGCTTACCTATCTTCTTTTCTTATGTTTTTCTTTAGCTCCATTTTCCAGCAAGTCAGTTTTCAGAAAAAACATGTTATTGCAAGTCTTCCCTGGTACACAAACTGAATAAATGCCATTGTATTCAGAGATTTTGTATAGAGACGATGTGATACAAGTCATACGCCAACTTCTTATCTGGCACTGAGCTAGTTCCTTAGTGCTTGACCTCTTCATGACTGTTCAGACTGCAAACGTTCCTGGTGACACATTTGTTAGCCTTTCTCCACAAGACCCCCACACCTGCAACACAAGCAGAGGCAATAGCCCCTCGGGGAGGGGGGGACTGCGGTCACGGCCGGGGGTCTGTGCCCGGTCACCCCTCGGGAACCAGGCTGCAGTGCCGCACAGGCACCACACGGCGGCGCCACCTCGAGCCCGCAGCCCTTCCATTGAGTCACCGACTGGTTTGCACTGGGAAGGACCTTCGAGACCACCCAGTGCCACCCCTGCCATGGCCGGGGACACCTTCCACCAGCCCAGGGTGCTCCAAGCCCCATCCAACCTGCCCTTGGACACTCCCAGGGATGGGGCAGCCACAGCTCCTCTGCCCACCCTGTGCCAGGGCCTGCCCACCCTCACAGGAAGGAATTTCTCCCCAATATCCCACCTAACCCTGCCCTCTGGCAGTGGGGAACCATTCCCCTTGTCCTGTCCCTCCATCCCTTGTCCCCAGTTCCTCTCCAGCTCTCCTGGAGCCCCTTTAGGCTCTGCAAGGGGGTCTCAGGTCTCCCTGGAGCCTTCTTTTCTCCAGGTGAACACCCCCAGCCAGGTTCCAGTTCAGAGGGGCTCCAGCCCTCGGAACATCTTTGTGGCCTCCTCTGGACTCCCTCCAGCAGGTCCACATCCTTCTTGTGTTGGCTGACAGAATTAATTTTGACAAAAGCTTGCATTTAACGTGGTGGAGTTGGAATAAATGGAATCAGTGAATCCCACTGGGGATATGACTGTCAGAGCCGTCAGCATTTGTGTATCAGTCACCACTAGTGACCTGATCTCTTGACTCCAGAGTGTGGAAAAAGCATCTGTTATGTTTGTGTTGGAAAGATGTTTTGAGGGCTCATGTAATTAAACAGTGTTACAGAGGCTATGAGAGCTTCCAAGGTTTAAGGAATGTCCAAAGGAAAACATGGAATAAACACTGACTCTATCATGCTACATGTAGAGATAAAACATAGCTATTGCCAAACTTCTCATTTACACCTGTCTTGGGACAAAGCTTGAAAATTGCTTGGGTTTAGAGTCTTCTGCAAGTCTGTGAAGCAGTAAGTGGCTGCCTCTACCAGGCAAATAAGTAGAAATTAGAGCAGAGGATGGAGACGGTGAACACAGAACTGCACCTAAAATGGTGGGGAAGGTTTGCTGGCAAGAGCTGTGGTGCAGCACCTGTCAGGACACTGCTGAATGGGAACCCAGGGGACGGGGAAGCTCTGGCCCCACAGAGGAAATCAGCAATGTCCATCACTAAACATTTCTTAAGAAAGGAGAGGAGAAATGACTCACGTAGAAGAATAACAGATCAGAAGGAGAAGGCAGGACTTAATAATGGCCAGATTTGTTCTTGGAGAGAGGGTGGTCCAAGTCCCACAGAGCTGTGGGACCCATTGCTGTTTGATGTGAAATTAATGAGGACGGTGAAAACGTAGAGAGCTGAGTTATGTACAAAGGGGAAACAGTTCTCCTTGCCTTCTAAAACTCTTCACATACAAGTTGGTACAACACGTGCCAACCAAGTGTCTCGTCAGTGACCTTCTGGTCACATCTAATAGTGCTATTATGTGATCACGGCTAGGGATAACTGTGGGCAACAACTGCCAGGGAGTTGTCAGTTGACTTTCGAGACCACCGAGTGGTCTCGAAGGTCCTTCCCAGTGCAAACCAGTCGGTGACTCAATGGAAGGGCTGCGGGCTCGAGGTGGCGCCGCCGTGTGGTGCCTGTGCGGCACTGCAGCCTGATTCCCGAGGGGTGACCGGGCAGAGACCCCCGGCCGTGACCGCAGTCCCCCCCTCCCCGAGGGGCTATTGCCACTGCTTGTGTTGCAGGTGTGGGGGTCTTGTGGAGAAAGGCTAACAAATGTGCCACCAGGAACGTTTGCAGTCTGAACAGTCATGAAGAGGTCAAGCACTAAGGAACTAGCTCAGTGCCAGATAAGAAGTTGGCGTATGACTTGTATCACATCGTCTCTATACCAAAACCGTCTCGTAGCCAGGCGTGTACACAAGCCGGGTGGAACTTACGGCAGGGGGGCAGATTTTGGAAGTGCCTGAGGCAGGGGCTGCCATGCCGCGCTCGGACACCAGATGGGGTCGCTCCCCCACGGGGGAGCTCCCTGCGCGGCTCTGTTGCCTCGCCTTGCGGACACCTCCCGCCTAGGGACACGAGGGGGCAACCTTGGCTTGCTAATCAGCAGCGCTGTAATCAGGGTTTATCGTGCAGCACTTCGCTGTGGGGCAGAGCAGAGCATCACCCCAGGTCCCGAGGTGCTGCTGTCTCTCACACGTGCTGGGACAGGAAAGATAACTGGTCCTGGACGAGGAAGCTGAAGTGATACCACAGGCTCCTGCTCGCTTGTTGTTGTTAGTGAAGCACTTGCAAAGAGACGTCCCAGTACTTCCAGCAAAGCCAGATATTAAAGGGAACACTCTGGAGCAAAAATGCCAAGTAATGGACAAAACAAGAAACGGACATGGCCACTCCGGTCTGTTCTGTCCTAAGAGCAAGAGGCTGCTTCTGCCCTTGCCTGACCAGGAAAATATCCTGTCTTTTAGCTTGCAGGTTTATGAATTAATGGACTGCAAGGAAACAGAATGTGTTCTCCCATCAAACACTGCAATCACATAAATAGTGCTGGATCTTATTCAGCGGATCTGCGAGCACCTAAGATGACTGAGCTGCTGGAGTCAGGAGGCATTCCAGCACTGGATGTAGATGCTACCTTTTATCCTCATTGCTGTTCTCCCTGTCTGCTGGACACTCTTGGCACTGAGGCTGTTGAATGGCACATCTCCTTAACACCATACGCTTATGACCAGTTGTGACCCACAGAGATAATCAGGCAGTTTCCAGGTTCCGGGTGATGTGTCTGAAACAGACTGATCAAAATATTTGAAGCACAAACTTCCAAATAGACTAACAACACAACACAGCACTTGTGTTTGAGAGAAAAGGCCCAGTTAGCCAGTCAACAGCTTGCTATTTCCTGGGTGGTTTGGGTGTACATGCAGGGACTTGCTCCTGCAGGTTGCTTTCAGTGTTTCTATTCCCTCTAACAGAAATTAATGCGTTTCCCATAAAATAAAATATGAGTATCTCTTTGTCACTAGTTCTGAAAATCACATGGGCAGCAGTTTGTTCTGTTCCTGTTCGAACCAGTCCTCAAGAACTCGATTCAAGTCCATGTTTGGACACTGTATTGTGGCAGATTCTTAAAATCCATGGGATGGCCTTTAAACATGCAGTTCAAAGGCTTTAGGAGTGGTAAGCATTATATTGCAGGTTTCATTCTACATTTGTCAGGTATTTCACTGGCTACGCTGCTGGTGCTAGCAAAGTGCTCTGAGAGTGTATTGTGCCCTTTTAAAAAATAAATACCAGAACAAAATGTGTCAGGGAAAACACTTAATTTCACAGTGCCTGTATTTTGGGGTGGGGAGTAGAGGAAATACTTCCTTCATTCTTTTTATCTGCTATATCGCTAAAGGGAGCTTCTCCAAAAAACATATGCAATGGCTTGCTGACCCCTGACTTGGGAGGATGAATAAATTTAGTCTAAAACTTCATCATTAGTGACAGAAGTATTAATATGAAACACCTAAGGAGTGACAAGATCCACGGACAGGGATTTTTCTGAGGGATTACATGATTTTCAGTACCTGAGATTCAAATACATCTGGCTTATGGTAACAACAGAAGGTGCATTCTAAGAATCAGGCCACCTCCAGGCTTTCAACCAAACCACAGGCATTTGTAGCCAAACAACCGGACCATGAAGCACAGTGGGAAATTTTGCCACCACTCCTGAGGGACAGGGGATCAAGTCCAGAGCAAGCACATGTGGTTTAACATTTTCCAGTGGCTGGCACTGAGCAGGGAACCTCACACAGCAGGTCTGTTTACACTGAAGCATATGTGGGAGACAGTTTTTAAAAATCAGGGATATGTCCCTAAAGCTCAGCTGCCATTCAAAGATGCAAGGCCAAGGGATTCAGCAAGGGCTTTACTGCTGTGCCATAACTGGAAGGAAAGCATCTGTATTATTACTTTGCTGTTCAGAATTTATGTAGGTTGAGATTTTTTTTTCTGTTCAGAAGCTTTAGGAAGAAATCAGACAACCAGAAAGGTCACAGAAGGAATTACAAGGTGATTTCTTTAATGATCTTGTCAAACTCCTCTAGCAATTTGTCTTTGTAGCCTCACCTGCGTCACCCTTAAACACTCTTTCTTGCCCATGGGCCAAGAAGCCCGTTTAAGCTTGGGCTTTTCTTGGTTTTGAACACTTTTCTGGGTTTGAAGTCCTTGTTCAGGCGCTGTGAGAAGGGGCCTGGGCAGTGGGTCAGGGTGTTTGGCTCCCAGTCTCTCAGGGAGCAGCTGGTCCCTGCTGCACCCCAATATCCACCTGCTGTAACTTGCCCACTTGCTACAACACTGAGCACTGACTCCTGGGAGTATTCCCTGGGTGTTCTCTCACTGAAGATGTAAAAAACTTATGTTGATATTCATTGGAAATAAATTGAGAAATGTTTAAATGTTTTTAAATTCACATAAAAGCAGTGGAGACACTTTGCTTCACAATCCATTTTCATAAAGATGCTTTCAAGTGGATTCTGTGAATTTAGTTCTGGTGTAAGTGGCAAGAGTCTCCTTCTGTAACATTGTTTTTGTTGGTGCCTACTCAGCTAATGCTTCATCTGGCCTTTTGTAGTAAAATATTCCCATGGGCCCTTATGGTCATGGAATGATCAGATGCGTATTATGTTCAGCTGTTTCACACCTTCCAAAACAGAACCATTAAACTTCTCTGGTCAGGAGACTGCTGCAGGATGCACACGTTTAAAGCAGTGCAGCACATGCCAGCAGGAAGTCTTGAGAGTGTTTTCACTTCAGGGATCTTGTTAATGCCTGTGAAATGGGGTGAAAAATATCAGATTACCCAAGTGGGATGGGGAAAACACCTCAGTGACTTCAGTGGGGTGAATAAGACCCTTGCCACCCCCAATACAGTGTCAGGTCAGACAATGCAGGAGAGAAATAAATCACACAAATCCCTCCCCAGGAGTCAGCTCCAGGCAGGAGGATCAACTTTCAGGCAGGCTCTGTAAGTGGCACTACAATGAGAACACAACGGGCTCCACTGAGAGCCGGTGTGTCACCTGTGGCTGAACTTCCCAGCCCTAAGGGGTGGAGCAAAACCACAATCCACTTCAAATCCTTCTTTCTGTGGCAGTTAATTTGTTTACGAAGTGCAGTGAGGGGAAAAATCTTGCTTGAATCCTTTCCAGAGCATTATAAGGTAGATCTGCTTCAGAGAGGAAGAAAGCAAGACACTGTTTTCAGAGTCAGAGATACACAGGATTCCCTTTTAGAGAGTTAAAGGGCCTGAAACATTAAAGATAAGCTTGTGCCCATGACTCCCATCATTTCACAAAAAACATTCAGAATGAAGGTGAAGGTTCTTTCTAAGTTTTTCTAAATCCATTCTTTAAAGTACACCTGGTTCTTCCTCCCAAAATCCTACTTTTGAAAAAAAAGGAAACCAGTTTCGGTTACATTGTCCAAGTTCTGTACTACTTGTGTTTGAGAGTTGTACCAATTCTTTATTTAATCATGCAACCCATGGCAATCCTCTCATACTGTTTTGGTTTTTTGTTTGTTTATTTTTGGGTTTTTTTTTGAAAGTGTAAATATTCTTCAATAAAAGTAGAATATGAATTATGCAGTTCTCAAGGCTTTGGAGCTAACCTTTCTTCATATTGTGTATTTGAGTATTTCTTTTTCTGAACTCCACAAACAACTCAGAAAATCTTGGTAGCTCCAACACATCTCCCAGGAGACAGGGAGCTTCAGTCTGTGGAGATTTCAGATTTCCTCTGTCACATATTACTCCAACTTGAAAACAGGCACATCACAAAAGTGATGTCATGTCCTCAGACAAAAAATCGGTCTTCCAATATCCACGTGGGAATGGAAGCTTTGGGAATGGGAGCTTCAGAGCCACACTGTGATCTCAGCTTTGTGATTCAGGCCTCTTCCTTGCCTCCTGGGACAAAAGCAAGAAGCTGCTGGCTGTGCAAGTGCTGGAGGGTGTGGAAAGGCTGTGTCCCGTTCTGCAGAGCTGTGGCTCAGCAGCAGGGCAGTGTGCAGGGCACCTTGGGGCTCAGTCACCACTGCTAGGATCTGTTCTTGCTGAGGCAGTGTGCCAAAGCTTGGCTGCAGGGAGGGAGCCTGCTATTCCAGACACACTTCCTAAAGAGGAGCATGGGTTGCTTGCTGGAGTCTCCCAGCCTGGGGCAAGCCCTGCACCACGGGCTCTAAGATGCCACCTGGTAGGACTGCATGTGCTGCTGGACACCCTGCATGTGCACTTTTTGCCTTTCCTGGCTTTTCTAAGTGTGCTGCCTGCAGGGATGATAGAGGAAGAGAGAATTTAATGCATCCCACTTAGTGATCCTCTTACAGAGACAGATGATTACTCTCAACCCACTAAGAAGCTCCACCGGGAATTTGGGCTGCGTGGTGGTGAAATGCTACCTCCTCAGAGCACTCTCGGGGTGCAGAAACATCAGAGTGCTGATTCCTGCTCCTGGGCAGGATGCTGCCCTGCTGTCCTCAAAGAGGGGCCACCATGACTCTTGCAAGCTGACCTTGTCCTTGCTTGTGTGCCATCAGTGCAGAGGTGACTCTGTGCACAGGGCTCCTGGGACCACACTATGCAACCCCAGGAGATTGCAACACGGGGAGGATCTGGTTGTCTTTCTGGAACTCATTACCAAGTTCCTGCCTTCAAGTACAGGAATGACATGAAAGCGGCCTTTGGATGTCCCTGCAATGATTCACTTTGAAATGAGTGATGCTGGTTCATGAGCTGGAGAACGAGGCCCTGAAAACCAGCAAAAGTCCAAAGCAGCAGCATTGCCTTTTGGGGGTGAACAGCCCAGGGACACATTCACAGTGGGCAAGACAGGAGGCACATCTGAGTCACCCATCCCGGGCCACAGCTGCTCCTGTGCCTCCAGCCTGCCTGCTCTGCCCTTAGACCATCACAGCCACCCTCAGCCCCACGCTCCACCTGTAATGCTCCAGCTGGGATAGCAGATGTGCACTACAAATAATCCCAGTGTGGTGTGACTGTTTGCAGACAGCACCGAGTGCCTGATCTCCTCCCTGGCTGCTGCTGTGGTTCACAGATTCACCATTTTACCAGAGATACCCAACACTCCCTTAGTTTACACCCATTGCTGCTGGCAGGAAGAGCCAACGTGCCCAAGCTTGCCTCTAAATGAAGTGACCTATATGTTAGTAAGGCTTTCATTTCATGATAAAAACAGCTTTATGCCTTGTAATTCCATCGTGTCATGTAGCTTAACTTCACGGTGCCTTACTTCATTGAGGCTTTAAAGCACACACCACGAATCCTCCAGAAATCATCTGCCCACTAATACAGCATGTCTGGTGCATCCTACTGTGGATCACTGGAAAATATTTTCTAGGCTATGTTGTTGCACTAATCAGGACACACAGTTTTGGGGAAGCCACGAAGATGTTTTTATTCCTTCCTCATCCCTGGCCTCTCCTTCCCGCTTCTGCCGTGCAGCTTTAGCACTATCTACTCAGTTCTTTCACTACCACTGTCACAGAGTCAGATTACAAAATAGACCCACTCAAAAAAGAGGAATCATCCCAAAAGCAAAGTGACCAGCACTACAATGGAAAAACCTGTCTGTAATGACAAGCACCTCAGAAATCTCAGCCCATTCCAATTCCTCAAAGTCAGTCCAAAAAGTCCTCCACTGAAACCATGACTTGACTGCATGTTAATGAGAACCGCTATTCCTTTCTGGGTTAATTTGCCCAAATCACAGTAAAACAGCCCAATAGCTGTTGATTGGGAAATATCTCTGATTCCAAGAAGAAATAAAGACGGGCCAGTAAAGGAGGACTCCAAGGCACTCACCACGGTGCAGCACAATCTGCCTTAATGTTCTGCATAAACAGTATAATGTAATTTTTAGTATCTCCAGAAGAGAAGCAATTCATTCATTGTCTGAACTTGTGCCACCTGGTTTCCACTTCTTGCTGTCAAAAAAATCACATAAGTACTCAAAAATTGTGTTTTAAAGCCAAGCTACTTTATGCCCTCTGCCACGGACACATGCTTTTCATCTGGAATTTCTTTTGGTAAATGATTTCCATGATGTTTGGCATTTCCTTTCAGACTGTGCTATGAAAATGACAGAACATGCACTGGCTTACATAAAATTACAAGCATTCCTTTCAGAGTGCGCTGGGATGAGTTTAAGACATGACACACAACTTTGTAAACGGGGATCACAAAACACCAAATCAAGAAAGTACATGATGTAAAGCACTATTATTTTTGTTTGGACAAGTTTTGGAAAGTTTTAGACAGGATCTGACTGTCTATCATGGCAGGATTGTTTATGTCAGGGCAAGAAAGAATACATCAGCTTTTTTATTCTCAGTGTGTATTGACTTCAGAGCTTCATGATAAATGGAGCCCTGTCTTGGAACTGGGCATAAAAGACCACAAATTCAATGAGGTTGCACAAATACACTCCAGAACTCATTTCCCCCTTCCTGTCCAAGGCTATCCCTAAAACAGAACCCTTATTACTTTAAGTTTATGATAACAAGAGGCTACAAGTTCAAGAGTGATCTGCATCCATACCCCTTCCCACACCTCTATAACGTACTTGTGTGAAAGGTGAACAGTGACGTTCAAGTCAACAAGTGCACATCCTGCTCATCTTGCAACATGAGCTGAGAGGAAATGGTTTTCAAACTGTGGTTTACTAACAATTCCCCAGTAAAAATACTGTCATATGAAGTGCAACCCAAATCCTAATGTACTGATAATTGCATGGTGTTTTACAGCCAAGCACCACTGGTACAGACCTAGCAATTGCTCTTGAAGGCATTGCTGCCTGAAGATTGTTTGTGTCCCCACGGTTTGAGTTTGCTGGGTCTGCTCTGCTCAGGAAGGCTTTTGTCACTCCTCACGCTCCATGTGCAGTCAGCACCAAATGTGCAGTCAACTCAAAAGTACCAGTAAAGCTCCTGTACAGCAGAAAAAGTTTGGATAATGTGCTGTGAGAGTCTTACTGGGTTTGGTGGAACTGAACCTGGCCCAATGCCTCCAGTAGAGAAGTAAAACTAGAATACCATGAGGAAAACCTTATCAGGAGAGAACTGCTTAAACCTCATCAAAGCCAAGAAGTAGGTGAAACACCAAGTTCAGCAAAGATGAAAGGCTCCCAGGTCTCTTGCATTTACTCTATGGCAGTCAATGAGAAACTCTTCTGCAGGACATCTTTCCACCAGGGAGTTTTTGTCCTCCAGAGCTGCCAAAGTCACGTGTCTTTTGCATAAGAATTAGTAATGTCTTTAGAGGAGTAGTAATGTTTTCTGAGGAATATGTGTGATTGACAGTGAGACATGCCACTTCAGAAATGAAAATGATCAAACACTGACTGGAATCAAAGCTCATAGTGACTCCAATTCTTGAGCTCTCCAGAGGTTATTAAGCCTTAGAGGAATGGGGAAGGGGGATTATTTTCTCTGGATGATTAAACATTCGGCTCTGTGCCCTGTGCTCATAATGGATGGTTTCCTGATTAACTGTTCTGGGACTGGATACCTCAACTGGTTGGACCCAAAAAACAGGTATTGTCAGACCTTCGGGGAAAAGGTGTTGGGGAAAATCAGACTCCTTGCGGCAGGCTTATATCCTTGATCTGCATTAAATATTCAAATGTTTGAGTCTGGTATCGACCACTACTGCTCTGTGGCACACAGCAACGCAGCTGTTTATGCTAAACGAAGTGCGTCAGTCTCTGTCTTCTAATCACATCACTTCTTATAAGAAGAAACCAGCTCTGGGCTGGAAGTAGGAGAAACAGTGATATATAGGAGCAATTTCCACATCTGTCATTGAATCCCAATGACAACTACTTCTAGAACAAAGAGGAGAGGATACCTTTTATCCAGAGAGAATCCAAGCCCACAAAGGACAAAACAGTGAAGCCTCATACTGAAGACAGGATAGTGTGGGCATGGCAGAGGGACATTAGGGCTTTCAGAAGTTCAGGACACACCTTAGGGATTCCATTTCTATCTGTGACAAGCCAGTTCAAGCCAGTTCGGATGTTGGTTGGTGGTGGTTTGGAAAACGTCAGACCCACAGATATAAGTCAGTCATACAGAGTTAGGATCTATCTCAGATGAAGCTCTATCTGGGCAGGCAATGTTTGGGTGATTACAAATCACTCCTCTAAACTGTCCAGCCATGTTCTTTTGAAGAGTTAAAGATCAGCTTCAGCATTTTCCCCAAAGCACGAGGGTGAAATGCAAAGGCACTGGAAACTCGGTGTGCAGAGGAGATATGATTCAGCCTATAAATACTGAGATAGTTAGACAGAGACTTACACTGCTGAATAATGGTATTTTAAATTTCAAGTTCACAAAATTTGTGCTACTTTATACACACATAGAATTGCTTTCTTTAAGTGCTGTGATTCTGCAGTCTACAGAGGCTCAAAGCAATGTGAATTCTTTCTTTGTACCATTGGACCTTTAAAAATCTACAGAGCTACTGGTGAATGTTGTGGAGAAAAGCCAGGGTGCAAGTTCCCAAACTCTCCCTGTCACACAAGTATTCTGCTTTGCTGTTACATACCCGTGAGGAGTGGAATAAGGCAAACAGGTCATACCTGATGAATTTGTCCAACCTGCTGCTGACTTCCCATCAAGTGTTACAAAATTCACTGGAGTTAAAGGAAGTTCTCCATGGCAGGACTTGCCAAGAAGTCAATACAATGTAAATGATTCCCTGGGGCTTCTCATTTCATATGGGAATTAAACCATGCAAAATGAAGGAAAGAAGAGAAGAATCCAGTGACAAGAAAAATGAGTTTGGTTTCCCTGAAAACCATTCCCTTCCGGCACAGTGTTGCCAAGCAGGGAAAGTAGACATTGGAGGTGCTGTCTTTTCTCTTTTTTCTTGAGGAGCAGGACTGGGTGGGAAGAAACAGGACCTGGGGTCTGTTCCCATCACAGCTGACCTTCCCAACCTCTGCCCAGCATCTGTCACAACTGCAGGAAGAGGTGGAACACTCAGGTGCAACTGCAACACAAATCCTTACCTGTACCTACTAATAGGGGAACCGATCTCTTCCACAGCAAATGCTGAAAATCAACACAGCACAGAACAAAGCAAACACAGACTGTTAACCTGCAGAAATCAATGCCATGCACTCAGCGTGGCCATCATTCAACTTGGAAATAAACCAGCAGAACTGAATTCTCAAGAAAGGCTTACTTGTGTGGAGGCATGTAATGTTTCTGCAGTGTCCAACCAGAGGGACCACACCAGCAGCAGATTCCTTAGGATGTGTTTGTTCCACTTTGACACTTCTCCAGGAGCATTTCCCCTCAGCTCCGGTGTCAGAGGTTGTTGTTCAAGGAGCTGGAAAGCCTCTCTTGGTGTCACGTGGTATCAACATACACACAGTGTGCTCAATGACCATCAGTCCCACGAGGAAACAGCTTCCCTCATGGATAACACGCAGCTGCAGTTCCCGTCCTCTCCAAGCTCTTCTATGTTCCCCTTTCGTTCTCTCAGGTGCAGGTAAAAACCATAGGCATGAGCCCTCTATCCCCAGTTCAAACTAATCTTTCCTTGAGACAGATTAAGTTTTGGAAATAAAACATGTCTTGACGATTTACACAAGGAATTGGAGGCCAGTGCGCTCTATTTGTCTCCCTAGGAGCTGTGGTGCTTTACACCATCTCACTGACTCTTGTCAGGACCTTTTTCTGCTCAGATTTACATCCAGTGCTGAAGCACGACTCCATTGATTTCAATTTATTTCAGATTTACACCACTAAGTGGATGATTACAATTGTAACACCCATGAAGTGTAGCACAGGGTTGTTAATTCTGCTTTGCTCATAGGCTTGAGAATATTACAGCTTTGTTAAAAATGTCCTTGTTTTATCCTCCCCAGAACACCGACGTCTCATTTTGGGGCAGATGATGGGATATAGGCTGGCAAAGGGACCTGGGAGGGAGCTTAATAAAGTGCTGCTCCTAAGTGTCTTCTCCAGTCCTTTCCTTATTCTCAGCTACTGTTTCTACTCAGTCCTGGAAGTCTTGGCTTTGGTACAATAAACAAAATATTTTTCTGAGTAAGTCTTTTGTTCCTGTGTTGTAATTGGTTTTCAGTCACTTATGATGATTAATGAAAAAAGGTATTTATTTAATAGGAAAGACAATACATGGTGATACCAGCCTCAACACTGGAAAGTCCCTGAGCAATCCTACTGCAATTAGTTTTTTCTTAAAAATGCAACTAATGAAACTAAACCGCAGTGGTCACTTTTTTGCTTTGGAAAAGTTGCTGCGTGTTGAGTAGCCTGGACATCCTGCTCATGCTTCAGGCAGCGTCCTGTCCAGTTCTTCTTTCTCTTTTCTTTTTTTTTGTTCCAATACTACTTCCCTTTCTGAGGATGATTTCATTTCCTATGTAGTTACTACATGTATGGGGAAAACCCGGGAATACACAAAGGCAGATATTTTCCATCAAACCTGATCAGCAAATGGCTTTTGATTGGATTGTGATTGAGCCAAAGGGCACAGGAAAAAAAAAAAAAAAAAAAAGTTTGCATTTTTGGATTCCTTCAGACCACTGAAAAACGTGAACCAAGTTCTAAGTCAACCAGAAACATCCTGCTGGAAGCTCAGTGCTGAAGTGAAGCTCCGCATTGCCACTAGAGAATTTCAGAAGTCCAGCTGCAAGGCTGGAGAATTAACTGCACAGCACGAGGATGCAGAACAGCTGGCAGGATGAACAATGGGAGATTGAGCGGGCTGACAGAAAGTTCAGGAGAGAGGAGGAATTGCTAGTGATGGGTTAGGTGTGTTATGTAATTGTGTATTGCTGAAGCACCTGCCTGTGCTGCAGGGACGTGCCAGTTCCTCTTGGGACACGACAAAAGTGCCTCTCCTGCCTCTAAACCAGAGATTTCACCAGCAGTGTAGGTGGAAAAAAACATTCACCAGCACAGATGTTGCAATGGTGCTTCTCTGCAGCAAGAATCACGGGCCACACGGAAAATACAGGAACAGGGATCATCACCTCCTGTGCCGTGAGGAAGTTGTGCTGTGGTGCAGCACAGCTCTGCCTCGCAGCCTCCTTCTCAGAAGGCTCTGCAATTCTATGACTAATTAATACTTTCTTAAAGCACTCACACAGTGACCTTTGTAACACCTGCCCGGTGCCCAGCACTGCTGGAAATGAGCAAATGCCATTTCCATCCATGTTCATGGTGGTGAATATCATGCAAAAGTGGCTTCGGGAAGAGGGGAGGAGGCAGCCCCCCAAATTTCAGTGAGCTTCCCCAGAGAAGGAGGGCTCAGCAAAACAAGTTGGGCTTGCCAAATTGTACATTACCTAAACAAAAGAGGAGGAATATTTTTGGAGAGGACTGACCCAGGCACTGCTGAAGCTCATCAGAAGATGAATATTAAACGTGGATCTCATGGTAGCATTTGTATTTACCGCCCTTTACTCCATACCATTCATATAAAAGCCATTCAGTGTGACAGCTGGCAAACTTAAAATCCTTGGTGGGTTATGGTTATCTATTTAAGGAATAGTTAGGGGGAAAAGACAGACTTACAGCATTTGTGACTATAAGTAAGTTCTCTGGACCTCTCTAATCAACCAGCTATCCTCAGGAACGGTTTGCAGTAGAGACTGTCTCACTGCCAAAGTACAGATGACACTGAAGATCCAGAATGCTAGAAAAAAAAAAAAGCCACAAAGAAGTTGAGGTATCTTCCTATTTCAGACCAAAAGTATGGATGGATTTTGGACAACGTGTCACAGAAGTATAAGAAAATAATAAGAGGAATTTGCCTGCAGGAAATCTAAAGGACTACCCTTTCCTGCTGAACCCAATAGTCTTTCAAAAAAACCCCAGCAGGTCACAGGGACTGACTCAGCTGCTCACCAATTTCTAAATCATCTTTTATATGCTTGGATGTAAAATCCCAGGCATGAGGTAGGATTTCTAAAGATATCAGTGAACAATCATTGAGAAACAAGAGCACAGGGCACTGCAAGGGATTCCTCAGAGGAAAGAAATTCCTCACTGCTCATGTGAGCATAAGGAAATGTAAATTTTGTGGGCATCCACAAGACAGGGAAGGTTGGGCAGGAATTACACACAGAAAATGATCTGAGAAACTCCAGTGTTTTCACTCTGGTGCCTCAAGCTCCCTCCTGCCCTTTGTTGTGCCACAGCATAACTCAGGTGGAAGCTCTGAGAAGTGGAATTCCTGAATTTAATGCCTGCCATAGCACCTCCAATGGATTTGAACTGATCCATCACGTACCAGTGTGCCATGTGATTTGGACAGGGACTTTCACACTTCAGTGTCGAAAGTTGGACACCAGATAGTCTGCATTCCTGTGTGTCACACACTGCTGATAAGCCCAGTAGCACTCAGAAGTCTTACTGCTTTTGGGCTTTTAAGGCATTCACACCAATAAAATGGAAGTTCTTAATAACTGTACTTATGACCATTATGACAAGTGTTTATTCAGCTGGAGGCTAACAGATATCATTTATGATATTAATCCTTAAGGCTTAGGAATGACTCTCTTCACTCACAGACTGTGTGCACTAGAAATCCAGCAGCTCTCCATTGACTGGCCTTGCATCTCCAAAACTGGGTTGTTGTAAATTAATTACAACAGCAGCTCCTCTCTTTTGCCAAAATCACACAGTTTACAATGAAACATGTGATCTTTTCACTCAGAGTTCATCTTTTCTGGTTTCTCTCTGTAACCACAAGAGGAATTTTATCTTTGTTGACTCTGAGTTTCCCGCAAGCCACTCCTGAGCAGTCTGCTCACTGCCTCTGCAATTACAAGTCAAAGCATGGCCTCCAGAACACTGCCCAGTTGTTCTCACTGCTCCATATCAAGATGTGTTATACAGTCATCATTATGGCATCTGTGATAAACTTGAAACACCTAAGCCCTTTCTTTATGAGTAAAAACACACAAGAGCCACGGTCCTCTGATCTGTCTACACCAAGAAAGCAGAAGCAACGTTTCTTGGTAAAACCCAACAGGCAGAAGGTTTTGCACAAAGAAGACAAAGGGTAAAAGGTTAAGTGCGTGTACAGTACAGAAACAATAATTTTGTCTTTAAGATAATGAAAAGCATTGGGGAAATTAAAGAGGAATAACAACTCCTTGGGTTTATTAGGAAAAGAAATTCACTCTCCTCGGGCAATGCAATTCATCCTTCCACATTCTCCTCCTATGCAGGCCAGAACACTTTTCTGTTGATACTCCACTTTGCATTTTTATAAACAGCTTGCTGTGCATGGAAACAGAGTGTTAGGGGGAAACAAACAGTCCGGAGACAGGAATGAACAACCCAATCTATGCTGTTCTCATGAAACAGCACAACATTTTATAAATAGGGACTGACCAGGAAATGTGACCAAAGCCTCCAGAATCCTGAAGGAGGTGGAAATCAGGGATAAGGATCAATACCTAATTCTTGGTTCTCCCTAAAAGAATTAGGAGGCTGCAAATGAAACCAGGCTCAGAGCAGAAAACGACTAGGGATAAGTCTCAAAGACACTCAGTCTTTTCATACACACTCCCGGACTTCTGCTGATGGCCACAGCTGCAGAGGACACTCACTGGGCAGACCTCTGCTCTGACACAGGGCTGTAATTAAGAGCTTATGTGCCCTGTTAGCTAATCCAGCCATGTTCGCTCCAAGCTGGAAAGCCACAGGGAAACCACGTGCTTAATCCCATAGCCACAGCTCTTCCTAGGCTGTTATTCAGAACACGTCCTCTAAGACTATTTATGGTCACTGATAGACCTGGTAATAATAAGTGGAATTCAGTCTGGCATACGTGTATCTCTGAGTCCTTCATGATCAGGCAGTGAAAAATAACCTTCATTCATATCTGGTCCTAGGCTTTGCTCCTTTGACTTCCCCATTACCTGGCAGAGGAATAACAATGTGATTCCTTCATGATTAACCCAAAGAAAGCCCACTTGTGTTTCAGCATTTGTCTGCTAGTAAAAATGTTGCTTATTACACAGAGCAGTTCATTATATTTTAACAATTTATTCTGTGTGTTCTCAATGGTGCAACAGACAGTCTGGATTCTGTTGCTTATTCCAGAGATGCCAGATTTGAACATATCAAAAACCATATTGTCAGTATTTCTGCCGAAGTTATCTCAGCATGTAATTATTTTTTAAATGTAAATTAATATAAGGACAAGGGGAGCTAGTATCTGTAATTTCTGTAATTATTAGATTGTACTTCAACCAAGTCTTAAAATAAATAAAAATAAATCCAAGGCCGAAGTCACACAGATGGAAAATCAGGGTGCAAATGCCTTCCACCAGCAGTGGAAAGCCAGTTCAGAAGAAAATTATCACAATACAGAATTTCAAAGCCCCTACAGATTTCACACAGCTCAGTACAGGGCAGTTCTATACCTGTAGTTATTAGAGTGCTTTGTGTTAATGAGAAGTGATTCTGTGGGCATGAAGGGAAAGGGGCTTCCCCATTCACCTGTGAGTCACTGCAGTGCAGCAGGGTCGGAGTTTCCGTGGTATGACCACGCGTGATGCTGGAGCGCACGGGGCAGCACGGGCAGGATATAAGCACAGACTCCCCTGGAGCACAGGCACTCACCATCCTGGGAGCAGCCTGAGCTCACCCCAGCACAGAACCAGACCCAAGAGACTCGAGGAACACACACTTGCACGATGATGGGCAAGGCTGCGGCTGCTGTCCTGACTCTGCTCCTCCTCTCAGCGGTGGGAACGCAAGGTAAAGACACCCCTCCTAAAGCTCTCCCGACTGAGGGCCAGGGCAAACACTGATGGGGGTACTGTGCTGGCCCACCAGGGTAGCAGAGAACTCTCCTAACCCTGTCAGCAACAGGAACATGTAGTGCTTCCTGTGGAAATTGGGAAACACCCCACCTTTTGTTGTTTTCCAGCCAAGGCCCTGGCGCGCTCAGCCATCGAACTCCGGTGCCAGTGCATAGACACCTATCCCAAGTTCATCCACCCCAAGTTCATCCAAAACGTGAACGTCAGCCCCAGCGGACCTCACTGCAAGAATGTTGAAGTCATGTAAGTGCTTTTGCAAAATCCTCACGGTTACTTAACGCAAAGGAAGCAGATTTTGTGCTCAGGGTGGTGTAAGTGTTCTCTGAGTGATGTAACCAGACAGCAGGCGCAGCTGCTCACAGCACACAACAGCAAAACTGTAGGACTTTGACCTACAGGCATCAGGCAGCCAATAACTCTAAAATTCTGAATTTTGCCTGCATGTGAAAAGATAATGCACAGAGACGTTCTGAGCAAGTGATCAAAACATCAGTTTCAATGGCTAGGTCAAAAAAATGATCACACTTCTGCTCAAGTCAATGAAAAAAGTAGCATTCAAGTCCTATAATCTGGTCATAGTCCAGAACTTTTACTGTAACCAGTAACAGTACAGTTTCTGAAGCAAGATGAAAAGATTTAGCCCTTCAGTTAAAGACCAACACAAACACAAAACAAGTTGGAGAGGGACAGGAAGCATTTTTGATAAGAGAGAGAGGCCTGCAAATGGTATAATGCATCAAATAAGCAGATATGAGAAGATACTAAACCATTTTAAAAAAATCCAAACCTCTATGTTAGGTTACAGCCTCAAGTGGTACATCTTAACAGTGGAACATGTCAGTGTACACCCGAAAGGATGCTGTGAGAGAAAAGTGGCACTGCCCTGGAATACACTAATTTTTTTTTTTTTTTTTTTGCCATTGCAGAGCTACCCTGAAAGACGGCAGAGAAGTGTGCCTGGAGCCCACTGCTCCCTGGGTGAAGCTGATCATCAAGGCAATTCTGGACAAGTGAGTCATTGCATCTCAGTGAGCACAGCTTATTGAAAACCGGAGTTTTAATTGGGCTCCCAAACGCATACAGTGTGAAACGCTCCAAAATCCTGTCTCCTCAGGCAGTTGCTCCCGTTTGTGTTCACTAATTGTGACAAGCACCTTGATTGCTTTGAGCTTTAATTGTAGCATTATCTTACTGTGCCACACACCCCGCGGGAACGTTGCCTTCTTCCCTCCCAAGGCAGGAGCATTTTGAGAACCTGCAGTACAACTGCTCAGGAAATCCAGGCGTCAGCTGAATGGTTTTCTCTCGCTTGCAGGGGCAGAAAGCAACAATGATTTTTCCAAGCTACTGGCGTTTAGATACGTGTAACATAAAAACTTATGAGGCTTCATTTGCCAAGTGAAGCATCAAGGCATGGCAGTCTGCTGCTACTGAATACCTGTGAAAAGGTCCCTCGGGTTCAGTGAAAACTTTGGGGGGCCTTGGGCACAGAAGCACAAAGTGGTAGATTTCAGCCAATGCCAGCAAGTCTTACCTGTTCCATAGGCAAGTTTTAATTGTTTCCTTTCCCATCATCTGTCTTTCCAGGGCAAAGACCAAACCTGAGAGCGTGTTCTAAGACAAAGAAGGAAAAAGTCCTAACTCTTCCAGCGAGACAAAAGTAGGAGACACACTCAGCTTCTGGCATCTCACCTCCTCCTGCCTCCTGCATTCACCCTTTTAACAGCATCTAGAATATGGATTCCCTGGTTTGTAGTTAGTTGACAACAGCACTTCAAGTCTTTACCTAGGGGAGAAACCACTGACACCGGAAGGGGCAAAAAGAAAATGGCTTGTGAAAGGATGCAAAGACGATTCTGGAATAAATGTTGCTAAACACATCTGAACAGTGCAGTGTGCAGGCATGCTCAGCACAGCTTTCACAGAACAGTCCTTTCCTTTTTGCTAGCAGTTTAGGAAAAGACCAGCAACTCCTCCTCTTCAGCAAAGCACGGGCAGGTGACAGCCACTGTAGCTGGGTCACTGCCACCTACAGCCGGCTATTGGCCAAAGAGGGCAGCTTGAAGAATGGGGATGTCAAAATGCTGATATATCAGGGTTTCAAGATATTATTTATAGTGAATTAGTGTTGTGAAGGTATAAACATGCATTTTAAAGCCATGTCTTGTGTAGAAGAAAGCATCTTATTTATTTATAGATTTATTTCTATTTATTTATTTTTGCTTATTTATTTCCTTTTATATAAGAATGTAGTTGATCTTCAACATCTATTTATTTATTTACATAAATATTTATTTTTATGTACTTAATAAACACTTGTTCAAATGTTTTCACTTCAGTGTTTTGCCTTATTAGTTTCTTTATTGAAATAGCTGAAGAAAGAGGAAGCATTTTCTTTCAGCTTGTTTCACATAATGGGTTCCCAGAAGGGCAAGTGGTGTCTGAGTTGTGGTGTCTGTGTTGTTTGCAACAACAGCAAATTGTTGCCTCTGGGAAGTGCAGATAATTTCCAATTGGAAGAATTATAAAAATTAAGTGCTTTCTTCCCCTTTTCTTGGCAAATTCAGTGTTTGCAGAGGTCTCGATGACAAAATTCCCAGCTACCACTGAGCTGCAAGGCCATAGCAGTGCAGTGCTCCAGCAGCACGGCAGCTGAGAGCCTGGCAATAAACAAGGGGATTCATTAACTTAAATAAAAAGGGAAGTCTGATAAACATTAAGGAAGTCACTGAGCATCCTCCCTAATTCCAGTGGGGAGAATCAGGGGAAATCCTAAGAAAGAGAGCTCTGATTGTGTGGCCTCACATCCACCTGTGACACAATAATTTACATAGGAATGCTGGAATACGGCCAGCCATCACTTGAGAAATGGGAAAGGTGAGCAAATATTTTGGTATTTGTTTAGCTTTGGTCTTTTCCAACAAGGAGCCACTCCATATTCTGCACAATCAGCTCGTGTTTGCTCATGGTGCAAGACATAAAGGGAGTTTTTAGCACCGTTTGAGCAAGCTCTTGTGCAAGAGGACAAGTATTCTGACCACACTTTGCTCCCTTTCCCCATATCTGTCCCTGTCCCACAGCATGGCTTGCACAGCCTGCCAGACCTCAGAATGGGAAGGAGTCAGTTTCCCAAGGGGGCAGGTTTTGTCCAGACTTGTCGTACAACCCTAAACCTTCCTGTTTCCCAAGGGATTTTCACAAGCTGCCTTCTTTTAGAGATAAGGTAGATAAGGTTGTCAGAAATATCGGACAGGAATAGGGAGAGGCAGAGAAGAACCACTTGATCTGCATGGCCATAAGGGTCTGGGTGCATCCTAAAGCCCTGGCACCAGTTTTAATGCCTTACAGATACTATACACCCAACCTTTGCCACCAGCAAAATCCCAGTCAGTACTGGGAGCTGAATCACGCCCAAGGAAGGGCTCTTCTCATAAACTCTGGGCTCTTGTGTCCAAAATTCCAGCAGTAGCTGTGCCTCCTGGACCCCAGGCAGGTCACCTGCATGCCTTCTTCCTCCACAGGTACTCATCACTCCTCAGTGAGACGTGATTCTGAGGCAGGCTGGAAATGCCAACATACTGCACCTTTGGTCAGTGTGCAGTCACAGAACTGCTTTCCTCAGGAGCACAACAACCACCCTCAGGCTTCCAAAAAAGGTGTTTCAGGGTTCTTGGAGACTGCTAAGGGAAGCACTGTGGTTCTCCTGGCTCCATGACTGCCTTTGCCAGATGTGGGCTGTTCTTCTGTGTTAGTAGAAGTCACTTATGACGTGGGTTTATCTCTGCTGTAAACACCCGTGATCATTCTAAATGCGCAGAGCTAGAAAGAAAAACAAGCAACCTCCCAAGTGCTTATTTTAACCAGGTGTCATTACACCCCTTTCTGTCACATACTTTCTCTTTCCATAACCAGAACAGATGAAATTTTCAGGAGGGCTTAAGTGCCTTTGGTGACAATGCCTCTGTCATTCTAAGTGCATCGTTTCCTGCTCAGTGACTAGAGAAGCTTTTCGGTACAGAATTAAGAAATTAAGTCCCTCTAGCCAAACTGAAGACGACAAAATGCTTTCAGAGAACAATAGAAATTAGATATGTCTTGCCTTCATATGACGCTGGCTAAATAACGTAATTGGATTCACATCAAAACATAGTCTGCAAGACTGAGATGAACAGTTACCTTAATTATGTCTGGTGAAAGGTTTTGCACAAAGCACTTAAATGTGACACAAAGAGCTGAAGAGAAATCCTATATTCAGAGAGGAGGGAAAAAGTCCCCTTATTTTGGCTCAGGGCGGATATCTGGTAATGCCGTATTGATTTCCAAAAGCAAGCTCAGCATTGCTGGTTGAAACTAACAAGCCTCAAAGAAGTGCAAACAGAAAGTCATGGAAATCACAATCTAAAGAAATAATTTAAAACAAACAGCAGTGAAAGTTAGGGAAAGTTTGAAGTGCCACTGAACGGACTGCACAGAGATTTGGATTTCTTATGCAACACTGTCATGTGTTAGGAAGCTGTGTGTGCAGCATCCACCTGGTCAGCACTCAGGCTGAGGGGAGGGCACCCCTCAGGCATAAAACCTGATGGGAAACAGCACCAGAGCAGGATGTCTGTCAAGAAGAAAGCTTTGCACAGTGATGGATGGCAAATCTGTTGCTGTCGCTTTGGTTCTCTGTCTGGTCTCAATGGTGGGGTCAGAAGGTAAGAAAATTGTTTCTTAAAACTCACATAACCAATTAATAAATATCCACATGCAAGTGCAAGTGGGCTTACTTATGTCCATGCTGGCTCTTTGCATCTTTAGTAAACATCATCCAGTAGTCAAAGGGATTGTTCGTGCCTGTTAGAATGCTATGGATGTTTCCAGGAGTTAAACATGCTCAGGAAATGAGTTTATCCCTATACCATAATACATGCTTGTCACTGGATTTTAAGGAGTGTTTGATTTAAGATGGGATCTTTTTTCCTAAATATGTCCATATACCTCTTCTTTTCCAAATGACAGTCTTCTCCTATTTGTGACTTTATTCTTGGTAGGCAGGTTGGCAATTGTGCTTCCTCAGTGCAAGCATTATCCCATTTTCAGGAAAGAATAAAGAACATGAGTAGGTGATCATAACAGGAACTAATGTGTAACAGAACGGTATGTGTACACAGGTAAAGATGCTAACCCACTTTGTTCAAGTGGTGCAATTTTGGTGGAACCTGGCCAGGCACAACGGCATTATGAAAACTCCCAAGTATTCTCACTTAGAAATCCATCTCTAAATTCAAATGCACCTGCACAGTCACAGCTCCAGGAATTCAGCTGCTGCTGTTGTGCAGATGCAGTTAATTTTGTCCAAGCATCCAGCGTATCAGAGTGCTGAGGAACAAGGATAAATCAGGCAGAAGGGAAAACACTTTGCTTCATAGGGGCAAATGAAGAGACTGTTCATGTACCTAGACACGAGTGAGTTTTGTTCCACAGGCAAGGCCCTGGAGAAGATCGAGGAAAAAGGCTCCCAATGCCAGTGCATAAGCACTCATTCCAAGTTCATTCCTGCCAAGATGGTTCAGGATGTGAGATTAAGCCAAAGAGGACCTCACTGCAAAAACGTGGAAATCATGTGAGCACTTTTGCTAAACAGCATTTTGCTTCCAACAGGAGGAACCAGCTACACTTTTCCCACCTTGGTTACTTCTCTACTTCGGGTGGAATGGTATTTCCCTTGCAAAGCCTCAGAGAAACCGAGTGTCAGGAATCAGGCCTTCTATCCAAAGGAATGAGTTAATTCCCTGCCAATGTAACAAGCAGCTCGCAGATAGCATTTTAAAACTCTCTCTGCTCGTATCTCAACTATGATCAACATCAGGGAGAGCATTAGAACCCCACAACACATTCAGGGCCCAATTAGTAACTTAGACAATGAAGAATCAATCAAAGATACAATCTTGATGCCCTTGACATGAGTTCAAACCATATCCACTGACTTGGTCTGCCTGTGGCAAAGCTTGAAAGGCAGGGGGTTATTGCCTGTGTCAGAACTGCACAGGGAGTGTTCACTGCCTCTGTGAGGAGTGCAGAACTGGGACTACAGTCCATGTGGGTGCAAACTGAAAGACATGGTGAGCTTCATTTAGAACCACACCTGGAGCTGGTCACACAAACTGGGCCAATTCATTCAGTAAATAGAAGGGCTCTTTCAGGTGATTATGCTTTCACTATGGTTCCTTAAGCAAATAACGCTCGGACAATCATACTCTCTGTGCAGCACAGTGTGGTATCCAGTTCCACCTCGCTAGGAACTGGTACTTTCAGCCAGGCTTGGTTCACAAATTAAGTTCCTGAGAGATCTGCTCAACTATGACCAGAGAGAGAACTGAAACCAAATAAAGAATTCATTAGGCTCATTATAAGATTACAGCATAAACCATGTATTGATAAAAAAAACAAACCCAGCCAAATAAGACAAAGCCAAGCATGTCCTTTAGTTGCTTAATGGACAAATGGCTAAGAGACATGTCCAACCATTAGGAGGGTGGGAGGGACCCACCTGGCCCTAACTTCTCTGTTTCTCCGTGGGCAGAGCTACGCTGAAGGACGGCAGGGAAGTGTGTCTGGAGCCCACTGTGCTCTGGGTCCGGCTCACCGTAGAGGCTCTGCTGGACAGGCAAGTCCTTTCCTTTACCACAACTCCTTCAGCTAATTGTAGAAGGCACATTTCATTGTGTGGCATGCAAATGTTCACCCTCTTCAGGCATTAGTAATTCTTTCCAACAGTCTCTGTAAAAAGATGCTTCTACAAGCCTGAGGAGTAAAACAGTGTCCAAGCTCTGACACCTTTCTGGTGTGTTAAGTCACCCAAAAGGCCACAGTTGTGATGCCCCTAAACCTCTGCTGAGAGAGCACATTTTGCCTATGTTTGATGCTGCCAAAAATCAAGTTCTCAAAGACTCACTTCCTCTTTCTGGGTATAATTGAGGCATGCAGTTGGCATTTCCAAGAGCTTTCACTGCTGTAAACAGGGGCAGTCAAGCCCCTACATTGCACACAGGCATGTGGCAGTCCTTTTTGTTGGAGCGGTTCTTGCAGGAGCACAGATTTTTCTTGTCTTTGCACATATGTCCAGTGGTTGGTACAATAAAAATAAGTCATTAACAACTTGTGAGCACTTACTGCTCTCCCTGTAGCTTGTATTAATAGTAATAGTTTCTTTAATAAATTTCTGAGTTCACTTTATAATTCATCTAATTACAGGGCCAGGGACAATATTGAGCCACCAGTCAGAGAAAAGTCAAGGAAAAATACATCTCAGAGCTTTTCAAGGATATTAAATGAGAAGAAATTCTGGTAAGAATGCCAAGGGACAGACTCCCCGCTCTGCTACATTACTACAGTTGATTGTTTTTCTCTCCCTGAGATGACTGATGATTTCCTTTGCTGTGTCTATAAAATTCTGTCTGTGATGGATCAAGGAATTTTAAGCTTAATGAATGTGTTTTAGTGCTGTAAGGATGAGAATAAACAAAATGAAATCAGTTACCCTTAAAGGGTCTTACTTAAAGCAGAAGCAGAATGGATACAATGAGCAAACGTGAATAAACACAAAATGAGGGAGTGTCTGCGTAGCCTGGAAGGAAGTCATCTTTCATGCACTTGTTACTGCTGTTTGAAGGTGACAACAAGCCTATGGATGTGACAGGACCCACAGGCAGAGTCAAATTGTCCTTTTGAGATTCTTTCACAGCGCTCACCAAACATTAGAAATAACGAGGCTAAGAAAGAGGTCTGGGAAATGGATAAAAAACAGGTGAATACATAAAGTGCAGAGGGAAATGATCAGCTTTTATCAACAAAAGGACATCACCCATGGATTCCTATACCACTTTGTGTGGGGTCCCACTTGGTTTGGCAGTCACGCAAGTTGTCT
This sequence comes from Formicarius rufipectus, assembly GCA_013399695.1. Taxonomy (NCBI): domain Eukaryota; kingdom Metazoa; phylum Chordata; class Aves; order Passeriformes; family Formicariidae; genus Formicarius; species Formicarius rufipectus. The sequence goes on from VXAU01001186.1 coordinate 56,752, forward strand.
AGAAAGGGCGTTTGCCACGAGCTGAAGTTGTCTGATGATGAGGTAAAGATGAGGCTCAACTCTAAAGAACTGCAGAAAGACCTTAGGAGACTCCCTGATTAGGCAACAAAGCACCAGATGAAATTCCCTGCAGGCAACAGACAAAGTGAATGACACAGGAAAAAATTAGAAAGCTCCTATGAAGCTAAGACATGCCAGGCTGGCTAGTGGCACACAGCTCCTGGGAGGGTGCTATGGTGTATGATAGGAGTGTGAGACCAGTGCTGGACGAGGTGTCCCTGCAGCACAGGTGCACGCAGGCACGGGCTGACACCTGCCCTACCTGCTGTGAGCTGCTTCACTGGCTCGTCAGCAGCTCCAAGTCACTGCCAGCCCCGGGGTGATGACTGTGGGTTCATGGCTTTCAGAAGGAAGCAGCTAAAATTAGAGGTACTGCATCACCTGCCTTATTTCTAGTTATTGTGCTACAGTTTCCACTTACAGACAGGAGGATGCAGGCAGAGAGACATGTATACACACATACCCCAAAAGAAGTTTAGAAATTATATTTCTGAAGAAAGGAACACACCATTTATTTTAATACAGCAGGAAATATTTGGCCATTTTTTTCTCTCTCATGTTTGTTCTACCTAAAACTGAAACAGACAATTATTTTTGCTTTAAAAAAGGATTTTGCAGCTTTCACATTTATTTTATGTTATTGCTCGAGGTTCCAGGGCGATGTTTATATGACTAAACATCGGTTTCATGTGTCAAATCCCTTTGCTTTATAGTTAATTTTTTTCTACAGTCAAAAAGGGTGTTAAAAATATTTTGTCTTAGTGATTTGCTACACATGATAGTGTCTGGCTGTATCACCCTAATTTCTGAGACAAAAAGCACTGAAGTGCAGGTTCTAGTAGCAGGCACCAGACCAGAGGTACATAGTGAGAGCCATGGAGTTCTCCAAAGTGCCACGAGTTCCCTGTGAAGTTCCACCTGCTGAGCCCCAGGGTGGGGTTTGGGGTTTGACCCCCACTGGCCCCCTAACCAAAGCAATTCTGTGTTCAGATCCAAATCCCTACGCTGACTAAATACACCCTCTGTTCTTTCCTCCTGTTGCCCCTCCAAGTGTTGGTGAGCAGTAAGATTTGACCTGTCGAGCAGCTGGAGATCCAATGGATCAGCAGATTTACACATTACAGGTTCTGTGACAAACAGATATCACTTAGAAAAGTCAGACATGAACGTGAGACATGTATTTATGGCCACTGACTGTTCCTAATTTGCTTAAAAGTTCCTGGCATGAACTTCTTAAAACTTAGCATGTGCTTCCTCCCGCCACTTCCACATCTTATTTGCACACTCAGAAAAGGCTTCCGGCCAAACTCATGAAAGGCAAATGAAATTAAGCAATAAATGAGGCCTTCCTCAGGCAAGTAAAGCCAAGGTGCTGGTGCCTAACAATTCCCTAGGTGGACCGAGTATCTTTTCTGTTATTATCAGGTAGACAAAATTTATTTTTAATATAGATTTACTGCTATTTGTTAATATCTGATGGTAACTCTACAATGCATACTAAGGTATATTTTAAAATATTGCTAGATACATCATATTAATATTTTATATTACTTCTCATATTGAATTGGATCAAGAAACATTTCATTTGATCCACAAAAAAATTTAAAGTGAAAGCTACATGACAGAACTATTTTGAAGCAGAGTTGAAAGATATATAGTAAATAAATAGGTAATCATATCAACAAGTAATTACACTACTATATTTATAAATACATAAATTAAAAGGCAAGTCAACTGAAAAGCCTGACTAAGGCTAAATAACCATCTATATTTAGACACTGAAGTCTCAAAAACCCCAGAAGCTGACCTAAGCCTTTCTCCTTTCCTTGCTATCACTTCCTCCTATAGCAAGTCAACCCCCAAATGTCTAGTAGATGCTTTGCTTTGTACGTATCTGCTCCCTGAGCTCTGCCTCACTGTAAATTTCCATGACAGTTTGCACAACAGGAGCAGCAGGAGACATTATTTCCTAGCTCCCCTACCTGTCCCTTCAGCTTTCTGCAGCTCAAGGGGAATGGCAGGCAAATGCCAAGCCCTTTGCAGAGAAAAGGATTTTTATATATTTTTCTCTGATTTTAGGCAACAGTTTCAGAAGACAGAGTGAGATATTTTTCCTGGGGAACAAGAGTAGCTGGTAGAGAGGACACACAAGAGACAGGAGTTGACAAACCTCACCTCGCACAGGCTGAACCCTCATTCCAGCAAAAGCTTTGCCTCCAGGGCATTAGGGCCTTGTGTGCACAACTTCTCAAGTGAGAGGGAGGAATTTGTCTGAAACAAGACAGGTTCTTAATTTTCTTAGAGTAACTTCAGCACCCCAGAAACTGGAGCATTCCTCTGGAACTGGAGAGACTCAAACCAATTAGGGACTGAGGCTCAGCTTTACTGCATCCATAGTGGTGGTCTTGGTCTCTGGAGAAGAACAGAATCCCCCTGAGAGCGTCCCTTATGTGAGGGTGTCCTTTGCAACATACGCAAAGATCCCAATCAAGACCCTAAAACATGCCCTTTTGACTTTTGTGCTCAATAGACAAGCTGGTGAGTCATGAAAAACCACTAGTTTCCATCCTGCAACATGGAGAGCTCATCCTGTATCCTGCCTTCGAGCACAGGCAAGAGAGGCATTGACTTCCTTTCCGGCAGTCTTTCAGCAATCAGACTATTGCGTAAGAGTTGTTTTGCCTGCTGCCAGCGCGGTTGGAAGGGGGGTTAGCGTGGAAGGGCTCTGCTCGCGGCGGTATCAGCTCACTCGGTGACGCCACGCTCCAAAAGGAGCAGCAATTCCATCTGCACAAGTCACCTCTGATCGCTGGGGGGAAAACACGCGCTGCCAAAACGCAGTGCTGGATCTGCAGTTCCCATGGCAGAAGCCTGGATGAGATCCCGGGCAGAGGGCAGAAGGGATCTAGGGAGAACTTGGGTGAAACGAGGCACTCCCAGGAATGCAGATCAGGAGTGACTGGCCCTTGGGGTTGATGTCATGCCTCAACCTTTTCATGCCACTGTTGCCTCTCTTACACCCCCTTCACATAATCCCAGTGAAACCGCAGTATCAGCGAAAACGTGGAGGAAGAGGAGATGCTTCAGTTCTCAGAAAACACAGTGGATTCATATCCCCTTAGAAATATCCTGCTCTTTTAGACAGATACTCTTAGCTTGGGGGCAGGGCTAATCATAGGTGGAGCAGGCTCTCAGCTCCTGGCCTGGGGATTTCTGCAGATCCATTACTTCCACACGCAGGAAATAGCTGAGTCTGGCCATGAGGAGGACAAACAGTCACTGGTTTCCCCCGGGGATCTGAAGGGGAATTCTCCTTTTTTTCCCTCAGATATTAATAACACTCCAGTGCACACCGAAATTAGCTAATAAGGCTGCAAATAGTAACTAAGAAAGGTGGGAGTACTAACGAAATGTTACTTAACCTCTGTGTGTGCATACATATGTGGAGACCCAGAGAGAGAAGCCAAAAGAAAGAAATCAGCAAAGCCTCGTTTGAACTTAAAGCTCCAACATCTGCAATGTGATGCTAATGAAGCCACGCATTAGTATAACATAAGCATTGTAATACAACATAAGCAATAAAACATAAGCTTCGGTTCCTGGCAAAACCCTCCCCTGTTTCACACCTTCAGAGAACTGATTGTGTTTTTCAATGACAATCTCTAAGAGACATATCTAAGGAACAGCACCCTCAGGGGACAGAACCAGAACCTTTGGTTGACACAGTACCCTGTAAGAGGTGGGAGAGACAAAGCTGCTGGATCTTTTCCTGGGACAGCTGACATTGTGATGGGGAATAAATGGATTTTCATTGCACTGTTCCTTTTCTCAAGTTAATGCCAAGTGTACCACAGTAAACCATAATAAATTATGGGCACACTATTCAATTCTTAGTAGAAATAAATCATACGGCTTTATATGATAAAGATGATTGAGCTTTTATGAACTCCTCAGAGTAGGAGAGAAGTACCTCTATCAATCCACAGACCCCAAAAAGACAAAGGTTTGAGGATGGGGATGACAAACAGCAAAAGTCATCACGACAAAAGGATGATATTTTCACAGCAACGAAACAGAACAGCTTCTGTAATCACACACACTCCAGTTGGGTTAAAAATGCCAAGTCTTAATTTAAGCAACAGACCAGCATTTGAGCACATCTTCCCTCAGAATTATCTCCCTCACAAGGTAATATTTCTAGCAGACACAGCAAATAAACGCTCAGCTTTCATACAGCAATATTCTCTAACAGAAGTGCCTACACAGTGCAATAATGCTTCCTGTTGTCTCCCTTTGCTAAGGCTAAGTTACTGTCACTGCAAAGAGACTTCAGAAAAGACTTACTAAAATTACCTGGACTTACAGAGGAACAAAAGCACTTGTACTCAGCAGGTCATACTGTTATTTTGCATATAAAGCTTCCTCTGTTTATCATCCATTAACAAGTGTGACATGAAAAGTGCAGAAATGATTTTCAAATCTATCCAGTATCTCATTCCCAGAGGCTGCTTTGAATACTGCAGCCTCAGTTCTATACTGGACACAGAGTATTAGCAATGAATTTACTTCCTAAGATGCCACTTGAACAGAAAAAAAACAAACCCAAACCAAACCAAACAAAAACCCAAAATGCCCCCAAACAACCCACAAAAATAAAACAACAGAACAAAAATGAAACTAATTTACATCAAAATAGTGCTGAGGTAGAATTCTGACTCCAGTGAAAAAGCTTTTCAGTGCCCATTTTCCACTCCAATGGTTTAAATCAGGTGAGTGGAAGTTGTCACAAGAGATGGGGATAAGAAATTCAGTATCTTAAGTAAAGACTTGGCATCCCTACAAATACAGTTTGATGAACTGAAGAAAATAATTCAGATTGATAGCATAAATGTGAAAACATCCTAATGTTATCTTACTAAACAGGCATATAGATTAGAAAACGCACAAAATTCACAGAAGTGTAAAAAAAAGAAGCAATGTGTGACTACTATATCCATATTTTAATAGATTAATATATTATATCATTCTTAGCAGAATAATTCCTCGTCATCTAGGAAGGAGTTTCACAACAGTCATGTGACTCATTTTTACTGTATCTGGGAAATTCCTCTAACGCAACATCCATGCCAGCAGAACACACAGAGGCTGAGCCCAAAACAGTATATAAGTGCGATGGAGCGCCCAGAGCCAGCACCAAGCGCCCTGCAGGACACGGGCTCACTGCTCCACACAGCCACAACTCAACAGCCCACAGAAAAGCTCCTGTCCCACCATGAACGGCAAACTCCTCGCTGTCCTGGCTCTTTTCCTGCTTTCAGCAGCTCTGTCTCAAGGTAAGCAAAGCCTCCCCAGGACCCCACGGCGATTGCAGGATTGTCCAGGCAACTACTGAGGTGCTTCTCCTTGCGGAGTAGCTTTCTGTTTGTCTCAGTAAATTAGTTTGGGAGATTTTCAGCACCTCTTTTCAGTCAGTAATGTACCACATAGCCCTTGGACCGAAGAGTTGCTGACATCTTGTGGGAAAAATTTTAAAGATGCAACTTGCATTTGCTTTGTTTCTATTTTTCATTTGAGGTGCATGTGGCTAGAGACTGGATCTTCTGAAGGGTTCCAGTGTTTCTCTCCCTTCCCACACAAAGAACAGTTTATCTCATAGTTGTTACTTAGCGACCATGCTGCCTCAAGCAAGTAATGTGCAGTTAGGAAGGGAGAGCAAACAACATGAACACAGAAGCATGGGCAAGCCTTCAACTAATGAACAAATCCAGGGCTCTGTCTTCTGCAGACAGGCCAAGTTTTTTTATCCAGATATTAAAATGATGCAATTAATGGCACAGTGCAGTCAAGTACAAGGAAGCATAAAATAAGTCAGTTCATCTTTAAAGGATGTGTTAATTTAGTTTCCAGTGTGCTTGGGCACCAGCTTCTCTGAAACATCCAAGCAGCTGATCTTTATGGCTTGAGGATTTAGGCAGCTTGGATAAACGTGATATTTTAATGGAGAACACTGTTAGGATAGAGCAGCCGTGCTTTATGTCTGATGCAGCTACAATAAGACCACCTGCCAAATCCCAATGTGCCTTTTCTGCTGGCAGGCAGGACCCTGGCGAGGATGGGAACCGAGCTGCGGTGCCAGTGCATAGCCACTCACTCCAGGTTCATCCCTCCGAAAACCATCCAGGATGTGAAGCTGACGCAGAGCGGCCCACACTGCAAGAACGTTGAAGTCATGTAAGTAGCTCTGCCAGAGGCTCCTTCCTCTTCACCTGAGCCCTGCTGCTGCCACTGCTGCAGGGCTTTGGGGCTTCACGACCAGGACACTGAGCAGGCTCACCTGATGCAGTCAGATTGGGTTATTGTTTTTAGAGAGACTGCTTTAAGTGGTTTGCCATGTTCTGCACTGTCTCTACTACCCCATGTATTCCTGAACTGATCATTGTTCATCTGTCATAGGACATATTAAATATTTCTTGTGGTAGAACGTGAATTGCAAGGACTTGTCAGCTCCTAATACTGGAGGTAATGACATAGTTTGGATCCTGCATTTATTAGTCTCAAGAAGGAAAATTAAGTTCTCACAAGCAGATTTGGGGAAACAATCTAGCCTGGTCTAAATAGCACAGAGGAGGGACTAAACTATTGAAATCCTTATACTGCTGAAACACCTCTTCACCACTGGAGGTTTCAATCATTGTGTAAAAAAGGTTTTCTGATGTAAACAAATCCAAACCAAGTATCCATGTATATTGATAGAGATTCTGGAGAATGTGCAAGTGCTTTGAGAGCAGACACAGAGACTCACACAATTCTGGAGGGTTCCAGCCTCCTCACTTCCAGAGCACATAGAACAAAACAGCCAAGTCTAAGCTAGAGCAGCTGGGATGAATTTATACTACCTAATGTAAAAATGCAGTATTACATTCTGTGGGTAAAACAAACCCATATAGCAGTTTCCTGACTCTTCTTTATCCCCTGTTTTGCAGAGCTACTCTGAAGGACGGCAGAGAGGTGTGCTTGGAGCCCACTGCTCCCTGGGTACAGCTGATTGTGAAGGCAATTTTGGCCAAGTAAGTCCCATTTTCTCTCATTTTGGGCAGCTGAGTGGCAAACCTCCCAGAAAAAAATTACTTGTAGGATTTCTTCGTGATACTTTCTATTCTTTCTTAATTAGATATAAAGAACAGGGAAATTTCCTGCTTAATTTTAGAATTAGCCCTAGTTTTTCTGACTCTGCTGACGGGTCCTTGCTCAAGCTGATACATCAGTACTAAACCTCTGAGTACCAGCAACTCTGTCTGCAGGGAGAGCTCCCTTTGAAAATTAGACATTAAAAACCTCATCTTCCCCTTACTTAATTCCAGTTTCTCAGTTCATGAGGTTCTTGCTGCAAGTAAATGCAGCAGCTGGGGCTGCAGGTGTTTCCCAGCTGGGCACCAGACATGCACATGCTGGGGTTTCAGGAACTGCTTTCGAAGCATGAACTTTATTCTCCATGTGCCTGAAGCTGGCACCTAGAATTGGAGGGAGACTGCTCCTCCTTAACTGTCTGTGCAATGCTATGCAGGGATAACTGCCTTGAATCTCCTGTTAAATTATCCTGTTCCCTCACATCCTAACAGGGCTCAAGAAAATTCGGACTCACCACTCTAAGAGACACCAAGACAGAAAAAAATCTGGGAACAGCTCCTGCTCCTCCACCAAGAGAAACATTTGGGAAAAGCATCATTCAGGCAGTGCACTGTCTTCCACATGATGCATCAGTGTTGTGATGTTAATTATGGGTGGTTTTATTTATTTATCTATTTATTTAACTGCGTGTGTTTAAGGAATTCTTTCACCATGGTCAGTGTTGTCCATGGGATGCACTGTCCTTTGGTGGTGAAGGAAAAGTGGTTTGCTGGGGGAGACTGAGGCCCCTCGGCAGCCACTTCAGCCAAGCACAGCCAGTGAAGTGCAGTGCACTTGCAGCACAGCTTATTTACACTAAGCCTGACCTTTTTGCTATTTGTCCAGCAAACTGAGGAATCCTCCTGCTCCCCTGGAGTGCACTAGTATGTTGTGTCAACAACAGCTTCCTGAACCACAGTCAGCCTGTGGCCAGACTGTGAACTGTAATGTCTAACTTGAAAAGCCTAACCTACAGAATGTGTAAGACTGTGTTTGGTATCTATTTATTGTGATTTCCATGGTATTTATACATGTATTTATTGAGTAGTTTCCATGCAAGAGAGAAAACTATTGTAATTTATTTAACTTCTCCTGGATTTTTCATTCCTACCATTCATTTCTGAAGAAATACTCACAAATCTGATTGCTCTGTACTTGACTGTATGTCTAATTAGCTACTCCATCAGCTAATGGAAAAAACTGCATCTTACATACACAGAATTTGATTGTGAATGTAATCACTCCTAATAATTATTATTAAAAGTTTTATATAAGATCCATTTGTTATCCTTGATGTTTTAATTTTTAATTTGCTTTATTTGCAAGAGGTAAATGAACTGAACTGAACTGAAATGAAACTTTTTAGTCCGTGGTACCCCAACTCCCCCCATTATGGTAACCTGACATTCCTGAATGCACTAACAAATCCTTAGGGTAGGGTGAACGGCTCCCTCTCCTTTCTTTAGGCTGCTCCCTATCCATGGGGACTGCTGGGCTGTAGGGTAAGGCCCCTTCTGTAACTGCCTTGCAGACAAGAGAATTTTACCCTCAGATACCATAGCACTGCCGGTGTACAGATCAGCCCCAGAGCTGTAAATCTTTACTACATCAAAACGCCATCATTTGACTGTCCAAATGAGAACTTGTGATCTTTACCTTGGGTACCCAAACAGTGGGCATTGCCCTGGTGTAACAACTGCTTCTTGTTCTGATCCCTGGAATGCAAAGTGCTGAGCACACAATGCCTCCCTTTTTAAAAATTGTCAGGAAGGGAACTGGGAATAAGAGACAAAGGGCATAGGTTTAAGGGTTGTTGCTTTAACCGAAAGTATACCAGTTTATTTGAGGGATGCACACTTTTATTTCACTTTTACCTATGATCTTGATAGCCTTAAAACAGCAGAAGGATGTTTGCCAGGTAGCTTTGGGATCATAAAGTAAGACAGCTGACTCTGGCTTGCTTCTTCTTGAAGACCCTTAGTAAGATTGGTGCTGGTCCTCTCCTTGACCTACACTGTGTCCCTGGATGATAATTTTATAAGCCTGAATCAAAGCTCTGCAAGGCCAGGAGAGCAAAGTAAGGTTGGCACCACTTTGTCTTCTGAAGTGGGTATATTCTCTTACTGAAAATGAGATAAAAGCTGACTTTCCCTCTTTCTGTTACCATTCTTTGGCTTAGTGTAATTTTTCTTCAGGTGCCAGCAAGGTAAATAAAAAATATAACTCCTTAGGAAGCAAAGCTAATTATATCTTCAAGTCATATGAAGTAAGAAATGACTAAAAAAGGGCACCAGTTGCCTATAGAGCTGGAACAGCTTTCGCAGAGTTAGTTCGTAATCTTAATGTGGATAAAATTGCAGCATGAAACAATCCAGATAAAATCCAGAGCACAGTCATCAACCCTGAAATCACTAGTCATCACTTACTGGGAAATACTTCAGGAAGCCTGCTGCTTTTAGAGGCAAGACTCAGCTGTTGCAAGGAAACAGTAAAAAGAAGTTCTCAGATAATTAGAAGAAATCTGTTCTTGCAACGTGAACCAGGATTTACAAAATAAAAGTAGTAGAGACAGAGAAGAAGGGTTATAGGACAAGCAGAGCACTGGAAGCAGACCTGTGTTGCCAGCAAGAATACAATTAGAAAAGCTGTGTTCAGATGTGGTAAAACAGATGTGGAGACCAACTCAATAATTGCTGAAGGGTTTGTTCTTTTTGGGGACTGAAAGTAAGAGAACAATTCCATTATCCAAACTGCTGATTGTCTTCATGGTATATGTCTGTTTTACATGACCTGAGTGCAAAATAGCAAAGTGCTTGGGTTTTGAGTCAACTGCCTTTATAGGAAAGCTGAACCACTAAGGTCCTTTACATAAACTTGTCCCTTTCTGCTCACCCCTTAAGCATTTTCAATGCAGCAAACCTGGATGAAGGCTCTCATTAGGAACTGCATAACCCCTCTAGATACACCATGATCTACAACCCCACCTACCTAGTCAGGTTGGGGGGAAAGCTCACGAGAAGGAGGGTGTAGCACTGGTTACCTCAGTGATTAGGCCACTGGGGCATTCAGCCACTCCAAACAATGTGTCCTGTGGTGCTCTGGTTATCAGACCATGCAGAAGCCACAGGGGAAAACTGCACCCTCTGCAAACATGCCAACTATGCAGAAAGTGTCTGTGTGTGTGTGTGTGTGTGTGCACGTCAATGTAACTTACCAGGAAGCTCACCAGGCAGTGATTAAGAGTCAGAACATTTGCATCATGGTGGAGGGCCAGACCCTGGGATTTCACTGCAGCTAACTACATGCCCTTGTTCATCTCCCCCTTTTCCCGACTTTTTGAGAGCTTCTACTCTTCTTGGCTACTGCATTTTACATCTAAGTTGTACTTCTACAAGACTCTTGGAAGGCCATTCCACTTTATAGCTGCCATGTGCATTCATCACCTCCCTTTCACTTCATTGCTCTCCTCACAATGAAATGTAGCAGAGGTGTTTACCTGCCCTTCTGTTCTCAGCTGTTCTCTTGGGCCCTTACTTCACCTTCCTTCCAAATCACTTTTATTTCCTTCCTTCTCTGACAAATTTGGTTGGGGGCCAAGAGGAGAGTGGCAACTACCAACCAGCCAGCTAACCAACAAACTCATGCCCTTTTCTTATCCTCAAACTCCCTCTCCCATGCCTGGTTGCTGAAGTTCTGCTCTTACACCAAGTGCCTTTTCAGTCATGAACAGTAATTTAATCCCTTGAACTTCAGTGTTACTGTTTTTGTAATAATGAAAGTATATTTCTCTCTATAACAGTTGCATGAAGTGATTGGAAGAAATACTGGAAAGTCCCTGAGAAAATACTTCTAACCCTGCAGAGAATGTAAACTTTACTTTGTTGGCCTCAACTCCTCTGTTTTGTATATTGACTAACACAAACATAATATTGATTAATATAAACACCCTGGTTAGGTATAAGGAGACAGATGCATGACCCATGCTGTATTTCCTTTTGATTATGGATTGCTCCCCATTCTAAAATTATGTTATTCTTTTGTTTTTAGCACATAACAATGTTCCTGGGAAAATCCCAGGAAAATTACACATAGCATTAGCTTGATATTGCAGGCTTGTTCCAAGCATCGCATTTATTCCTACTTATAATGGGATATTATGAGCAACTTCACAGGAAATGGATCCTTTGCAAATTACACAAACTGCCATGGACACTTTGGGGGCAGAAAACAGGCATTGTGGTTTTCTGTGTGCAAAAGTGAAATGAGTTTTGCCACCTATAAAAATTAGCCTGCGACCTCTGTTGTTGAAAACCATAATGAAAATTGATTTTTAATACTAACTGCAGTTGAATTGTTTTTAATAATGACCATTGCTGTCAGTCAGTGCATGGACAACTTCACGATTCCTGTGGATTTGTAGGGAGGGATATTCTATGTGAGGAAGAATCTGGAAGGTTATAAGTATAACTAAGCTCACAGGTACTATTTCCTCTGCCCCTTCATGAAACAAGCAGCAGTGTGACAACCCTCTGTAACCTTCTGCAGGCAGATTTCAACATTGCTATGCTGAATAATTTAGCATCATTAACATTTTAGCAAGTAACAACCTTTGATAGGTCCAACTATCTTATTCTATGGAAGTTCAGATACACGAGGAACATGATCAGTTTTATTTTGAAAAAACCCAGTTGTACTGGGTTTGTTAGGCCTTACCTGTGTGTATCAAAATAGACTCAGCCATGGAGATGTAGCAAAGGGTGGAGTTAACTGCTCCCTCCAGAGCTCGCGTTGGCAACTCCAGTGTCAGCCAGTTGATTTCTCCTCTTCCTTACTGGAAGACGGGTAAACTGGGGAAATTCTAATCTTTTTATCTCTTACAGAAAACTTTTTTGTACATGAACACCTTATAAAAATCTGAGGAAGCGAGAGGTCGTTAGGCAAGTGGCTTCTTTTTGACAGCACATTTGGACCCAGTTAACCAACTTAGCTCCTAATGAGCCTTCAGTTTTTAAGAAGAGTTAAGCAGCTTTTCTGACTCACCTAATACAAAATCCCAGAATTTCAAAATCAATTTTTAAGCACTGAACTAACATTCACACTGAACTCCCAAGAGCTTTTCCTTGAAACTATCTTCTAGAGTGATGAAAATTTCATGGCTTATTAGGGGAGCAAAGGAATAAGTCCACCCCCTTAGCCTGGGTCTTTTATTAAAGACATACATTAGATATCTGCACAGAAATAAGGAGACTTCAAAAATACTGACAATTCTTCTTTTCCTCTTCTGTTTTCCAGACCGTATTTTTTTTCAAGTTTGCAAGCAGATGGGAGAATCAGAGTTCAACTGTTCTGCTAAACCCACAATGTCAATAAAATTGCAAAACCTCAAAATATTCACCACTTCTATGTGAAGTGTGTGCTAAAGCATTCAGTGGCAGATTTCATGAACAGTGAGACTGGATGTGCTAATGAGAGCCTGGATTATATGTGTTTCTTTCTACTTGATGCAGAACTTCTTGAAGGAATAAGAATGCATGAGAATGACCCACCGTGTGGGGGCAAAACACAAGCACGGACAAAACAATTACAATGCAGTTAAAAGGGAAGGTTTTGTAACTGAAAGTCAGTAACTAATTAAGAGTTTGTCCATGCAGGTGTCAGATCTTTGTGTGAAAGGCACTCAATCGCCCAAGACAAACAGTGAGGAGCAAGTGACCTGGCAAAACACCTGTGTTTGATTATCAATAACTAATAATGCCATACACAGCCACCTCATGGCTGAGCCAGGCAGCACCACCAGCAGACCAGTAATCAAGCCAATAAAAACACGCTTTCTGACTTACTGAATTCCCATTGTCAAAATTCTATCAGCTCCTCATTTTCTGCCTTCTTCTCTGCTTGGAACTTCATCTCTGGTGGCTATCATCATCATTCTGTAGAAGAGAAGGAATTTACGTAGGCATTGCTCACCAGGAACACAATCTTAATAAAAAGAGCCAAAGAAAACAGCTTTTGCTGTAGCTGCTTCATACTGCACTCTGCACCTTCACCCACTCGTACTTAATACCAAACCCCACCCAAAACCCCCCAAAGTGTTTCTTGCACAGCCAAATCTTTCTCCAGACTCAGCAGCAGGCTCAGGTGATGAAGGGACATGGGAAAGAGCTGTCAGCCCACCTGCACGCACCTGTCCTGTTGGCAAGCCAAATGCTACTGTCATTTCCCTGTTGAAAAATTCTCACACTGTTATTCCTGCTTGGAGGAAAGGATGAAGGGGAGCAAGCAGTGTCTTCTGATACTAAAATGACTGTTAAAAGGAAGAATAAGAAGAGAATGCATGACAAGTACCCAGCAGAGTTTGTTTCAAATGGTGTGCACCAGGAACACAAGCCAGGGCCATCCAGATGGAAATTCTGCTGATGGAACAACACTCCCTTAGAAAAATGAACATTCCAACAAAGTGAAAAACTCCATTAGAATGCAATGATTGTGTCAAATTCAAGTATATATTCAGATGCTAGTGACAATTTATCTAAATCAAGCAACTTCTAGCTCACAGCAAAACAGTATTTGGAGATGTGAAACTATGCTCACCAGTCAATATCCTGATAAATTTCATTTTATGGGAATTTTCTACTGTTTGGTAGAAAACCAAAGGTAAAAATGTGGAATTACAATTAAATCATATGTTGCTTTTTTTCAGTGGCCTATTTTCTAGAGAAAGCCTCTAGTAGGCTTATTCTCCTGCCACCACCTCAGTGTACTCCTGATGAGCACTCAATTTTAGGAAAGTAAAAATGCCATGCTCATGGTTAGCTGCCATAACTTTTAAAACAATGGCTTGGCATATTCCTGTGCCCTGTGTATGCTGAGGGGACGTGGAGTCCCACAATATGGAAATTTTTAAAATGAGGAAAAAATAAAAGAAAAATAAAAGCTGTTGGGGGACATAACCATCCACACAACCCTCAGTGGTGATCACATTTATCAAAAAAGTTATGGATGTGTTTCCTCCAAGCAGCTCCTTCTCTAAACACATTTTGAAACAAGCTGAAAGGGTACATGTCCTTCTTGCTGTTTTGCGTGTTATTTTGGATAATTCACTGAGAATTAAGCAAACTTATCAATGTGATTTTCCCCTCCTTTCAAAAAGCAGCAGGCATTTTTTGTTGCCAGGAACAATGTAGTTCATTTTACGACGGACTCCAAGTATGCTGAGCAGTGACCCTGACCATGGCACTCAAAGTGCTGTAAGAAAGTGTTCCCTGAGATGGCAGCTTTAGTACCTTCCAGGGTGCAAGTCAAGTATGACTTACCAGTTTTTCCTTCCTTGCGACACAACCAATGAAAGTAACAGACAGGACTGAAGTGTGCATGTCACAAGAGAAGACTTCAAAGATTTTGTGATGATTCCAACCAGTGTTCCCATTTTCTTGTGGTTCACCCGTCTCGTGTCACTGTTTTCTCAACTGATTTCATCACTTTAACCAAAAGACCACAACTACCCAAAGCACACTCTCAAAATTACTCAGTTTGATTCAATCTGAAAACTTGGTTCAATTGAAATGTTGATCTGGGGGGTTGGATTGTTTTTTTTTATTAGGTGAATAGTTCATTCTTCAAGAGACTCATATTTCCTTTACTTCCAACTGTTTGCAGATGTCACACATTTTTAGGCATTTACTTCCAAACAGCTTGTATCCAAGTTGAGGGAAATGTTTGCTCTCAGCCTCGAAGCATAAGGATGGGAGGACTTTGTTGCCACAGCTTCTTTGAGGGGTCCCCATGGGAAGCAGAGACTACACCTTAGTTAACAATTCCCTGATGTGAAACCTGCATTTTGCTGCCCATGAGCTGCTCAGTTTGAACTTCACTGTTTTTAAATCAGTCTTTTGATCATGCTCCTTGGGGATCCCTTTCACCCACCACTACAAAATATCATTACTAGAAAGCATCAGCACACTGGCAGCACATTGGTAGTTCTACATCATTTCGCCCAAGTTAAGATAACATCACAGGAAACAACATCCAGCTCTTAGAGGATGTGTTGTATCATGCCTGTGCAAGGCACTGGTAAAGTTTGAGTCCTGCTGTCAGGTGTTAGAGTCAGGATTCAGAATAGTTATAACTGAATTAAGAGGCAAACCATACAACCAAGATGTGCCCCAGCAGGCAGAGAACCTGGCTGCTTCCAGCAGACAACCAGGGCCCGATAGCCCACAGTAAGAGATCTGCTCTCTCTCCTGAACAAAGGGCTTCTCATGATGATTCCACAGATCCAGGGGCAAAAACCTGCAGGCACTTCATAGGATGCACAGCATTTTCAGCTGCTGGTAAGGCCAAGAGGAGCACCTTCTGCCTTTCAGGAGCTGTGATGATCTCAAAGGCTTATCATCTGTACAGCTCTCTGGGGGTGGAAGGAGTCACCCACTTCTAATCTTTACCCAGGGTCATCCCTGCCACTAAAAAGCCTGGAGATTCTTACCCCTCAGTGAAGGAAAAAACAAATTGCTTAAACAATTGGCTCCCAAACTCAAAATAAAGCTCCTGCTGCCCTTATATGTTAGGTGAGTCCTCCACCAGCCAATATATGCACTTCTGGAAAGTGTTGTGTGTCCAAGAGTCCCATACAGAGAGGTGACAGTGTGGCAGTAACCACAGTCCCACCAGCAATCTCAGAAAAGGTAAGGTGGCAAGTGCAAAATGGAGAAATGACTGCCAAATAAACTGATGTCAGAGCTAACCCTTTCCATTTGCCAAGGTAATGCTTGAGGAATACAAACACTTTGCTTTCAGCTGTCCATAGTGTGTATGTTCATGGTCAGATTCTCAGCACTGAGCACAGGCAAAGTAGAACCTCTGACTTTGTGGAGGGACAGACCTAAGGACTCAAGAATTATAAAATTACGTGAAGATGCAGGAGGGCACGCAGGAAAATACTGGCCATCATTTGCTACAGATCATGGTTTTAAATGCAAATGTTCACATCTCAAAAGACATTAAAGAAACCAGTGCACAACAGTGTGTGATGTGTGGCACAGTGCAGGTGGCACAAGTGAGTTGATATCCTTTGTGGCACAAGCTGAACAACTCGACACTTCCATTTCTTACATCTTCAGATAGTATTTTCAAGGGCGTATGGACTGGGAACAGGTCAAAACTTGAGAAACGCACAAGGAAATTGGAAAAAAATAAAATATCTCATAGATATTTTGCACAGAATTGTAGCATGATCTTGAAATCTGACTACAACCTCCAGCAAATATGTTTGTACCTCATGACAGTGCTGAATCCACAGGAGTGGTCATTGTTGTTAGGGAACAGCACCCCATCATAGCCAGGGAATATTACAAAGCATAGGATTTGTACTGGTAAAAAAGGTAACATAATGATAAAACTAAGAGAGAGTATCAGCAGGATACACACTCTGCAGACACTAATAGGTAGCAGTGACATGACATTTTACAAATCACAGCCTAATTCATTCCTGATCAAATCCCTGCAGAAAGCATCCCTGCCCCTTCAGAGATTGCCCTAGACAGGACAAAATTTGGCCTCAGAGTTGTCTCCAGAACACATCCTCCAAAGCAATTCTCGTGCAGTTAGGAGAAGTCCTCACTTGCTGAAAAGAAACATCTGTTCAATTGTCTCCTGGCTTTCCTGGGCCTGGTGCCAGGGAATGCATGCTCCCACTTCAGGTGCCAAGCCAAATAAATACCTGCTGTGGGAAGGCACACAGCCAAAGTCTGCAACACAGCAGCCGAATCACTTCTTGCACATATGGAATTAACAATGGGGTAATGCCAACGCTGTTAAGCCATGGGGCAATGTTAAACCATGGGGCTGAATGCACCTCCTAAGGGCCTGACTGAACTAGGACAGCTTTCTATGCTCCAGTAATCCCAAGAGCCACTCTAATGACACCGAGAGATTTCATACAATCACAGAGTTGTGAAGTATCTTCACACAGTAGCTCTTGCTAAAGAACACAGGCACGGTGGGTGACTTGAATGATAACTCCAGTGAGGCAAATAGAAACATCTTGGTGAGTTCTGTCACAGCTATGCTAACACCACTGCTCACAGTCACTAAGGTAAACTTAACTCAAGGGGATCTTCAAGGTCCCCTTCCAACCCACACCATTCTATGACTGGATCTGTACCACCTGCAGACAGTGCATGGCAAACTCATCTATAATGAGAGATATGGCAGCAGACAGGGAAGAATTTGGCTTTCTAAATTCTGTAGGACATGATGCTGTCTGTTCCCTGTCCTTTCCTTCCTTGCTAACGGAATTGTGCTGAAGGCAGTAAAAGGAGACACACGAAAGGGAGGAATCTAAGATATCCTCTACAGCTCAGGCAGATGGTCCTGCTCTTGGCACAGTCACAGAGGTACCCATTTCCCTTGTTCCTGGCCTGTTTGCACAAGTCCTGACTCACAGGACCAGGCTCCGTCCCCTGTGCTGCACCGCCACCTGTCCATGACCTCTCTGACTGCTGCTCTTGTGCCTCATGCCTCTGAGGGAGAGCTGGCTGCAGAGTTTCACACATTGCTCCTCCATGCCTAAAAACAGCCTCACGCTCCAGGCACTTCAGACCCCAGGAGACTCATGGAATTTCCTTAGCAGTAACGCCTGTGGAATGACTCTGACGTTTCAGATCTTGTGAGGAGTCACCCAAGCACAAAGCCCAGCACTGCCATGTAAAACTGTCCTTACTCATGTGCACTGCCCAAGAACAACATGCGATCTGACTGTGCATGAGTGACAGGTCCTTCCTCAACAGATCTGCTCTCCAGAGCATCCACTCAGAGCTCCATCTGCTACGGAGAGTTGCAATGACCTCCAGTGGATTATCTGTGCATCATCCTAACTGTTTATTGCCACAGATTGCTACAGGAGTAAATGCTCCTTCCTGCAAAGAACATGGTACTTCCCTGGGGCAACCACATGGGGAATTCACAGGGTAAGGTTTGGGGGGCTATATCCTGGAGGGAATGGGGATTCCATCCCACAATCTCCAGGGAAGGCCTCTAACTTTTCTGCTTAGTGACTGTCCCTGAGCTGATCCTGTGAGTTCTTTTAAAGACCAAGCAAAAAGCCAACAGCTTCCAAGGATGTCATTACCAAACTGGAAAGGGGTACAAATTAGTCATTAGACATTTCCTAATGACATGGGGCAATCGCCATTAGCATATGGCATATGCTCTTCCCGCAGGGCTGACCTCATAGGGACTAAGCCTGCAGCTGCATGAACCAGCTGAGCTGGACAAAACCAAGCTGAGGAATGAGAGTCTCTGTGTCCCACCAGTTTGCTCCCTATGTGAGCTCTCACTAGGACTGCTTCATGTGCTGCATCTGATCTGACCTGGTTTTGTTTGCAGACAGTAAATCATATCTAAGGCATTTGGGGAGCTGGAGCAAGACACACGGTAGCCTGACCCCAGAACAACCTGATTTGCTGAACCCCACCTGTGCAAAAAGCAAACAAACAAAAACCAAACAATAAATGGACTGGAGAAAACAAACAAACAAAAGGACAAAAAGGACACGTAAAATTGTATTTCATACCAAAACTTATTAGAACAGAAAGTGCTTTTACCGTAACTGAACCAAACTTATGTGTAAATAAAGCTCAGCAAAACTGCACCTCCTTTTATATAAAAGTTCCTTGAAAACGGCTTTTTTTTGCTGCTTTACTACAGAAGTTAGCAAAATGCCTTGACAGGAATGATGCCAAGGAGAAGGGCTGCTCAGTGCAGAGGAGTGGAATGGAAGGCTTGCAGTAGTGGAGTGCAGGTATGGAAGTCTGAGTGTCTCATTGAGGGAAAAACAGAAGCCGTTTTCAATAGGCAGGTGAAGAAAGGGGCGCTCTGGGGAGCAATCTCCGCTGGATCGGGGTGTGCAGTTGCACGGGGCTAGGCAGCAAGTCAACCTCCAGAGCCCAAACCCTCCGTTGGAGGCTTGTTTGCACCCTACAAGCAAACGGAGCCCCCGCATAAAGGAGTGTCAGCTTCTTTCAAGGAATGGTGTCCCAGCACACACCGGGCAAACCTCGGGACTGTACAGTGCCACGCTGCCCCACCCGCGTCCCTGCGGGAACCGCTGTGCCGGGAGCANTCGCCTCCTCTTGGCGGCCGCCGCTCTGTGCGAGGGTAAGCGGCCGAGCCGGGGCACCCGTCCGGCCGCGGCCAGGGCACGGCGGGGATGCGGAGTGTCGGGCACGGCGGGGATGAGCGCAGTGAGGAGCACGGCGGGGATGAGCGGAGTGTCGGGCACGGCGGGGATGAGCGCAGTGTCGGGCACGGCGGGGATGAGCGGAGTGTCGGGCACGGCGGGGATGAGCGNGTCCTGCTCTTGGCACAGTCACAGAGGTACCCATTTCCCTTGTTCCTGGCCTGTTTGCACAAGTCCTGACTCACAGGACCAGGCTCCGTCCCCTGTGCTGCACCGCCACCTGTCCATGACCTCTCTGACTGCTGCTCTTGTGCCTCATGCCTCTGAGGGAGAGCTGGCTGCAGAGTTTCACACATTGCTCCTCCATGCCTAAAAACAGCCTCACGCTCCAGGCACTTCAGACCCCAGGAGACTCATGGAATTTCCTTAGCAGTAACGCCTGTGGAATGACTCTGACGTTTCAGATCTTGTGAGGAGTCACCCAAGCACAAAGCCCAGCACTGCCATGTAAAACTGTCCTTACTCATGTGCACTGCCCAAGAACAACATGCGATCTGACTGTGCATGAGTGACAGGTCCTTCCTCAACAGATCTGCTCTCCAGAGCATCCACTCAGAGCTCCATCTGCTACGGAGAGTTGCAATGACCTCCAGTGGATTATCTGTGCATCATCCTAACTGTTTATTGCCACAGATTGCTACAGGAGTAAATGCTCCTTCCTGCAAAGAACATGGTACTTCCCTGGGGCAACCACATGGGGAATTCACAGGGTAAGGTTTGGGGGGCTATATCCTGGAGGGAATGGGGATTCCATCCCACAATCTCCAGGGAAGGCCTCTAACTTTTCTGCTTAGTGACTGTCCCTGAGCTGATCCTGTGAGTTCTTTTAAAGACCAAGCAAAAAGCCAACAGCTTCCAAGGATGTCATTACCAAACTGGAAAGGGGTACAAATTAGTCATTAGACATTTCCTAATGACATGGGGCAATCGCCATTAGCATATGGCATATGCTCTTCCCGCAGGGCTGACCTCATAGGGACTAAGCCTGCAGCTGCATGAACCAGCTGAGCTGGACAAAACCAAGCTGAGGAATGAGAGTCTCTGTGTCCCACCAGTTTGCTCCCTATGTGAGCTCTCACTAGGACTGCTTCATGTGCTGCATCTGATCTGACCTGGTTTTGTTTGCAGACAGTAAATCATATCTAAGGCATTTGGGGAGCTGGAGCAAGACACACGGTAGCCTGACCCCAGAACAACCTGATTTGCTGAACCCCACCTGTGCAAAAAGCAAACAAACAAAAACCAAACAATAAATGGACTGGAGAAAACAAACAAACAAAAGGACAAAAAGGACACGTAAAATTGTATTTCATACCAAAACTTATTAGAACAGAAAGTGCTTTTACCGTAACTGAACCAAACTTATGTGTAAATAAAGCTCAGCAAAACTGCACCTCCTTTTATATAAAAGTTCCTTGAAAACGGCTTTTTTTTGCTGCTTTACTACAGAAGTTAGCAAAATGCCTTGACAGGAATGATGCCAAGGAGAAGGGCTGCTCAGTGCAGAGGAGTGGAATGGAAGGCTTGCAGTAGTGGAGTGCAGGTATGGAAGTCTGAGTGTCTCATTGAGGGAAAAACAGAAGCCGTTTTCAATAGGCAGGTGAAGAAAGGGGCGCTCTGGGGAGCAATCTCCGCTGGATCGGGGTGTGCAGTTGCACGGGGCTAGGCAGCAAGTCAACCTCCAGAGCCCAAACCCTCCGTTGGAGGCTTGTTTGCACCCTACAAGCAAACGGAGCCCCCGCATAAAGGAGTGTCAGCTTCTTTCAAGGAATGGTGTCCCAGCACACACCGGGCAAACCTCGGGACTGTACAGTGCCACGCTGCCCCACCCGCGTCCCTGCGGGAACCGCTGTGCCGGGAGCAGATTCTCTTCCCTCCCCGCCCCGCTCCTTCAGCACCACACACCCGGCGGTGGAAAAGGGGACAACGGGGCTTCCAGTTCGGCCCGGCCCGAGGCAAAGGAGGGAGCAGCCCAGCCAGGCACTGCCCCCGGCTCCACTCCGGGGAATTCCCCGGCAGCTCCCGGCGGGCAATAAAAGCCCGGACGGGCAAGGCGGCCGCCCCGCAGGCTCCCGCCCCCCTCCTTCGCCAGCACCAGCCATGAACCCGCACCTCCGTCTCCTTCTCCTCCTCTTGGCGGCCGCCGCTCTGTGCGAGGGTAAGCGGCCGAGCC
>VXAU01001186.1:78639-91370 GCA_013399695.1 Formicarius rufipectus
GGTGTCGGGGCGGGCAGGGGGAACCGGAGAGGCCCGGAGCCGAGGCTCAGACGGCTCCTCCCGCCTGCCAGGCGCACCGCTGGCCGGGGAGCTGCGCTGCCGCTGCGTGAGGACCGTGTCCCAGGTCATCCCGCCGCGGCGCATCTCCCGCGTGGAGCTCCTGGCCGAGGGGCCGCACTGCGCCGTGCCCGAGATCATGTAAGTGCCCGGCCCCGGCCCCGGCCCCGGCCTCGACTCGCCGGCCCGGCCTCACCGCTCCCTCCCCTCGCCCCGCAGAGCCACGACGAAGCGTGGACAGATGGTCTGCCTTGACCCCGACGCGCCCTGGGTCAAGCTCCTGCTCACCAGAATCCTCCGCAGGTACCTGTCGGCCAAGCTTAGCTTTGGGGGTTTGGAGGCAAGAATAACGAGCCACATTCTGCCATTGATCCCTGTGGAGAAGGCTGGTTAGTTATGCCACAAAGGTGCCTGGGAAGCGGCTGCTTTGCTGGGAAGTGACAACCCAGCTGGGGTCTAGAGCATCCACACCAAATGCCTGATTAAATGCAAATACAGCCGCAATACCCAACCACTATGTCCACCATCACCGTCAGACACCTTTCCACACCTCCTAGGGGATTTATTATTTGGGGTATGAAAGACAACTTAAGGAACTGACTGGCCTTATGATTTGAATTCTGCTTCTTGCAGTTCACCTAACAAGCTCTGAGGAAAGAAACACCTCCGGATGAAGCTACCTCTGTTTGCTACAAGATACTGGGAAATGGATGCTGTAAGAAGACAAGAGCTCAGCTCCCTCGTTTTGATGAGTTTGTAGACCTATGTTTAATTCCCTTCCCTCATATTTATTGGTTGCATCAAAGAGATAGTTGAGCAAATGGTTGCAGATAGGTTTGAATGTGTCCTGACATTGCTTGTGGGTAATCTCTCTGTTAGGAATAATAAGAGTGCTGCCTGGCACTTAACCTTTCAGTGCCTGTTCAGCATTACATGGGAATAAAACTTGGTTGAAGCAAGAATGTTTTACTAAACCATTCTTCCCCACTCCAACTAACAACTCTCTACTGCAGAATGCCTTGGATCTTTTCACACAAATACTGTACCATGAAATCAAAAAACCTGCTCCTGAAGTCTCAGTCTAGTCAAGACTTGCAAGAGTTTAATAATTTCCATGAAATTGTGGGGTTTCATGCCATGATTGTTTTGGTTTCTAACCAGATAATGTTGAGGTTGATTGGTTGGTTTGTTTGAAAGGAGTTTACATTTGATTCTTTGGTATCTGTACACAAGACCTAAAGGAACAGTAAATGTTCTGAAGAGATTTAAGATATTTTATGTCTACTTGTATGACATAGTGTCATAACTCATAAAAAATAAGTAATGCTCATTATTCTGCTTTGGGAAAAATGCATGCAAAAATGTGGATTGTCATGATAATGTAATGAAATACAGCTCAATAAAAGCACTTTCCTGAATAAAAATACACTGGGGTTTTTTGGTTTGATTGGTTTGGTTTGGGGTTTTTTGTTGTTGTTGGGGTTTTTTGGGTTTTGTTGTTGTTGTTGTTTTGTTAATTCCATGTTAAGATGGACCTGTGTACCTGTCAGTTTGGCAGGTGGGATGCAGGAAAGGAGTAACCCCTGTGTGTGCCCAGGGATCCCTGGACATACCTGCGGTTCAGTTCTCTTTAAAGTGTCAATTTGTACAAAGAAAATGTGTTTCTGTATTCAGAGGCACATTAAAGCCTCCAGTCAGAGCTGCTGACGTGGAGAGATATTGACCCCAGGATGGATGTATTGAAACCAAGCATGTCCCTGCAATCTGCAGGAACTTGTATTCTGGTTTCACTGGAAGTGGAGCTGTGTTTAAAGTTCAGCAGGTTTCGCTGGGTGGGAAGGAGCAACAATGCTTGCTGTGGTAACAAACTTGTGACAATCTGCAACAGTAAATTTGTTTCCAGCCATAGAAACTGTTAAGGTCCCAGCTGTAAGAAGGATCTCTGATATTTTTAAAAGCCAAGATTGCCCATGCCTTGGCTCTTCAGTGCACATTTCTCGTGCAGAAGATGTACTCTAAGGTATATGGAAAGTTGTTTGCTTCACCAGCACTGAGGGATTCCCTGCACAAGGTACCTCCATCCCCAGCTGTGCCCAAACAAACCCACGGTTACAGGGCATGGAATACATTCATCCCTTTCCCCCCTTCCTGCCCTGTACAGGTGACCTGCAGTCACTGCTCCTCTCCGCTGCCTCCAGAAAGCCCTGCCTGCTCTGGCCACCACTCAGCACACTTCCCTGTGTCTGCACACAGAGCAGCTTTCCTCCTGGGAAGGGTGTCCATCCAGAACGACCTCACTGCCCTCCTGGAACATGTCCATGGAAGTATCTGCTTGCACAACTCTGAATTTATGCCTCCCACCCAGCTTTCAGCTTGGAAGTGCACTGCCCAATAAAAACTGCTGGTAAAACAGGACACATAAAAGTCCTCTGAGTTGTTTTTTTTTTAAGTCCTCATGGGACTTGGAAATTGTTATCATCAGGTCTTTGAAATTCTCAAGATATTAAGCAAGAAGAAAGTTCAGTCTGACTGGACTCATCAGATAAATGCCTGCAGATAGTGAAATGTACACAGTCACAGTGAGCCTTTTGAGGCAACACAAAACTGCATTTAACCCTTATAACTACACTGGGTTTGTGTGGGTTTTTTTTGTTGGTTGGTTTGGGTTTTTTTTTTTGGTGTTGTTTTGCTTGTTTGTTTGTTTGGGTTTGTTGTTGTTGTTGTTTGGTTGGTTTGGGTTTTTTGGTGCTGGAAAGAGGGTTTTGTTTCCATGGGAAGCTCCAGCTGTGAATAAATAGCATATTTTGTGCTATACTATAATGAACTTGAAGAACTGAAAACATTTGTAAAATATTTAGAGGAAGGGGGAGGAAATTGCTTGGTTCTCCAGACCTTGGTTCTCAAGAAGCAGAAAGCTTTCATGGAGAAATTAGAAACTGCTTACTCTGCAGTGGTACTCAAAGATGGTGACTGTCACCATCTGAGCAACGTGTCCTTCTCTTGCAATGACCTCTGTGGGAAGGCAGGAAAAGTTTATTCCATTTAGCATTAAAAGCAGAGGAACACAAACTTGTGCAAAAACACGGCTGAGTGCCTTGCTCCATGGCTCTGAGGTCACCATGCTGTTCCACTCAGAGACGGTGCACTCAGAAACTCACCTGCCAAGCTGGCAGCAACAATTACAGGGCTTGGGGTCTTCTTGCCAGTACTGTTGGATTGAAAGAGCCAAACACGTTGCCAGGGAAGCTGCTATACTTCCAGGGGTGTGCACAGTCAGGAGTAATAAAAAAGAGGTTCTTACACCCCATGCAAAACCAGCTTTGCACAGAAAGGAAACAGTACACAGGTTTTCCGTCTGAAACACTAGGTCACATGAATAAAGCTCCCCTCCTGACTGCAGGGAATTATCTGAAGTATAAAATGTGACACACCCCCAGCTCTGCCCCAGCCCTGCTCCTCGTCCCAGTGCCCTGGGGCCACCCTTTGTGGTGGGTGCCCCTGGATCCCTGATGAGTTCCAGGATTCTCTTCTGGAAAACTTGACTTTGCAGCTCAGACCACAATTTTGTTATGCACTCTTATCCACTCACAGCACAGCTGCACTTCTGACACCCACACTGGATATAAGTCTGGGCTTGGTTCCTACATTTGATGCTTCTCTTCAAGAGAATGTTGATATCTCCAATGCCAAGTTTTAGGATGGCTTACATATATGATTCTAAACCTTCTATTGTAATAGTGAACGTGCAATAAACTGCTGGTTTCACAGAACCAGATAATTATTATTGGATGTCAAAGATCACCAACTCCAGTTGTCAGTTTCCTACTAGTTCCCAAAACAACACTCTATCTCTAATACCTAGACAATAAATCTAATACACCCCATAGCAATTATTTTTATTTCAATGTATTTGCTAGTCCTCTCTTTCTGATTGAATGCTACTTTTAAATTATACATTATATTATATTATATTACCTTATAATTATATCCAAATTAAAGTTCCAAAGTGTCCATTTTGCACAGCAAGGAAAATACAACTATGTTAATATTTTTTTTAAACTACAGGAAAATAACACAAATTCTGATCCAGAGAAATGCATTGAAAATGGATTTGAAGAGACCCATCTATTCCTTGTCAGTGTTCACGTAACCTACCACATTTTTCTAACTTTTACTAGCACTTTCCTTTTGTTCAGCATTTTCTGTTTTCCAGAAAGACTGCACTCCTTGCCAACAGAGTATTAAACTCGATTTTTACATCCACACCATCATGCAAAATGGACCCTTATTTCTTTCTATGTTTAAAACAAACTAGAACAATTAAAAAACATTCCTTTGTAGGTCTCCTCTCATGCCCTTCTCTCCAAGAGACAAGACCCCTCAAGTTCCACTACACATTCCCAGAAATTCATTGCAGTGTTTTCTCTGTAATTCTCTGCTGATCAAAGAGGGCTGTCAGCACACACTGATGCACCCAAATCCCTTAGACACTGGCTACCAAATTACCAACTCTCAGCACCACAAAAAGGTGTCCCTCCAAAAGAACAGTGTTCAGAGCAACCCAACACAACCTGCCTCTGTCCTTGCCCAACATACACCACTGTGTTTGTAGCTTTCCCTGGGGGTTGTTCAGCCCTCTACAGCTACTCACCTCTGCCAGAAATGCTGACATTCCACCATTCTCTCTGAAGGAAACAGCCCATCAGCTCCCAGAAGGAAAACCTGAGCATCTGTCCTTGCCTGACAGAAAAAGCACACAAGTCAGCCAGGGAAAGGCAGAGGGTTTCAACTCTGTGCTGGACAGAATCTGCAAAAACCCCCAAAACCAGATGTAAAGAGTCAGGCACTGTGGCCCGTTACTGCTGCAGTGTCTCTAATTCCCCACAAAGAAGGATTGCAACATTGTGAGCACATATAAGGGAATAACAACTCTAATACATATTTGACAACTGTTGTGGACTCTACATAATTTTCAGGATGATTTGGGACAATATACCTATTTTCAGCAAGAAAATGCCACAAGCTTAGGAGTCTCATATAGATAATGTCTAATGCAGCATCTTGGCTGAATTTTTAACAGGAAAAGCACATGGCTAATTGTGACCTGACTGTATAAAATTTCCAGCAGGCTTTTCAATACTGAAGTCACATTCTCAGATTGTCTACAAATGAAACTTAGACCAAATTTTTTACTTGTCTAGTGAGTAGATTTATCAAAACCAAAGTCATCTGAAATACACTTTGGCAAGCAACCAGGATGAAGGTAACTGGTATGGGATTGCCGGGAACTTCAGCGTGGATTTGCTTTGTTTTAAACTCACAAATACATCTCCTGTTGACTTCAGCAGCAGTGCTAACTGTATCTGCATACACAAGTGAAAGCAACATAAAATACTGGGTTTGTTTTGCTGATTTGTTATCAGAAAAATAATTTTAAGTTGTGGTTTTCTCATTTTGGTTTGTTTGTTTGTTTGTTTGTTGTTGTTTTTTTTTTTTTTTTAGGATAAACTGTAACATAAAATCCACAAGAAGAGCCCTTTGTCAGACAAAATTTGGAATGTATGGTTAGACGACATGCTAGAAGTCTTGGCAACATTTGTAATACTGAAGAATTATTTCAGAATAACTTAAAAGACCATTAAACACAATTAAGATACGGCAATCAAACTTAACAGAAGCTTCCTGAGGCTGAAATTACGTGTTCTCTGCTGTTACATTTGTGGCAAAAAGCTCAAGCACCAACCACACACTTCATTTTCACTCGTGCAGAGTGAGTCACAATCTTCACACAGAATATTCAGTTTAGCTGCTCTAAACTGCACTGGAAAATGACACGGTTTGAGCAGAATCTGCCTAAATGTGCTACACATTTTACATTCCCTACCATTGAAATTGACCACCTGGGGTATTTTACTAACTATGAAAAACAATGCAGAAGTCAAAATATATTACAGAATTTGGAGACTGTTGCTATTTAGGAAGAGTAGTTACTGCTTCCACTAGAAACTGCCATGACAGTCTACCAATTATTTAGCAGTAGCAGAAAGTGACGTTTCAATTAAAAGCAAATCAAAGTAGTTTCCCTGTTTCTCCATTAAACATGCTGTCCAGTAATATTTGGGAAAGGCATTACAGATGTTTACCACTGTCTTCACTGATTCTTGTCTTATGTCCTTTCTAAAAGTAAGACCAGAACCTTTGTTCCACATTGGAACCCACAACAAATGCTGCAATGTTCCTTTCTGCACATAAAAAGATATTTCCTATTGTTTCAAATTTAGGGTGCTTGAGAGTGCAATAAAAGCAGAGAGTGTTAGAAAAAAGTCGGGGAAGAAAAAAGTTCAATATTTAGGTCCCCTGCCACCCTCACCCAGGAGCAGGTCCTAAACAAAATTAAGATGCTAAAACACACGTGAAGCAACTGCAGGTTTTCATTTCACTTCTCAGAATAATGACCACCCAGCAACAGATGCAGTTAAGACCATCATTCATGATCGCCTTGACACTCAAACCAAACGTTGGGAAGCCAAAATATCGGGAGGGATCAGTGTAAGATGTGACTAACATGTGGAAGAAGGAAGCTTCCTGATACATCAGCTCCTAAATAAATGCCATCAAGTGATTACTTGATCTTATTTACTAGAAAGTAAGCCTGAGTTGCAGGATTTCCCTCTGCAAACTCTCTTGGATCCTTTGAGATCATGAGCTTAACATGTAGAAACACATTGACTGTAACCCCTGCCTTGAACTGAATAAATTAATTTGACTATTGTTTGTAACTGACATAGCTTATCAAGGACTCCAAAAGAGTTATAATGACAAGGTGTCCTTAGAACTGAAACAAACAAACAAACAAACAAAAACCAACCAACCAAAAAAAAACCAAACCAAACCAAACCAAAACCAAAATCAAAATCAAAACCAAAACCAAACAAACAACAAAACCAAAAACCTCCCACAAAACCACCAAAACTCAACCAAACAAAAAACAAAACAAAACCAACCAAAACAAAACAAAACCCCACAATGGCTAGTTAAAAAAGAAGTAAAAGACATACCAAAAACCAACAAGCAAAACCAAGGTGAACAAACATACAAACAAATGAAGAAAAAGAACACATGTTCTGCTAAAAAACAATTTATCCACCTGTTTATTTGGAAACCAAATAATTTAGCTGAGAGGTGCAGTTTTATCTTTTCCTGTGGCCTGCTCTATATGTGCTCATTTTCAGAGCTGTTGCTCTCTCTTCTTCATTATTTGTGCTTCAGATCTACTGGTCCTTGGCACAAGACACTCCTTTCCATGTACTCATTTGGGGCTGAGAGGCCAAAAATGGCCAGCACTGACCCCTGGGCTGCCCCAAAATGGCCAGAACTGACTGTTTGGGCCCCATGGGGAACATGGAAGTTCAACCACTCCATGGGGAGGCCCTGGCAGATGAGAGCAGAGAAAAGGACAGGGGCACAAGTGTCCACTCAACTTCCATCTCAGAAGGATTATTTTTTCGTGTTTTACATAATGACACATCACCCATTCTAGGGCAGATCCTGAACTAAGCCCTGCCATTGTGAGGCTGCATACCCCAAAGTCTCAGGCAGACAGGTCAAATAAAAGGGCAGGAGGGTTAATAAGGAAATTCAGACACTGCCAGTAACAATAGTTGAAAGACATAACCAGGAGGTTTGAATTTAGTAGGTATTTTGTGGTTTTGCATTAAAGGACATAACTAATTAGGAGGTACTATGCCTGTTGTAAAACTGAAAAGGTGGCAATGTCTAGCTAAAAGATTTCCAATCAAAAATACCTCCTAAATTTCAATGAAACACCTATGATTTGCAACTTAATGTCTACATTTTCTGGTGAGAGGGAGTTTCCTTCTGAATCCTAAGGACAAAGGACTGTGGAAATTGAGATCTTTATAAATACATGGAAGAAAGAGTCCCTCAGAAGTGAAACTCACCTCAGGGAGACTGAAAGCAACTATAACCTTCTTTTGTGTCAACACAGGGAATAAAATAAAGAAAATAAACAATCAAAAGAAAACAAAACAAACAAAAATAAAAGAAAGAACTTTGGACCAAGTTGTGAAATGGATTTTGCAAAAGAGAACTTGCTAACCGTAGGCAAGTCACTTGTTCATCCAACACAAACTTGGCAGCTTGTCCTCGTGCCTGGGATGGGGCAGAGCACTGCTCTGACAAACACCTCCTTACCCCTGTCTGTCTTCAGCTTCCCAGATGGACACAGAGAGGAAACAATCATGTCACAGGGACAGAAGGCATCCTGCACATGCAAATCTTGCCCCACTCAAAACTGGCCTGAACAGTTTCAGAGGAGGGCACCCAGCACCTGGCAGAAATGCAGCTGCAGGGCTGGGCACAAGAGGGCTGACAGGGCCTGAGAAGACAGGATGGGGACACCACCCTGCCCCACCATCAGGGACACTTCCCAAACACTGCCTTGGCTGGGCCAGCCCCAGAACAACCCAACCCACCCACCCAACTCAGACTGGAGACACAGCTGATGAGTTATTGAATGGGCATTTTCTTGGGCTCAGGAAATCCTTCTCCTGGTTTGTTTCCCGTGCATGCACACACCCTGGTTTAATTCCAGAGGAACAGAAGAATTCCTCAATTCACTTACTTAACCATTTGGCCTTTTGGTTTCTTAGGTTTCATTGTGGGAAAAAAATGAACTCAGTAATGAGAAGTTCCATCTGACATCTCTTATAGAAAGGACTTCCTGAATGTTTCCAGTTCATGACAACTTGCACACTTAACTTCACTACGCAGACAGTGCAATAGGGACAAAGTTCTGCTATTCATTGGTTTCCTCTAAGGTGTTTCCTCAGGCAAGCAACAGACAGGCCTGTCTGACAGCCTGGGGGGATGCTGGGTCTTCCTGCAGTTGTTGTGACAGATGTCACAGAGCTGGAGAGGGATCTTCAACCCAATACTTTAGGGCTTCACCAGCTCAGTGTAGAAGCATCAGACACTTCAGTGACCCAACAACCTCCTCACAAACAAAGCCTTTCTGCAGGGGGCACCCAACAGTCCCCCCGAGCACCCACAGCAGTGAGAGGGGTGACACACAACCCCTCCCAACCCTGGGGAGCACAGCAGGCCACTGGCACTCCACTGGATCAGCCCCTCTCTGTGCCACAGCCTCCAGACACACACAGTTCCATCCCTGGGCTCTCCGAGCTCTGTCTTTGGCAGGAGTTCTCCCTGCTGGAATGCACACTTGTTACACTACCTGTTTGGGCCAGGCTGTTCTTCGTGGCACAGATGGTGGTTCTAGGGAAACCCACCACAGTCCAGCAGCCCATTCCTTGGGGGAGGTCCCACACTGGGCTCCTTGCCTGTGTTGTACTTCCACCTGGTGGCCGATTTATCTCAGCCTGTGGCTGCTTTCGGGCCCCTCTCACGGAACACGGAGCACAAAACCTCGCTCGCCACGAGCGCTGCTCTTCAGTGCAAACACAAAGAAAGCACTTCTGCCTCTACAGCTCTCAGCACCTGCCCGAGTTTTGCTCGTTCACACAGGTAAAAGGGGCTTCGTTTAATTCAGGGATGTTTTTGGAATTTTCATCACTGCAAAAACACCACTTTGCCAGCTTCTTCCAAGTGATATTGCAGTGAGATTTTATTACAATTTAGGAGAAGGGAAATAAAAACGCCGAGAACTTGTCAAAGGCCTGTGCACAAAGCTCACCTGGAGTATTAGGGACAGCACAGAAAACAGGAATAAATCTTTTAGAATTAAACTTGGAGCACCCATTCAATTCAAATGACATTTAAACCACTTTTTTCTTATGTCCTTGCTTTTTCATTTCAGCAGCGAGGATGAGGAAGAACAAATGAAGTGCAAAATTATACTAAGAGAAAAAGGAGATTCCTCCTGGTTTACTTTTAGTTTTTAGTTAACAGTACCTTGTGCTTACCAAAGCATCACTTATGACCCACCTTCTCAACACGTGTAGCCAGTCACGATGAACTTCTGTATCTGGGAACAGAAAATGAGAACTTTCTCATGGAGCATCACAATGGAATTTTACATGTCCCATATATACCACATGAAATCCTCTGAAGAATCATTACTGCAGGAACATCTTCATTTGCAGAACTGAAAAAAATAGCTACAAGCACTGCTGGAAATTATATAACTTTTCTAATTGTTAATGGCTGTAATTAAACCTTTTAATTACTTGTCTTAATTAATCATAAACTGTGTTAGGCCTCATATTGCTCTAAGCCAGCTTTTAGCAAAAAGATGTCATAAGCTACTTTTGTGAAAACACAGCTTGCAAAAGGTACTAAAACCATAACTTTTGCTAAACTAACCTTGATAGGCTTCAATGAGCAAAGCCTGGGAAAGACAAATATCTTGTTCAAGGTGGACAACTGGAAGGACATTTTGCGAAAAACAAAAGAAAAAGAAGAGGAACAGAGGCTTAGTATTTGTACTGGAAAACCTCTACAGGAGGAAAAAAGACAGTAAAGATATGGGCTAATCATTATAGAAAAGATGAAATGAATAGCCAATAGAAGGTAGAATAGTAACTGATAAAAGAGAATTAATTAATTTAGAAGCATTCTTGATCTGTTTGTTTTCTAAAATGTACAAAGAGGTAAAAAATCTATAACTGATGCCTGTGTAAGAATTGGGATTTTGTTGTTCTTTCACACACACCTCTGGCCAGCAATAACGTAATGCTTTCCGTTCTAACATGGTTATTGAGTTTTATTTATCCCGACATTTTGGAGTACTTGGCAACAGAGGCAGAGAGCAGAAGCAGGACCCAGAAATACAACTGTTTTTGCCAAAGCTGGCAGAATGAATCTGGATATCCAGAGTATTCGGGGCTCGAATGCTTATTTCAGGGGAGAAGGGGCAGGAGAGGCAGGAGGAGGAAGCGAAGGGGGAGGCTGCGGTGGCGGCCACCCAGAGACAGGAGCTCTGCCTCAGCGAATAGAATCGACGAGGGAGGAGCCGGGGCGAGGAGCGGGGCTGTGGGCACGTCACATTTTATACTTCAGATAATTCCCTGCAGTCAGGAGGGGAGCTTTATTCATGTGACCTAGTGTTTCACACGGAAAACCTGTGTGCTGTTTCCTTTCTGTGCAAAGCTGGTTTTGCATGGGGTGTAAGAACCTCTTTTTTATTACTCCTGACTGTGCACACCCCTGGAAGTATAGCAGCTTCCCTGGCAACGTGTTTGGCTCTTTCAATCCAACAGTACTGGCAAGAAGACCCCAAGCCCTGTAATTGTTGCTGCCAGCTTGGCAGGTGAGTTTCTGAGTGCACCGTCTCTGAGTGGAACAGCATGGTGACCTCAGAGCCATGGAGCAAGGCACTCAGCCGTGTCTTTGCACAAGTTTGTGTTCCTCTGCTTTTAATGCTAAATGGAATTAACTTTTCCTGCCTTCCCATACAGGTGATTGCAAGAGAAGTGACAGTCACCATCTTTGAGTACCACTGCAGAGTAAGCAGATTCTAATTTCTCCATGAAAGCTTTCTGCTTTCATAATCTGCAGGTCTAGACAACCAAACATTTTCCTCCCCATTCCCTTAATTAGTTTAGAAATGTTTTCAGTTCTTCAAGTTCATTATAGTATAGCACAAAATATGCTATTTATTCACAGCTGGAGCTTTACATGGAAACCAAACTCTCTTTCCAGCACAAAAGTCCCCAAAAAACCAAAACCAACCAACCAAACAAACTAAAAAAAAAAAAAAACAAAAAAAAAACAAAAAACCACAAAACAAACAAACAAACAAAAAACATAAAAAATGTAGTTATAGGGGTTAAATATCTTCTTGCTTAGTATCTTGAGAATTTCAAAGAGCTGATGATAACAATTTCTAAGTGCCATGAGGACTTAAAAACACTGAGAGGCTTTTGATGTGTCCTGTTTTACCAGCATTTTTTATTGGGCAATGCACTTCCAAGCTGAAAGCTGGGTGGGAGGCATAAATTCAGAGTTGTGCAAGAAGATACTTCCATTCCTGTTTTAGTAGATTAACTTGCATCTGAATAAATATATATGACATAGAGCAGGGAAGGAAGAACTGTAGAAGTTCTCACTGATACACAGCTTTCAACGATAATATATAATAAAATAGGCACCTATTGTAGCATGTGAGTCATATGTTTCAGCTTTTGAGGGAAACTGGTTGTTGTTATCTATCTTTTAGTCACAGTTTTTGTGTGCACTGGGCAGGGGAAGTGAAATTTCTGCCTTGGGAACACGAGATTTTACAAATACCTGCTGCTCTGGTCAAGCAGAGCTGGATGTTCCTGAGACAGACGTGTTCCAGGAGGGCAGTGAGGTCGTTCTGGATGGACACCCTTCCCAGGAGGAAAGCTGCTCTGTGTGCAGACACAGGGAAGTGTGCTGAGTGGTGGCCAGAGCAGGCAGGGCTTTCTGGAGGCAGCGGAGAGGAGCAGTGACTGCAGGTCACCTGTACAGGGCAGGAAGGGGGGAAAGGGATGAATGTATTCCATGCCCTGTAACCGTGGGTTTGTTTGGGCACAGCTGGGGATGGAGGTACCTTGTGCAGGGAATCCCTCAGTGCTGGTGAAGGAGACAGCTTGTTCTGAGCCGAATAGTCGTGTTTCCCCGGGGAGAGATGTGGAACTCGTTGGGGCTCCG
Source organism: Formicarius rufipectus (assembly GCA_013399695.1). Classification (NCBI taxonomy): domain Eukaryota; kingdom Metazoa; phylum Chordata; class Aves; order Passeriformes; family Formicariidae; genus Formicarius; species Formicarius rufipectus. The sequence continues at coordinate 91,354 of VXAU01001186.1, forward strand.
GGGGGGCCGAGCCCGCT
>VXAU01001186.1:91789-162179 GCA_013399695.1 Formicarius rufipectus
AGGGACGGTGAAGCTGAGTGCTGGAGGGAACTGAGGGATGGGGATGATGAGTGCTGGGGATGCTGAGTGCTGGAGAGAGCTGAGGGAGGGGAGGAGCGGAGGGCCGGGCCGTGAGGAGGGGCCGGGCCGGGTGGTGCTGAGGGCTGGGCGGTACTGTGGGACCTGACGGTGGCCGTGACGGAGACACCGTGACGGGGACACCGCTCCTGAGGGCGCCACTGGAGCTGAGGGCTGGGCAGTGCCTCGAAGGCCGGCTGTGCCCACAGCCTTCGGGATTGTTCCTGCTGCCGCCACTCAGCACGGCCCAGCCCCTCAGCCCGCCCCTCAGCCCTCAGCCCGCCTCTCGGCCCTCAGCCCGCCCCTCAGCCCGGCCTTCAGCCCGGTCCCGTCGGCTCCACCACCGGCATGGCGGCCTCGGCCTTCTCCTTCTCCTCCTTCTCCTCCTCCTGCTGTTCCCGCTGCTCCCGATCCTGCTGGGCTCCCCTGAGGCGATGGCGAACCTTCCTCCGCAGCGCCTCCGGCTCGCCCCTCAGCGCCCGCAGGTACCGTCGGGGCCTTTGGTGGTTGTTGTTCATCATCCTCATCCTCCTCTTTCTCCTCTTCTCCTTCCTCTTCTTACTCCTCCTCTTTCTCCTCTTTCTCTTCTTCATCTTCTATCTCTTTTTCCGGCACTTGTCTGGTTGTGGATGGGAGGGTTTCACTGAGCTCCTGCTTGTCAGCCTTTTCATTTGCCCTGGAGTCGTCTTAAATCCTGACTGAAAGCTGGCGCTGTCCAGCGGTTCCCAGCATTGTCTTTGCTCTATGTTTTCAAATGTGAGATGATGAGGCAGATGTACAGCCATTGAAATAAGTGTCTGCTGTTCTGTATATGCAGAGCTAATTCTGCCAGTTTAGGCACAAACTGCTCTGTTTCTGGACCAGTGTATAGCCTGCTTCTGTTCTGTGCTGCTACTAACTGTTTTTTTCCAGCTCTGCAAAACAGAGATGTTCCTGCAGTAATGATTTTCCAGAGATTTTTGTGCAGTATGCACAGAACATCGAAAATCCCATGGTGATGCTCCATATAATCTTGGGGTTTTATGTATTAGGTTGATCTAGAACAGCAGCTGAGATCTTTGTTTCTGCCATGGCCTTAAAGGCACTGGATTCATTAACAAGAAGGATTCAGTAAGTGAATTTTATTTTGTAAAGTCATGATGGCTTCAGAAAAAGGGCATCCATGCTCTAGGATGCCAGTGGGACAGAACGGCATAGTAACATACATGAAATCTGTCATTTACATCAGTCATTAAATCTGTCATTGATTAACACCTGGTCAAGGTTTTCACGTGGCAAAAATTTAATATAATAATTCACTTTTTAATTTCAGAGTCTGGACTAGCCTGCTGCAGTGTAACCTTTCAGAACAGGTGATGCTTTCCTTATCCATGCAATTCCTGGGCTCTGCCAAACTGTCAAGTTACAAATAGTCCTGTGTTGAATTTGTTTACCCGATTCAAGGCAGGGGTTACAAAGTCAGTGTGTCTACATGTTAAGCTGTTGCCCTCGGAGAAGGATGCCAAGGGAGATGCAGGGAGAAAACCTTCTACAGAGGCTTAATTTCTAGAAAGATGGATCAAGTAATCCTTTGATGATGTTTGCTTAGGAGCTGATGAACAAGGGACATTCTTTCTTCCACGCTTTTGTGCCTTTTAGGTTCTCTGCTCATGGAGATTTACTGAGAATGACTGAAACTACTGAAATAATTAAAAAGCAGCTTACTCTTTTTGTCTCTTGAAGTTATGGCTTTGAGTCTTTCAGAAGCCTATGTTTTAAATCAGATCAGTGGCGCATTTTCTTGCTCTGTAGCTTTCTGTCCCTTCCTGCTTTGTCCCCTCTAAGCACCACCATGAGCACAAAGCAATAAAGTTAGTATTTTAAGGCTGTTTATTTGATACAAAGGAACTAACATTGTATAATTTGGGGAGGGTGGGGAGTAGAGACTCCTTAAAACAGAAGAACTTGAGAGCATAAGAATGTTCTCACATTCTATTCCCAAGTGCAGGAGTTCATAGATGTTACACATGATTGACTATGAGTGTTGGGAAGGTGGGTTGTGCTGGTGAGTTCCCCTTCCGTCTGCACTGATGGCACATTCCTGCTCTTCAAACAAGGGAGTGGGGAAACAGTTTTTCCTGTGGATTTGTAGTGTGTTAGTGTTTTTCAAATAAAACTTGAAATACTAACAAATTAATCAAAATGTTTTGATTAACATGGTAGATTAGACACTTAAAAGTGTCCTGTTGGTGAAATTTCAGACCTGACTATCAGACCTAAGTATTGTGTATCTTCCTGTCTTTATAGTGATGAAGCAACAGTTATCTCAGGGACAAAGCTTGCTAACCAAGTTTTGAAAGAAGTTCAAAGGGATGTGGAATCGTGGATATCCATGGGGAACAAGAGACCTCATCTCACTGTCATATTGGTAGGAGACAATCCAGCCAGTCATATCTATGTCAGGAACAAGATAAAAGCAGCTGCAGCTGTGGGTATGTCATATAAGTGATCCTTTGGGACAGGCAAGATACTGTTAATTAAAAATAAAAAAAATAAAGCAGGAGTCCACCTTCTGTCTTAATTCAATTTTGCACTATTTTCTTTCTTATTTTCTCTGCTAAACATAAAGACATTGCAGGGATGCAGGAAGAAAGTAGTTTTAATGTCACTTGAATGGGAGCCCTAAGTTTAATTCTGTATTTTGCAATGTTGTTAAGAAGCAGTTTTTAAGCATCAGACGGATTTTCAGAGTAAATGACTAAGCTACACATAGGTCCATTTCCTGATTCTAATGTGTCTGCTGATTTTGATTTTTATCAGGCATTTCTAGTGAGGTCATTCTGAGGCCAAAAGACATTTCTCAGGAAGAGCTCTTAGATATGACAGTGAAACTCAACAAGGATTCAAGAGTTAGTGGGTTGTTAGTTCAGCTTCCTCTCCCAGGTAAGTGACGCCTTTGTCCCACTCTTCATATACAGTCTGTGTGAGGAGAAACAGTGTGACAGTTTTGGGCTGCAAGTGTATCTTAGGGATATAAGGAGCTGTTGAGAGAGGCCATGGATAAAGAAGCCTTGGGTGAGGCGGTACTTTTGTTCAACCTGCTGTCCATTTAAACAAAATAACAAATACAATAATTTCATGTGTCAAATTCGCCTTTTTTAATGATCAGTCAAAGTTTCAAGTTATTTCCTTCCACATATAATTTATCCAGTTCAATGATCTTTATTTTTTCCACATGTTGCACTGTTTTGGCTTGAACTGCATACCTTCATCCCCTAGATCATTCCAAGTTATGCCATGCAGGAGACAATGCTACAACATTTCTCACAGTGATTTCAGGCTTTGCCTTCAACATTTATTCCTGTTTTCTATGCTGTCCCTAATACTCCAGGTGAGCTTTGTGCAGAGGCCTTTGACAAGTTCTCGGCGTTTTTATTTCCCTTCTCCTAAATTGTAATAAAATCTCACTGCAATATCACTTGGAAGAAGCTGGTAAAGTGGTGTTTTTGCAGTGATGAAAATTCCAAAAACACCCCTGAATTAAAAGAAACTGCTTTTACCTGTGTGAACGAGCAAAACTGGGGCAGGTGCTGAGAGCTGTAGAGGCAGAAGTGCTTTCTTTGTGTTTGCACTGAAGAGCAGCGCTCTTGGTGAGCGAGGTTTGTGCTCCGTGTTCCGTGAGAGGGGCCCGAAAGCAGCCACAGGCTGAGATAAATCGGCCACCAGGTGGAAGTACAACACAGGCAAGGAGCCCAGTGTGGGACCTCCCCCAAGGAATGGGCTGCTGGACTGTGGTGGGTTTCCCTAGAACGACCATCTGTGCCACGAAGAACAACCTGGCCCAAACAGGTAGTGTAACAAGTGTGCATTCCAGCAGGGAGAACTCCTGCCAAAGACAGAGCTCGGAGAGCCCAGGGATGGAACTGTGTGTGTCTGGAGGCTGTGGCACAGAGAGGGGCTGATCCAGTGGAGTGCCAGTGGCCTGCTGTGCTCCCCAGGGTTGGGAGGGGTTGTGTGTCACCCCTCTCACTGCTGTGGGTGCTCGGGGGAACTGTTGGGTGCCCCCTGCAGAAAGGCTTTGTTTGTGAGGAGGTTGTTGGGTCACTGAAGTGTCTGATGCTTCTACACTGAGCTGGTGAAGCCCTAAAGTATTGGGTTGAAGATCCCTCTCCAGCTCTGTGACATCTGTCACAACAACCGCAGGAAGACTAATTGGTGTCCCCCCGGCTGTCAGACAGGCCTGTCTGTTGTTAGCCTGAGGAAAAACCTTAGAGGAAACCAATGAATAGCAGAACTTTGTCCCTCTTGCATTGCCTGTGTGGTAAAGTTAAGTGTGCAAGTTGTCATGAACTAGAAACATTCAGGAAGTTCTTTCAATAAGAGATGTCAGATGGAACTTCTCATTACTGAGTTCATTTTTTTCCCACAATGAAACCTAAGAAACCAAAAGGCCAAAAGGTTAAGTTAATCCATTTTACAATTTTTTTTTGATGTGGGTAGTAATGGAAGGAGACAAAGGCTAGAAGGTATGAAAGCTTTGTTAGTGAAGTCTGCTGCATCCAGAGTTGAGGTTGTTGTGTGGGGTTTGGTTTTTTTGTGGTAAACCACATGAGGTTTGGCTTTAGATCAGCAGTGGGATAAAATTGGCATCAGAAATAGCTTTGTCCTCTTGCACTTTTGTGAGCTGGAGCCACTGAACTTTGAGGGTTGTCATCCTTGCCCGAGGAGAACTTCCTTTCTTGTTCTGGGGCTGGCCCAGCCAAGGCAGTGTTTGGGAAGTGTCCCTGATGGTGGGGCAGGGTGGTGTCCCCATCCTGTCTTCTCAGGCCCTGTCAGCCCTCTTGTGCCCAGCCCTGCAGCTGCATTTCTGCCAGGTGCTGGGTGCCCTCCTCTGAAACTGTTCAGGCCAGTTTTGAGTGGGGCAAGATTTGCATGTGCAGGATGCCTTCTGTCCCTGTGACATGATTGTTTCCTCTCTGTGTCCATCTGGGAAGCTGAAGACAGACAGGGGTAAGGAGGTGTTTGTCAGAGCAGTGCTCTGCCCCATCCCAGGCACGAGGACAAGCTGCCAAGTTTGTGTTGGATGAACAAGTGACTTGCCTACGGTTAGCAAGTTCTCTTTTGCAAAATCCATTTCACAGCTTGGTCCAAAGTTTTTTCTTTTATTTTTGTTTTGTTTTGTTTTCTTTTGTTTATTTGTTTTCTTTATTTTATTCCCTGTGTTGACACAAAAGAAGGTTATAGTTGCTTTCAGTCTCCCTGAGGTGAGTTTCACTTCTGAGGGACTCTTTCTTCAATGTACTTTTTAATATCTCCATTTCACAGGCCTTTGTCCTTAGGACTCAGAAGGCCATTTCTCAGCAGCCCAAGGGTCTGTCCCAGCCATTTTGGGGCTCTTGGCACTACCAAGTTCAGTCCTGACCATTTTGGGGCAGCCCAGGGGTCGGTCCCCGCCATTTTGGGGCAGCTCAATGGTCAGTCTGGGCCATTTTGGGTCTCTCAGCAGCCCAGGGGTCAGTCCTGGCCATTTTGAGGCAGTCCAAAGGTCAGTCCCCACCATTTTGGGGCAGCCCAGGAGTCAGTTGCTGCCATTTTGGGGCAGCCCAGGGGTCAGTGCTGGCCATTTTGGGTCTCTCAGGGCTGTGGATCAATCTCTGCCATTTTAGGATAGCCCGTGGGTCAATCCTGGCCATTTTGTGATACACTCTGAGTTCCACCTATGCTGTGCTCACCCTGTTCACACTCTTTCCACCTTGTTTTGAGCCAGTCAACTGTTTCTCTCATCTCATAGAGAAATAAACCTGGAATTGTAATCCTGGAATCAGCTTGGGACATTATTTACCAGTGAAGCAATAGACTACAGTGTCCCTTATTGCAGGGGCATTGGAACTAGATACCCTTCAAAAGTCCCTTCTGACCCAAACTATTCTGGTTTAAATCTGTGACTGAGGTACGACTGTGTAAACACATTTATTAAACACAGTTTGCTTTCTGTTTCAGTAGGGGATGTTTTGTGGAACTGTTCCTCTTTAGTGTCATTAAGTGTGCCAGCTTTAGACTTGGGCTTGTAAGTCTGCAGACAGAAGATTGGCAAACATATTTTCCTATAATCAGTCCTAATGTTTCTGCAGTATAAGCTTTAAGCAGTTGCAGACCTGTCTCGTATCACTAGTGCTTATGAAAAATGTTCATTCTGAATGGATGTGGGTGATAGATGATGTGCAGGCAGTGTCATTACAGCCACACATGGTGTTTTGTGCTCATCATCTGTTTTGTGTGCTCTCAGTTTTCTAATGAAGTGGGATATATTTTGGGCCTACTGATTAACAGATGACTAAAAATGGTTGTATTGTTGGAAAATGAGAGCTAGCCCTACAAAGTTACCTCATCTTAGGATTTCCATGTATTTGTTTAAAATTCACATTGTCTATCCTTAGTGTTCTTACACATAAAATGCCGAATGGCTTTTTTGAGCCACTTCTAGAATGCAGAATGACTCTGAAGTGAGTTGTTTAACCTTTTTTTCTATAGCTACTGTCATCATTCTCAGCTGAGCATCGGCCTCTCATATTTTGGCAGAACCTGTTCTATTAGCACTGTGGCAAATGGAATAGTTTACTTTTGAGTAGGTTAGTGGAAAAGGTGAAGTTGTAACTGTTGCCTTTAGAGGGGCAGTGTAGTTTATTGACAGTGAAGAACAGCAATTACCCTCGTTGGACCAAGCATGTGTGTTGCTCTGTAGTGATTCAGACATGCTCTGTCCCAGTGACGAAACTGTAATTTGGGAGCCGTGTGTCTTCTCAGGTCACATAGATGAGCGGACAGTTTGCAACACCATCACCCCTGAGAAGGATGTGGATGGATTCCATATCATGAATATTGGACGTCTGTGTCTTGATCAGCCTTCCATAATTCCTGCCACTGCTGCTGCCGTGTGGGAAATCATAAGGCGGACAGGTAAGGAACTCAGCTCTCCTGAAACCCTTTTCATCTGGGGAGAGGAGCAAGGGATTCAGTCAGGTGTGATTTAAAAGGTATAGGTTATCTCAAGGTATTGGGCTGAGGGAAGAACAAGCATTTAGAGGAGTGATCTCAATAATAAGGAGGTGCCAAATAGATGAGATTTTGTGCCACTAGCATAACTATTAATTAAGTGTAGACAGTAGTACTTGGTGGTACACTTTGGTAACTTTCTGCATTTTATAGCAATACAGGGAACTTTCTATGTTATTGTTGACCTCCTGATTATTTGTCAAATAGACTTGAATGCATAAGTTCATGTAGGTGAAGGTGGGAAAAAACATGATCAAGAATGGCAGCACTTAATTCCCCTTTTTCAGGGGAAAAGAATGCACATATGTTCAATAGTGCTTGTTTTCTACTTAGAATGTGCATGTCCTTACTGATAGCTATAAGAGCTTCCATTTCCCATTGTGGTCCAAGAAGGGAAATCAAGTCCCTGCTAAGGGTGATTGAGATAACCTGAGTGGGTTGCCAGTTTTCTTTCTCCAAGGGGAAAGCTGAAAGTTGTTTTGTGGAGTCATCCCTCAAATTCAGCCTTGTGTATTTTTCAAGCCATATTGATGTCAGCAGTCAGCAACAGCAGGCAGTTCTATCTTGGGGATTAAGAAGAAGTGTTTAGGTGTATCAAAATAGTGAAATATAATTTTTTTCCTTGCTATAAGGAATACCAACATTTGGGAAAAATGTTGTTGTAGCTGGAAGATCTAAGAATGTTGGAATGCCTATCTCAATGCTTTTACATAGTGATGGAGAGCATGAAAGGCCTGGAGGTAAGTCCAGAGATGTTGTTTTAATGTTTGTTTCTGTGAAATCCTGAAAATAAAGCTAACCAGAGGATTCAAATAAAAGAGAACTTTTCACTCTTGTCAACACTTGCACTTCCAGAGCAAGGAAATACGTTTGCTCATGTGTATCTTGGCATATTCTCAGGTGAGCAGTTTCTGGACCCGACTTTTTCTGGTATTATGTCATCATTTTCTCCTCCATTTCAAACAACTGCTGTTTCAACACGGTTCTGGACACTGAATGTTGAGGATAACACTGACAATGTGGCCTTAAAGAGCTACGGAGTTTGTAGCTCTACAGTGATGTTTGTACAAAGCAGTGCAGCTCTGTGCCCTCTCCTCCTGCTTACTTAATAACTATTCCATTTTTCGTGCACACATGAGCACACAAACACACATGTATACACATTGTGTATATAAAATAAAGATGACATGATTTTTGTGTTGTGTCATGTCATTCCCAAATGACCAACAAAGTAATTTCTCAGCATGAGCTCTAGGATATTACATGTTGGCCTAGGGGATTTTTCTGCAGGGCAGTTTGTATCCCCCTGGAAATTGGGGGTTGTAGTGGAAATATTTTTAAGCAATTCTAATTACAGAGGCCTGCATGTGCTGCTGCAATTGTGCTGTAGGAAGAAAAACAAATATAATTTAAATAGAATGGTGCCCTTTTGCAACTTCATTTTCATGTTTGAAACTGTCACAGTGGTGTGCACAAGTGAGGCAAACATGAACGTTTAATCCCAGGCATATTTAATAGGAGCGGAGTGAAATCTGTTATTAATATAATAAAACACTAAAAGCTTTGTACTAATCATAGAGTTGGCTTTTCCATTCAGCCTCTGTGGGAAAGTTGCTATTTGAAACTTCTCTCAGTGTTTGAGATGTAATAGTGTAATAGTCATTGCATAGTTCTGGTCTCATCCCCGTTCCCATGAAAATTAAGGTAATTTTTGCCATTTGCTGCAAATACTGGCTGACATGTCCTCCTGGCAGTGCAGCTGCTGTTTGAAGTAGGCTTGGTGCAGCACAAAGTTAGTTTGCAAACTCTTTGCATGTCTCTCATTTGGAAATGAGGAGTTGTGTTGTGCTTCATGGTCTTCTGCCAATGTTCTGGTTCCTGACCTCTTGCACAAGACTTCATTGGTGGTCCTGTTTGCTGGCATTGTTAGTGATGGTTTGTGTGTCCTGTATTTGATGTCGAACAGAAACATTCTGTTGAATTGGGATATTTGTTCGTTTGGATATCCCCTTACCAATAGTGACACTGGAATCTAGATGCAGAGTTAACTCGTTGGAGTTATCTTTGCTTAATCTGAAGAAATGGGTTTATTTTAAGGTAGGTTTTTTAGTTTTCCAGCCTGCTAAGTGGTGGTACACAGTGTTAAGCAGCTGGCAATGAGAAAACAAAAGAACAAATGTACTTCTTCAACAGTACACTAGTGGTAAGTGTGTGTATATGTTGTGTACATGATGGTAAATAGTTTGGTAACTGCGGTAGTCTGGTGGAGTTTTCATTCCTGACTCGCACATGGGGCTGTCCTTGCAGATCTGGTTCATCTCTTGCAGGTGGGTTTCAGGTCTGCTTCTGCTGTGAGCAGCAAGCCACCAGTCTGAGTGGCATGTGGAAGGAGAGGCAGGCCAGAGCTAGGCTTCAGCTCTTCTGTTTTTTTAGCTCAGGAGGATGAGGACCAGACAAGGCCTAAAATGAAATGCTGAAGTGGAACTTTTCTCAGGTTGTCAGTCTGGATAGGGCTTTATCAGCAATTGGAATGATTTGATTCAGTATTTTTATTGAGAAGTGATGCAGGGGGTGTGAGTGATACTTCTTTTTTCTTCATTTCTGTTATAGGTTTTTGTTGGTTTTTGTTTGTTTGTTTGTTTGTGGGTTTTTTAACAAATCATGAACAAAACTGGAAAGTTGTGGCCTGTCTTCGTTTGGGACGTTTGGTATGTAGGAACAGCCGTGTCCTGCAGGTGGCGATATCTGATCAGATGGAAAAGCTCTCTGAACTTCCAAAACAAATTGTGTTCTGTGTAGGCAGGTCGAGAGACTAACTCTGTTTTAAAACTTAGGGAATGATTTGGGAGTATAATGTGGAATCTTAATTGCTAAATATATTCCTCTTCTTTCAGCAGAAGTAGCAGTGTAAAAATAGTTGTTAATTTTCTGTTTTGGCATGATCACAAATAAATGGAAACCCTCCCCTTTCAGAGGTGTCTGTAAGCTTCTGGACTGCTATTCTCAAGGTAGGGGGGTTTTTTTGTTTCTTTGTTTGTTTTTGGAGTTTTTTTTCCCCATTTGTTTGGGTTTTTTTCTCTTTCTCCCCTTCTTTCTCATTTCCTTTTTGGTTGTGCAATTACTTGGTTTCAGGAGCTGACTGCAGATACATTCCTCACTAAATTCTTAAGTGGCAAATTAGCACTGGTTTTATTACTCAGAGGTAACTTTGGGTTTTATCTGCTGTTTTTTCTCAGCCTTTATGCTGAGTAATGATTATGATTTTGAGCAAGACACATTTCTTAAAGCAGATTTTGGAAGGCTCCTCTATTTTTTCCAAGCCTGTACTTTTCTGTTCTCATTATCTGCAGATGTCTTAATCTGCTTCCCTTTAAAGAGACGATGTGCACTATAGAGACTAAAGAAGAGGAATTAAAGATGAGGGGATGGAGCAGAGAAGTTGCAGCACAGGGAGGATGAGGATGAAATTCTTGGGGAAGAGAGTTATTGACACAGATTAGATCAGTCAGACACAATCCAGAAGAAGCAGGTGTGATGGTAACATCTGAGATGGCAAAAAGTTTTAGTTTAATGGTTAGTAATGTGGCTTAGGAGTCTGTGATGAGTGGAAGGCAGAAATGGGGGTGTTGTAACACCTGAGCACTGTGCAGTACAAATAGTTGACAGGAAGAGGGTTGGAAGGGGTCTCCTGTGCAAGCTGTTACCTTGTCTGCTTGCTCGGGCAATCCTTAAGGGATCATCACACTTGGTGTTGGATGCAGTAGGAGACTTCAGGCCCTCTCCCTGTGACAATCCATTTTGTATGCCATGGCCTCAGGATCTCCATCAAACAGCACGAGGGTTCTTCATGTCTCACTAAGAGGGTTTATTTGTAGCTCTTGCCAAGAAATGTGGGTGCATGCAGAAGCAGGCCCCAGGAGTTTTGAGTTTGCCCTGAAGGATGTGTCCTTCTCCTCCTTCTACTGGTGATCTCGTGTTTGATGCTTTAGTTTGTGGCAAACAACTGAGTCTTGTGGCACCCTGAGCAAACTGGGCTTGATAAAGCAGACAGTGGATTCCATGCTGGGTTTGCTGTGTGTAATTCCACTGAATGTAACAAAGCTGCAGAAGGAATAATTTAGTCCGTAGTGTATAAATTAATCCATCCTGTGAGAATTTCTAAGAGCAAACGTTTCTTCATATATGTGAATAGCAAGTGTTGTGAGTGTTCTGCCTATGCTGATTTAAATGTTGTGTCCCAAGACAAATTTGATGATCATCTGTTAATACACAGAAGTAAGCAAATTGCACCTGAAAGTAAATGCTGTGCTTTTTGTATAATTTTGTATGTGGCAATTAATTGATAATCTCTTCCATTTCAGGTGATGCCACAGTGACCATTACTCACAGACACACCCCAAAAGAGCAGCTCAAGATCCATACACAGCTCGCTGACGTAGTAATAGTAGCTGCAGGTATTACTAATTGTTGTTAATACTCCAGTTGTAGCATTTCAAACCCAAAAAAAGAACTTCGGAGTTTGTGGTACTGGCTGCCTCGTTTTCCACAGAATAATGGGTGCTCATGGTTGCTGAGGGTGTTGCAGCAGGGAGGATTTCTGGTTGTAGGAAGGGCAAGTGATTTGGCTCTTTGTTCTTGTCCTTCACATTTGCAGACTCATAAACTGTTTCTCGTCACATGTGACACCTTTGCCTTAGGGAGACTTCAGGGTGAACTCAAGATTGGGAACCAGTCAGTGCATAGTTTATACAGGTATAATTATGTAAATTAAAACATTCTCTGTGCCATGCAAAAATCATGAGTCATTTAAATTTTGACAGGAGGGTTTTTTAAAATCAGCTGCAGGCTGCATTCATAAAACCATGGTATCATTCCCCTGCTGTTAAAATTAAGGGCAACCTGGCCAAATTAACTGGAGGTTTTGGTAACCTATGTTATTATGGCTGTTTGGTTTGGTTTTTTTTCATTTACAATTATCATGTAAGAGGAAGAGAATGGTAATTGCTTAGGAGAAGGGGTCTGAAAAATCTGTGTCTATACTCTTAAAACAATGTAGAGTGAAATACTTAGAGTTTGACTAGTTTATCCCAAAGAAACAAGCACAATTGCTTCTAAGGAACCTCTGTTTTTTGTTTACACATGTTACAAATAGAAAGAAAAATTAATTTTTCAAAAGGGAAATAATCCAAGTTAGGAAAACCTTGGTAAAATTGTGTGTCCCTTGCACCTCAGGATATCATCCTTCTCCTAGACCTTTTTGGAGCACTACGGGAGGATTGTGTCTTCCCTCTTTTCTGCTCCCTTTCCCCCTCCTCATCACCCTCAAGACCCAAATCTTGCTTACTTGTTTTCTAGGTGAAAACAGAGAGGTACCTGTCTAAAGCTTGTCACTTCTTTTTGAAGTGAGATGCCCTTTGCTTCAGGGTTTAACTTGTCTGTCTCTTTCCCATGGCAGCTCAGGAGCAAGAAACAGCTCGTTTGTCCCACATCTCATTACTCAACTGTGAGCCTGACCAGAATTCACCAGTGTGCTTGAAAGATAATGACATGTGTGCTAACTGGAAATAAACCAGTAACTTTCCATCCAAATTCACTGCTTTCAAATTAATCATCACTTCTGATTTTTATACTGAACATGGTTTGTCGTGAGTTCAGCTTGGAGTTAAATGGCCCACTAGCAATTCAGCCATGTTTGCTCTTCCCATAATTTTCCTTGTGTCATTTGTAACAGCAGCATGATACAGCACTCATTGCACAACTTGCGCTATACTCGGAATGATGAAAAAACCCAAGGCTAGGTTGTGAAAACAGCATGCAACCCTGCCCCAGTGGGTGCTCTGGGCAAGATTACTCTTTAGAAAGGTAGAATCCCTCCAGGCTTCCTTTTGTTGCATGAGAACTGTGCACATTGTGCCTTTGAGATCACACACTCCCCGGAAATGTGTGCCCTGTTCAGTGAGTGTTGCAAAAAAGGTGACATATACCCTGGTGGGTTGGAACAGCTGCTGTTACAGGCCACTGTGCAAGATGTGCAGATGGAAAAGAGCTTTTTGTGTGTGTGTGCATGCAAGACCAAGATTTCTATTCTCATTCTTTCTTCCATTCCCATGTAATACTTCTACAAGAGCCATCTGCATCCTAGCTCCTGGTTGGTGACTTGTTGCAATGAGTCTGTTCTGAGGTACTCCCCCTCTGAGTAGTTTTCTGTTCACTTGCATTCATGGCTTTGGTAATACCTCAGATCAAGTACTTCTGTTGTTGCTCCTGAGTGTGAAAAGATCTATCTCTGTGTGCTGTCTCTCATTTGACCCCCGACTTGGGGCACCTGTTTTCCTGCTTACTTGAATTGTAACTACCCATGCAGTTTCTTTCTTCCCTCCTGTTCCCTCCCAACATCTTGCATCCTAAGTTCCAACAATGCTGCTCTTCCTTAAAATCTCTTTCGGTACCACACAGCTTTTGGATTTCTAGCCAGAGCATCATGTCTTAATCACACTGGCACTTTGAATCCCACCACAGCCTTCCCATCCTGTCTTACTATCCCTGCCTATACAGATATCCCAGCGTCTGTTCTTCTTGCCATTGGCCAGGCCCAGAGTAGAAGGGTAAGTGCAGCTTTACAAAGAGCCACCACAGGACTTGTAGGGCAGTGATGGAGGTGGAAGGAGTCTTGAACTAGGTAACCTGCTGCTCCTGCTCTCTTAGCTGTCCAGTCTACTGAGAAAGGACTCACCTGCCTACTAGTTTTGGAGAGGAGGCAGAGGAAAAGGAACAAGGGTACCAAATGCCAGAGGAAAGTCTTTTGGGACAGCTTGTGCTGTCCCTCGGAACATTATCTGTGATCTTCTTGTGTAGGAAATGCTGGTTAATCAGACCTTTATTCAGGTAGTGTCTCCTTGGCTTTCTCCAGAATTGGCTATTTCACAGTCCTTGCACCTAAGCTGGAATTAGGTAGGGCCTTGTTTCTCCTTTGTTTAAAATGTGATTCATCATTTTCTATAAAAATCACCAGTTGAAGGTTTTCCCACATTCTTCAGTCAGTGCATTTGAGGAATAGCTACTCTAATGCTTATCTCTTCCTACTTGGTATGTAAAGTAGGCTTAAGTAAATAGATCTGCTCGTTTGGTTTGGGGGTTAGTTCATTTGTTGCGATTAAGTATTTGGCCTATTATCAAACCATTTTACAAAGGGTGTAACTGTGCAGCTTCCGTTAATATGCATCCAGCCCAATCACACACACATCATTTACCCCCATGAGGCTGAGGCATTATCCAGCTACCAGCCAGCTTGCCATGGATTGCATCAGAGTGGGATGAAGGAGACGCAGCCAGATGTTATCAAATGGGGTAGGGAAGAATTTAAAGGCTTGGCTTGCTCAACATGAGAAGCAGAGTTTCAAGCTGGTGTCCTATGGGGGAGTGAGAAATGGAGAGCAAAGAAGGTTCTTGTAGTGCCTGTATCCAAATGACTGGCTGTGCTCCAGCACTTCACATGAAGCCAAAGCCTTGTATGCCACTGTTTGTCCCCAATAAAACTGCAGTTTCACACCAAATGGATTTGGTTTCTTTTCTTTTTTATCTTCTCTCCATCTGAGACAAAACTGCTTTAATGGGGAAAGGACAGCTAAATTCCCTTTCTGGAGATATTCTAATACTAGGATAAACTTTCAGAATATAGAACTAATGGAATTGCTCAAGAAGCAAGGTGCATTGTAATTTTTATGTTGGAAATTCTCATCACTCCAAGGTGGAGGTTGCATGGTAGAAAAGAAATTCCTGACAGGAAACATACAGCCTCAGTTCATTATCTACACTTTGAAGTGACCTTTTAGGTTTTCTGGGTCTTAATAATGAATATCAAGATGCTTTCCATCTCAGCGTGCTGAAGGATGACAGTGCAGAGGAAAAAGCTGAGGTGGCTTGTGGGGACTGTTTCACCTGGAGTTTAACACAGCAAAAATTCCTACCCCGGACACTACAGAGCTGTTGCCCACTGGAAGGTGGTGAAGGTGCACAGTGCCAAGGCTGGGCCTCTCTGGTCAAGTGTGGAGGGGTCTCCCAAATTGCTGTAAACAGCAGGACATGGTGTGTTTTAGGAGCTACCCTCTGGAAAGTCAGTATCATGTGCTGGGTTTGCCATTACAATTAAAACTCCTTATTAGTCAAGTGTGTTTCCTGAACCAAAGACAATCCCATTGGTGGCAGTTTTTCATGCATCTTTTTGCTGTAGTACTAGTAGTTATAAACTGTGTGCAATTGAGGAATCATTGTTTTCTCTGTGGGAGGTATCGAGAAATATTCAAGTGAAAGAATTGTGTTCTGTTTCGTGCATTCATACCTGTGCATGCACACCACTTGATACCATTCTAAACTGATGACCTCAGACTGCCTGGCCATGTTAATCCAATATGTGTTGATGATTCCAGGTATCCCAAAGCTGATTACAACTGATATGGTCAAAGAAGGTGCAGCTGTGATTGACGTAGGCATCAACCATATCCACGATCCTCTTACAGGAAAAACCAAGATCGTTGGGGATGTGGACTTTGAAGGTCAGTGGAAAACTTTATACAAACTTGTTGCATAAAGATATTGAAGTTGAGGGGATTCATTTATGGTAAATGCTTGGAATAGGCAGTGTCTCAAATGAGACAACACTTGCAGGAATTTGTTTATAATTTATTTGCTTAAATAAGAACACAAACCGTCTGCTTTTAAGAAATGTTACATTATTTGAGAAAAGAAGTGTGACTTTTAATTACAGCAGTAAGAGACACAAATGAGCTCTTCAGGCAGCATGGTGCAGAAGGTGCTTCTCTCCCCATTTCTTTAATCCTTTGTGGCTGTCAAGTGTTTCAAGAGTAATCGGTTAAAACAGTTTCTGCTCTCTCTTAAGCAGAGGGTCTCCCACTGTTTGTATCAATTATTATTATACCACAGTTTCCTTTTATGCTCTCCCTCTATGCTTGTCTGTGCAAATGTTAACTTGGGCTTTGAAATCACCCTTTACATTAAGGTTTTATGTGGGTTCATCTTAAACTGCTGAACATCCTGGTCCAGGCAAGCATAGCAGATAAAAATTGTTGTTACATATTGATCTTTTTATGTTTAACATGCTGCAGAGCAAGTTCACAATGTAACTTGATTAAGTATCTCTGCTCTGGAGGAGTTCCAGACTGGAATAGCAGGATTGTTGGAGTTGAAAATTAAAGCTTATTGGCAGAGTTGAGTGTGGGAAGCTTAGGCAGCATTTACCCACATTATTAATGGTTCTCAACAGTTCCTTATTTTGATAAGTATGAAAATCACCCACAGGTTTTTTTTCACAGTTATTAACATGTTGGCTGGCATAATGTCTCAAAGCTTAATTATATTCAGAGTGTTTCCAGCCAGCTATGTGTGTTTGTGATTACATCACTCCCCGAGTTCCTGCTGCTTTTGCTCACAGTGCACGACACCCGTGTGTTAGCTCGTGAGATTTCCTGCACAAGGGGAGCTGAGCAACTCTGCTTGGGAGTGTGTATAGCAGAGCTCCAGGAAAACCACACTTTTGGAGGACAACTTGAAAAATCTCTCTTCTTTTCTTACCCTGCTTGTGCTGCCGCAAATAGGAGGTTCTATTTTCTGTTTTCAGAGCTGAACTGAAGTACAGAGATTTTCACAATTTTTTGCTTTAGCTGGTTTGGGAGTAAAAAAGCTGTAACTTTGAGAAGCATGAAAGTGCATCCTTCTTGTTTGCTTCTCCAACACGAGACCTTGTGCCTGCAACAGAGGTGTAGATGCAGTGGCAGGGCCGTGATTCAGAGTTTCAGCAATGCGCTGTATCTGTCTCGTCATGTCTGCTGTGGGTTGTTCTCAGGATTTTACCTGGGGGGAGGGAAGATCCAAAAAAGAGGGAGGAACTGCAGCTTGGGTTATGCCACTACAGTTGCAAGTAGCATTTCACTGTGCATTGCCAAAGGGAAATTGTTGTTGGTTCACTGGTATCGGTGAAAGTTTCACTAAATCTCTAACAGCAACAAAAAACATCCCAGTGTATACAGTTCTGAATACTAACGAGTAAACCACCCTTGGCAAGTGTTTGATTTGGCACTCAGGACATGGAACAAGCCAGTGTGTTCATGTAGCAAATCGTTTTATTCTTTTCCTCCTTCTGATCACTCGACTGAATTTATACTTAAGTCCAAGCGAATATGATTTTTGCAAGTTGAGGCCACGTACATAAATGGCTGGCATGACACAGGGCACCTGCTAACCATCATGTAGCCCACCAGCATCTATTGTGTCTTCACCCACTTTAAGTGGAAAAATGTGGCTGTGAGGAGAGCAAAGGTTGAATTGGGCCATCAGAGGTCAAATATCATTATAGAAAGAAATGAAAAGGGTTTCCTTCATCAGGTCTCCTGGCTGAAAAGCTCCTGTAGTGGAAATTAAATTTATTAGATGGCTGGAAACTGTTTTGATTCAGTTGTCCTATCCAAGCAATATTTGGATGCCAACATCTATTCTCTGTGGGGTAGGTTAGACACTAAAGGTTATTTTTGTCTCTTTAGCAACAGAAGGATACTGTTTCAATTTTATTTTTTTTCATGTTTTTCATTATTAAATTCAATGCAAGAAATGCCCAGAGGCACTCTGAGCAGCACTTATTTGCAATAATTATGGAGTGTCTTTAAAGACTATTTATGATTTCCCACATCTCCACATGTCCTTCTAATTTTGACACCCCAAACTGTGTCCACATAAAAAATTGTGAGGTTTTTTGTGCAACATAGTTTACTGGACAGTTCCAGGGTATCTAAAAGAACAAGACAGGAGAACACTGTGCATGTGGAGGCCAGCTGCAAAGCACTGAGGTACCCGGCCTGATACTGCTGAGAGATTTTAAACTGCCTGTGCAGCTCTCCATGTGTAATCAGCACAGTGAGGGGACCTCTGTTCATGTTAAGAACTTGCCAAAACCTGTGGTCTGGGCAGCAAGTTGTAGTCACAGAAAGGGAGACCTGTTTCTATGAAAAATGTGCACACATGTGGGTGTGCTTGGCCCTGTTTTATAGGGCTTTTTTTGCCACAGGAGAAGGCTACAAGGACCAGGAATATGAAATAAAGGAACAACTTGCCCAGAATATTTAGCTGGAATGGCTTTTGTGGGTGGAACACCAAACATTTCCAGGAGTGACTGGTAGAGCAGGGTAGTCACATGCCAGGGTAGTAGCTCACCTTTGAAGCTGGAACTGGAAATGCCCACAAAACCAAAGTTGCCTGTATTTCTTTACAATTCCTTCCACATTTTGGGCAAAGAGATGGCAATGCTGGCTTTGAGTCTTTTTTGGATGCCTGTGTAGAAAATAAATCTCTTATGTAAGACCTTTGTAGGTGGTGTGGTTGCAATATCAGTGAAAGAGTTTGTACACAGAATCATAGAATATGCTCAGTTGGAAGGGACCCATTAGGATCATCGGGTCCAACTCCTGGCCCTGTACATGCAAACTGTTCATTCTGACTCGACAATGGGGAAGAGATTCTGGAAAATGAATCCACCAGAAGCAGGGAGGGATTCTCTGTGCTGAGCAGCAGAAGAGAATGCCTCAACAAGTGATCATCGAATGAGATTAACCGTGATCATCTTCAAATCCAATTTATTGATAGAAGTGGTGATCCTGCAGCTGCACCTCAGCTGCAGTGTGCAGGAACCCTGGGCTCTGTGACAGCAGCTGCTTCTGACAGGTGTCTGCTGCCTCTCCACGTTCACTGTGATACCTGCCTGGCTGCGGGCTGCTCCTCAGTTACTGAATCCTTTCCAAATTAGCTCTGTGTGCAGCTTTTCCAAACACTGCCTGTGAAAATAGATCATGGATGTTCCAGCTGCTTCTGCTATAGCATTAGCTAGTTCATTTGTGAGGTGATTTTGATCTGGCACTCATTTTGCAGTTAGTAAAACTCTGTGACACTGTGTGACTGTGTCACTGTCCCGCTGCCCTGCAAACATCAGGGGAAGCACTGCCTGCTCTTGTGCTCCACGAGTGCAAGGAGTGGAGCAGGAGGCTGGCTTAGGCTGTGGCAGCCAGGCTGACTGGTGGCTAACTGGCGCCAGTAAGCTGCTGGGTGGCCAGGTCGAGGTCCTCCTCCACAGAAGAGGATGTTGTGGGCACCCTCAGTAAGTAATCTTTGACACCTTCCATTTCTGCTGCTACCACTTACTATCCCGAGGCTGCCATGACATCCCGTCTGTGTGTGCTAATTAGCTGACTGCAGTGAAGCTCTACTGCAGGATTTCATGCTGGGTGCCTCTACTCAGGATACCTCTGCTGTTACTGGAGAGGAAAATACACATTATTAGAGTTACAGTACTGGTCCATAATTCCTTTGTTTTCCTTTATATTGCAGCTAAAATAGCTGCAGGAAGAGAAACACAATAATACGCAAAAGAAGGGACTCTGAGAAATGGGGTAGCTGCTTGCTGATGGGTGTTCCACAGCATGTAGTGAGACAAATGCCAGAGCATGTGGAGCAGAACATGGGATATCTGCTGTGGTTGCTGAGCACGTGATTTCACACTTAGGCAGTGCTGCAGGGGTGCCGTGATGTGGTGTAGCTTTACAGGGACTTGTAAAGCCGTGTGGAAACAGTGCTTAGGCAGGAATTACTCTGCATCACTTAATGCAGATGCACAAGACCCAGAACTGCCTTCAGGTTGAGACTTGCCCTTGGTTTGTGTGATTAACCCTATTAGGTGTCTGATGTCCTTAGCTTTGAAGGAACCTAGGAATGAAGGGCTGTTTCCAAAGCAGTGGATCCTGTTTTTCAAGGAAACAATCTACATTTCATTTGTTCTGAAGAATCAAAGGAAGATTTCAAGGTTCTACAGAAGCTGCAAAATAGCAGCTCCTCCCCCATAGGCACCTAATTGACATACCAGCACTTTCCAGGTTGGAAGGCCTGGGAGACCAGCACACATCTGGAGAAAGCTGGGGACAAAGTTACACTATTCCTGAGAAGCAGAAAGAAATCCTGGAGGAAATGGCAGCAGAACACCTCACCTGCCCATATGAGATCAGTCACAGTGAAGTGCTGTCTGGGAACTGTGCTGTGGCCTACTACACTTGACCAGGAAAGGAAAATCTGTTCACATTTTTGAGGCCAAGGTGTTTGCCTCCTTTGGGATTTACTCTTACTGATGGCAACTGATCAGATGGTAGTTTCCCCAGCTCAGACACCTGGTGTGCATTTGAAAATGTGGATCAGCTTTTGCGAATAAACTGTCTGGGTGTTTTTATGCTAACTGACACAAAATATGGCTTCTGCCACACCGACCCACAGGGATTTCCATAATGACAGAGTATGGGTAGAGGAATTCCTCAGCAACCTGGGAAAACAGTGCACTGTGTGTTTCCTGCTGAGGAGGGTTACTAAGACCACAGGCAATGCATGTGGCACCTGATACCCATTAGAAGGCTTTCTTCAGGAAAGGCACCATCTGGTTGTGGAT
Source organism: Formicarius rufipectus (assembly GCA_013399695.1). Classification (NCBI taxonomy): domain Eukaryota; kingdom Metazoa; phylum Chordata; class Aves; order Passeriformes; family Formicariidae; genus Formicarius; species Formicarius rufipectus. The sequence goes on from VXAU01001186.1 coordinate 112,368, forward strand.
TGTCCCTCTGTGTAAGTAAGATAAAAAAAGTTTTAGTAACACCACAAAAAGAGGTATGTGACATTGCCACAGAAACAAATGTATTTCAATTTAAAGTGCCTACAATATTGTCTGTGTTAATGGCTGTGTTTGCTTCAGATGTGGGTACCTTTCAATAATTAGGATATTAATCAGAGAATTCATAGTAACTAGTAACCATTAGCACCAATCTCAAATGGTAGGTAGTTCAAAATGGTATGACTATTAAAAAGAAAAATCATTTGTGTTTGAGGATATTAAGAGCAACTGCCATATGAAATCTTAATTTGTTATATTTTACATGTTAAAAAAACCACATTGCAAATTGTATTCCTTTCCATATATTTTAACGGTATATCTGATGGTACCAGTCAACTGAGTAATTAAAACCCTCCCAGTTGTAATTACCATCTCTCCTCAATGAGGCTTAATCTTCTGCTCTTCAGTTCAGTGAGAGATTCACCGTTAACTTCTGCGGATGCTCTCGTTATTCCCCTGCCGGGGGGAGTTCAGGCAACATTTTATGGATTTCATTTACCCCCTCCTTCACATCTAATAAATACTCTTTACAAGGAAAACCCCCAATATCCAATTTCTCAAACTCTCTTCTGTTTTTTGGAGACCTTGTTATTCCCAACAGTTAAGCACCACATAGATTCAAGATGAATACCCTTGCAGCAGTACCAATTTACCTGGTTTGTTCCAAACCCAGGTGTCAAATTTTCCATCCCTTCATGTCTTAGAGGCAGACACAGAGTCTGCTCTGTAGTGACTTCAGTGCAATTGAATGTGCTTGTGTCAGTTCTGCTTGCTCAGTTGTCTTGTGTGTGTGTCTTTTGGAAAAACAATGCTTTTGAAAGTGGGGTGTGAGTTACTCAAAAATTATTACTAAGCAAGCAAAAAAAACCCAAACAAAAAACCCCAAAGTAACAAACATGACACATCTCACAGTGGCGCCTGCAAAAAGCCCTCAGTATTAACCAGGTTAGTGAAAGGCCATTTGGACTGACCATTATTAGCAAATAACTGCTCCGCACAGTTTTTCATGTGATTGGTTCCCAGGAGGTTGCACAGAATTCCTTTGCAAGCAGCTTGCCATTCCCAGCAATGGTATTTTGCACAGTGTATAAGAGTATCAAGTCAGGATTTATTCCTACATTATATTGATTCTTCATATAAATAGGTTAACTTAAATGCTTACAAAAATTAATTGGTACATATTTGCCTCAACCCAAACATTCAAGGTATACACTAAACTTGGATAGTCTGATGTGGCTCATGGTTGGAACTAATTCAAGCTGTAACTGTTTTCCTTTCTGTTTGAAGCTGCATTTTCTCCCTCTGCAGTTTTAAGTTCCCTTCCGTGATCTCAGGATGTCTTTGTGGGGCATGTGTTGCTGCCATAGGGACAGGGCAGCCTGCTGCAGGTAGATGAGCTGGGACACGTTGTGAGACCCTGCCCCAGAACTATGCCTGGTTACTGATATTCAGAGAGCAGCACCTTGCAGCCCTGGCCCTGTGTTCTGTCACTACAATAACACTTCTGCCCTGGCCTGTCCCATGCTCTGCAGTACCTGCTCAGTCACACTCCCTTGTGCTCCTCGCCAGGTGGGCATTTGTGTGCAGTAGACAGGAAAAAAACCACTTTGGAAACATTCTTAGCCAATATCTATTTCTGTTTTCTCTTAGAAGTGAAGAAGAAGGCTGGCTTTATCACTCCGGTGCCGGGAGGGGTAGGACCTATGACTGTTGCAATGCTTCTGAAGAACACACTCCTAGTTGCTAAAAAGCTCATTTACTAGAGAAAATGGGCTACCTTGGAAGAAGAATCTGGGTTGTTCTATTTATTGATACACAAAACATTTATTTTTTACTACAAATGTATTTATTTCTACATTGTATTTATTTTTTCATGTCAAGTACTCTAAACCTGATGGTTTACAAAATGTTCAAATACTTTGTGTTACCTCCTCCTGATTTATTGTGAGCAAAAAGGAGTTGAAGAATGCAGCCTACACAGTTATGCTGGTATGTGTTTGAGAACAAAGAATGTAGCATGAATTACAAGCGTGCCCATGCACTGGTGCAGTTACCATGGTCTTGTAAGCCCTTGGGACCCTCAGGTTTGACCAAACAGCATAAAAACTTAAGTTTCAACATGCTAGATATCTTTTAAATATATGATCTGGATTCTGAGGCTGCAGAGCACTCTGGATGTAGTTTGAAGGCTTGAGATATTTTTCTTTAAAACAGAGTTAGCAGCAGAAATCTAAATTCCAAAGGGAGTGAAAGACTGCAGTGTTTGTGTCAGTTGCCAGGCAGTAATGTTGACATGAATGCAAAGGTTCAGTAAACATTTTTAAATAACCAAATAAGTTTGAATGCTAGTGAAATCTGATCTTCAACATCTGCAAGAGGTAAGCATGAATAGGTAGAACAGAGGCCTGAATTATCTTCTTTTCACATCTGGTCAAAATATTTTGGTGCATAACCCCCCTCATCTCACAAAAAAACCCAAAAGACAAAAACAAACAAAAAAAAAGCCACCAAAAAAACCCGAAAAACAAACCCACTACAAAACCAAAAACCAAAGCTGAACAGTTGGCTCAGCTGGATTTGGCTTAAATTAGGTGAGATGTAGTTGACACTACTATGTATGTGCAGTGTGTCTAGTGAGGCAGGGGGTGAAGAGGAGGATAAAACCAAAAGTTTATCCATGACAGAATATTTGCATTGGGGAATTTAAAGCCATTTGATTATTCTCTTATTTTCTGAAACTGCATGGAAGGGGTTTTTTTTAGTCTATGATGTAAGGCTTGGCTTCAATGGCCATGATGTTTTGCTGCTTAAAGAGGACTGTATGGGATAAGTATGCTTCTGTTCCCAAAAATTCAGTTGCTGGATGGGTCTAGGATAGTTTTATGCAATGTACTCGTCAGAGTGGAGCTGGTGCTGAGATGCCTGTGCACTATTGGCATTCCCACTGAAGGCAGTGGGAGCCAGATGGGGCTTCTTATCTTCAAGTTTTTGTCTCAGTTGGCATAATTTGGATTTATTTTCATCAAGAGCCTTAGGTGTTTACTGGTGGTCTATAGATAACTTGAAAGAGGAAGGGAAAAATGTGTGGCTAAATACTCTTGCATTAAACAGGAAAATGGACTTACAGTAATAAAAGAGCCAAGGTGGAACATCCCTTCCATGCTGACTGTTCTTGTGATGGACTTTCTGAGGGTTTGCTTTAATGCAGTGTTTACAAAGGTTTGACAGAATTATTACTAAATATACAGTGACAATAGTGCAGACACTTGTCTGTTTAAATTTAAGTGGTAATATAAATGTTAGGAGGCTCAAGGCACCTATGGAGACTATAGTTGGACTGATCAATCCATGACTGAACGTTGCAATAAAACTTGCTCACTGTTATGTTAGTTTTGGTGGGAAATGCTGACACAGTTTTGGGGGTGGTTGTTTTTCCTATATCTGTCTGTGTGTTTGGAGCACAGCGAAACATGAGAGGCCTTGCTTGTTCAACCATCTCTGTGTCTGTTTGCATTGCCCTTGTCGATTCATGTTTGGTTCTGTTGATTTAACCCTGATTGTCTCTGCATATTGGCAGAATGACCACTCCTGGTGCTGTGCTTGTGCCCCCAGAGTGAGCCTGCCTGTCCTGCCCCACGAGCAGGTGGTTGTGCATCCTCAGCCGCTTCCCTTTCCCCTGTGGTGTCTGGGATGGCACTCCAGGTCAGCCAGAGAGACCCAGGCTGTGCTCCATGTTGTGCTGTCCTCAGAGCTGCCAGACACACCTGTGAGGCTACTGGGAGAACATCCAGAAAGAGCATCCAGAGGGAGGGGCCCAAGAACCAACCCCAAAAGCATTCTGGTGTGACCTGGTCCAGCCTGGTCCAAGCATGAACACTGTCTGGTGGGCAGAGCCTTGCCTGCTGCAGCCTTGTCCCAGGCCTACCACACCCGCTGTGTTGCCTCATGGCAAAGCCTCCTTTTGGATTCAAGCTGGATTAAACTCCCATTGTGCAGCTGCATGTTGAAAGCAAGGCTCATGAGGCTTATCCCTGCCTGGGACTGATAGCAGAGGTTATCCAGCTAGGCATAAACACTCCTGTCTGTCTGGGGAGTGTGCAAGGCACTCGATCAGCGTGCAGGCATGCAGCAATTCAGGATAGCAAAGGAAGGGAAAAGCCTCCTGGAATGCAGTCTATGAGCAGGAAAACGCATAATTAAAATGTGCATAACGAGCTTGTGTTTTTCCCTTAACATGTGAAGTGGTTAGATGTAATCCTGCAGATCACTAGGGAGAGCGCAGTGGAGAGGGAGGACTGGAGATGACTGGAGTTATTAGGGCATTTATTAAAAGCTTTTTGGTTTTAAAATATAAAAATTATGAAATGCTGGTTTTGCTTGGAGCTCACAGTTGAGAAAGGCAGGGTTGTTGCTGGAGTGAAGCATGTAGCTCTCCTTTGGTGAGAGTCAGGTTGCTGATGGTCATGCATAGTACTGAACTGAGCTTTCCTGGTGATCTGCTCCACTGTCCTTCAGAGGGACCAGTCCTGCTCATTCCAGGCTGCCTGTGACCAACTTTGGGCAGTGTTTGGGGCTGCAGAGAGTGGTTTAGTGTAAGAAACGTGTTTGACACGTATGTGCTAGAGACCTGCAAACACTTGATGTGAATAGTACAATTGTTCTCACTATGCATAGTCACTTCTTGGAGAGAGAGATAGACTTTTCTGGCAGTAGTGAAGGGATCTCTCAATACAGGAGGCCACAGCTTCCCTGCCCTTTCCGTGTGTGTTTCCTCAGAGCCTGTGCTTTGCCAGCTCTGGACTTCTGCCCCTCAGCTCCAGCCAGCAATCCAGGCCTCATGGGGATGGGCACAGCCAGGCTGAATGGAAAGGGGTTAGCACACTGGGATCAAAGGCCTCTTGCTGGCAGTCACGGATGGAGGGCATCATCCATTATCTTTATGTCTGATCGCTCCTAATCTTGGCACTGGCTGTTGGAGCAGTTCCTGTTCTGGATGGCAGGGACTGAGGAACAAGGAGGACAAGGGAGGGAACGCTAGCAGAGCAGGGGATAGTCTCTGGACCCTGACCTCCAGTGTAGCGTCCTGAGGCTGATTATCCTGCTGGAAGTAACACAAAACCTACATTGCAAAGGGAAAGAAACACTGTTTTCACAACACATGATTTTTCATTCTGCTCACCTCTGTTTTTCTGGTTTTTGTTCCTCCACTCTGTTAGACTCTGGGTCTCAGTCTAAAACTGTGCCTTTGCCTGCACAATTATGCCCACAGGTAATAGGAAACCAGGGTTTCAAAAGAAAACCTGATCCCATTGCTAGATAATAGCAGTTTCCTAAATAAATGTGTGGTTGCCCTGGGGGGTGAGGTTGTTGCCAGATGCACCTTTTCTTGATTGGTGAGAACAGGAGATGACGCTTCCTGGCGTATAAGTGCAAGAGAAAACACGCGAGCACAGATAAGCACAGCAAGTGTGCCACCTGGAAAGAAGAGCTGAGAAGGTGTTAAAGCAGCTGCCTGCAATGGCTTTTGGAATGCTAATCTATATTTTGCTGAAAGGTAGGTTTGGAGAAGGCTTTTCCATGTCGTTAGATCCAGGGCTTTGTTGAACAATAGTTTTCTTCTGAGATAGGTGGTGGGGTGGGAAGTGTGCAGAGACATTGCAAACCACAGCCACTTCAGCAGTTTGAAAGCTGGATGAAATTTTAACTGATAGGGTATAATTTAGAATTCTTTGAAAAGAAGCTACTTAGACTGGTAGGTAGGTGTAAGGTTGCAGCATGTTACACGATTGTGTCATAATTTGTGTAAGATAACAGAATGGAGAACAGGATGGATTTGTACTTGGGAAATTTGCAAACCATCCTTTGTTTTCCCACAATCATAATTATACTATGGCAAAGGGAAATTTGAGGCAAGAATGTTTTAAATTAATTGTTATTATATTGCTGCCTTATCTGGGGGTTGTATGAAAGGGTTTTTGGGTGAAATGAACCTTGAATAGATATACTGAGCTTTTCTGTTCCAGTAAGCATCTATTTGCATTACACAGCAATGGGGGCATTGAGTGAAGAGTCAGCTATTACTGCTTCATCCCTCAGCACAGACTTAAGGAATAATTGGACAAAAAACAACACTGAAGGTATTGCTTTTTTGTTCTGTTTGTTAATCTGTCGATTAGGAAATAAGAAACCCAACAAACCCCAACCCCCCCCCAAAACCTATGGTGTGAACTGCTGTGATGCTACTGTTGGACACTGTTGGATTTATGTGTTTTATTTGTGCAATGAGCTGCTCTTTCTGTGGAGCCTTTGAAACCTCTCTGTAGTCAGAGCTGCCACCCAGCTGGGGTAGGCTCAGGGATGACCAGCATTTAGCCCGTCAGCTCTAATTTGAAGAAGATAAGGCTGCTTAGGATAGATGACCTGCATCTCTGATGGCAGTTTCTGTTCCTTTTACCTGGTGCCTGGTTTCTGTCTGTCTTCAGCGTGCACCTTGATGCACAGAGGTGAGAATGAACAAGCACAACTTCAAGCGATGCCACTCATGACTGTTAGTACTTTCTTTCTTTGTTGCAGCTTTGCTTTCTGCTGTCAAGTGTTCCACAGCCCTCCTCAGAGTGCTGGCTCTCTCCCTTCTTCCCTTCTCTTTTCTGACTGAAGTGTGAACTCAAGCTCTTTCCCTGCCAACATGTGAGAGCAGAGCGTTGTTTGTCCTGCCAGCTGCATTCTCGATGTTATTTGAGGTGCTGGTGATGTCATTGCTTTGGGAGAGCTGTGTGATCTGGGACTGAGGTTTTGGCAGGTCAGTAAAGGAGGAAAGGGTTCCAACTGTGATACTTATTAATGTCTTTGCACTTTAGAAAGCACATAAATATGCATACAAACCACCTGCTGTTAATTCTAAGTCAACGCAGGATGTCTTCCAGGCTTTTCTAGTAGATCCATAAGGTTTTTATTTTTCTCATAACAAGTCAAGCTGCTTTGTTTTTATTTCTGATCTGTCATAGTGGTACAGTGTTAAATACACATTCATCCAAACACATACTATGTATATGGCTTTCATATATATGTATGTAAAATATACACACACACACACACACACACATGCATGTAAAGTCAAGAAGATGTTGATTTTTTGCCAGCAGTACTTTGGTTTATCAGCTCAGCACTGTGGTCTGGTTTAGTGTATCTGCGTGTGACATGATTCCTGCAGAGCTGCATAGAGCAAACAGGAGGATAATGAAGTGGAAGTATGTTGTGGCTCACTAAGTGCTCTGTTTGTGTTGTTTCTAGAAAGCAGGAGTGATGGCTCATGTTTTAACAAAGAGGAGTCTTATTTCCAGGGTCACAGCCATGTCTGTAGTTGTCCTGTGAACCTTTATGCCAGCTGGGGCTGTGGCAGTCAACTGGATACCAGCATTTCCCTTGGAGAGTGTTCCACTCAGAAGCAAATTCAAAAACATTCAAGCACGTGTTTACATGGGGAGTTAAAAGTATGTTCTGGTGGACCTTTTACAAAGCCATTGAAAAGTTAGAAAACAGCATTTCCAGAAAGAAGCTTGAAAAGAAATGCCATCAGAGAAACTGACTGAATCTCTTTGAAGTTTCCTGGTAGCTCCTGTTCCTGTGCTCTGTAGGTTTATAGTAAGATTTACAACCAGGGTTCAGTAATAGTAGATTCTGAAAAAATGAATTCCTGGTTTGGTATCCACTGGAGGAACGGACGGTTTCTTGTGGGATTCAAGTCCTCTGGAGACTGAGGTGCTGTTTGTGGAAAATTATTAATTTCTGCTCAGTCCCTCTGCCTCCTATTTACAAGATCTTGTCCTATTTCCTTATCTTATGTTACATAGGCTTTACTTGTCACCAGTGCTGGGGGTAGGAATGTTAGGCTCAGTGATCAGCTTCAGGAGGAAAGATCACGGAGAGGAGCTGGGAACACGGCAGGAATAAAGAACTTGGGGCTGAAACAGAACCTTCATAGCAAAATGCACAACCAGGAGAAGGGAAGGGCTTGGTTTCAGTGGGGAAAAAATGAGATCCCATCATTGCTGCCAGCTTTTTTTCCCATGCAGCCTGTAAAGCTGGCTCTGCACCCAGGGCTGACCCCTTCCCAACCTCTCCTTTGGGACTCTCCCGTTCCTGCCCGATGCACCATCCTTGAGGGCTGAGCTGTTGTGGGCTTTCCAGCTGGCTGTCTTTGTTGCCAGTCTGTCAGTTTTGGCAAGCCCGTGCTGCCAAGTGCCTGTAGCCTTGATTTCATGTCAGCTCTTGCCAGGTGTATCTGTTTGAATGACTCAGTTGCAGGCAACTGTCAAGTGCTTACACTGCATGTTTCGCTCCCCTCACGTGGTATGGAAGGGCACATGGACGTGTTTTTTCAACAGCTTGTTTAGTATCTAGGTGGACAGTATGATAGGAATTAACATAATGCTCTGGGGCGGGTTAGAAAATCATTCTTTTATATTTCCAAGACTCATTCTTTCAGAGGTAATGTGAACTTTTGCAACGTCAAAATAATTAGCACATGCAATTTTTGTGTGGAGCCTTCTGACCTTGCAACCCGCAGCAGACCTAGCTCTTCCTCCTGACAACGGCGAGGAATGTGCTGCTTTGTCCCAGCACATTCTAGGCAGGCTGCTGCTCCAGGCTGAGCCGGGATCCTAATGCCAGCAGCGCTCAGGGCAGAGGTTCCTGGCCCAGCACGAAGCCAGGTTTCCTGCAGACGCTGGGAGGTGGGAGGCTGCCACCTCTCGGCAGCGCTGGTGTGAGCGTGGAGGGATTTCGGGACCTGGGAATCCACCCGGTGCAAGTTGGCGGTGCCTGGGGATTTCATGCCTTTAGAGCATAGATTTGTACCTTCCCCGTGCTTCTTTTGTTGTTTTTGTTTTTTTGTTTGTTTTTTTTTTTTTTCCCCCCTGTATGGCAGAGGTAGAAGTGAAATACTAAACCTGTGCAAAAGACATCATCTCAGGGTCTAGCAGAAGAGTAGTACTCAGGTGGCAGGAAATGCAGGTTAAAGGCTTCAGTCAATGGGTTATTTTTAGTGATTTCCCTCCTAGTGCACTTTGTGCTGAAAGAGTGATTCAAAACAGCTGGTGACCAAGTGTTTGAGGCAAGTCCTGGGAAAAGCATGACTGTGCCATTGCCAGTTTTCTGAAACTTGCCTGCAGAGGATTGGTCAACAGGCCCATTAGGCCTAAATGGAAGTGGGCTTTTGCAGATCCCCTGCATCTCGTTGGCGTGCCCTGCCGTGCCGCTGTGCTGACCACGTACCTTGTTTTCCATCCTGCTTTCCCCATCAGAGAGCAGTGTACAGCCCTCCTGTGCAGCCAGTGGTGTCGTCCATCTCTTGTCACAAAATCTGTCTTTTCTTCCTGACATCTCTCCTTCCTCAGCTTCCTTCTGAAGTCTGTCCCACCAAGGCTTGGTCCTGTGCTGACTGTGCCCTCTTGTTTTCACTAGCTTTTCATAACTGAAAGCTAGTGTTGGCATGCACTCAGTGAGGAAGTCACCTTCAGCCACCGCTAGGGCAGTCCCCTGAAATAGTAAGGCATTGCTCGGACACCCCACCCCACCAGTGATTCCTGTAACTGGGTAGAGAGACCAGTTGGAACAGATGCTTGCAGTGATGGTGAAGCTTTGGAGCTTTCCCTCCACCTGCCGCACCCCTGCTCCTGTGGGCTCCTTATCCTCATTTCAGCCACCATGGCTGGGAATAAGGCACCATTTCCTGGGCAGAAAGTGTGCTTGCTGACCTGGATGCAAAGACTTGTGTGTGACTGGAGAATCGTGGTTGCCATGGACTGAGCTGTTGCATGGGAAGACCATCCAGGCAGTCTTGGGACCTTACTGGTGTCATTGGACACTCTGCTAATATTAGAATGTGGAGAAGAGAGGGAGCAGTCCTACCATTCATTCACCCTCATGGCTGCAGAGCTGGCAGGCAGGAGTGCTAGAAATGCAATAAGTTTGTCTTGTGATCAGGAAAAGAAAAAGTGAATTAACTATTAATTTGAATTCAAACTGGGAAGGATATGGAGAATAATGCAGTGCTCTTCATGTCTCCTAAATCCCTGCTATTCCTGGGATGATTTTCCTATTTGGATTGCGGGTGGGATAATGCTGACATTACCCTGGGTGAATCTCCCATAACCCTTTTGTGTACACGTTTCTCCAGAGCAAGTAATTTATGTACAGTTTGTGCTTTCTCAAAGCTGTGCTTGAATGTCTCAGAAGCTTGTTCTGTTTAGTGCTGATTGAATCTGCTCACGAGACAGAGCACAGTAAATCGATGCCTTGTTTGCTGCATGCAATGTCTGTTCTGCTTCAGTTGCAAAAGTATATTCAATTGATTTTTTGTGCTAAACATAGCATGGCTTTATTCTCTTTCCCAGTGGATTACACAGAGCAGCCAAAGCTCTTGAAGCTCATGCAGACCTGCCTTGAGGAGCACCACAGCTATTGTATCAATGGGCTCTGCGCCTTCCACAGCGAGCTGAGGAAACCCATATGCAAGTAAAGAACGCTGCTTTTTTAGTATCCTTCAAAAACTGCACTGCCATTGTTGCCTTGTCTGCCACATGGTAGCACATGCAGCTTTCTAGTGCCAGTCAGGTACTGGCAAGCTCAAAGTGTGGCAAAGACCTGAGTGCTGTGTTGGCTTGGGACTGCTAATGAGGCTGTAGCACTGTGCTAGCATGAAACGAAGGAAGGGAGAGGGGGAATTCACAGCTTTGTAGGTCACTGCTACAGTGCCATCTCAAATCACAGCTGGTGCTGCAGTTAATAGTAGATTTTCACAGTGGGCAAGGTGAAAGGGACAGGGTCTTCCAAAGTGTGAGCTGCAACTCCCTTATTCCACAAGTGCCTACACACCAATCAGGACCATAGTGTCCTTAAAATTCCATAGGATCTGTACTGGGCAGCTCTGGCCTTTGGAGGCAGTGCAGCAGGTAAGGATCATCAGAGCACAGTGCTCTTGGTCCACAACCTGCAGAATGAGGGGATGTTTAGGCTGCACTGCTGCTGTGCCTGCAATATCTGAGCTAGCTTTAAACTAGATAAACGGGGGTAACTTGGTGGAGGGATGAGATTCTGGCTGAGCACCAGGTTCAGTTCGTCGTTGTTTAGACTTCTGATTTGTTTCAGACTGATGAAAACTAGCACATGCGTCTGACATTATGAGTTCTGAATAACTTTTGCATGGTGTCTGTTTATTTTGTAGGTGCCTTGCAGGTTATAACGGAGAGAGGTGTGAGCATTTAACACTAAACTCGTATGCACATAATTCTTACGAGCGCTACATAGCTGTGGGAATTGGCATAGGAATACTGACAAGTGGAATACTTGCCATCATCTACTGCTACGTAAGAAAGAGGTACGGGAGAGCTGGAACCTTCTGATTGCTTTAATCTGAATTAAGTGATCAAATAATTGAATTGATTGATTGCCAAAATCTGAATTGGAGGGCTCTGGGAGCTTGTTCTTGCCTGTTGCTCATCTGCAGTGTGATCTTAAAGGAACTAACACTCTATACCTCTGCTTACCCTTCTGCCAGTGGGTCAACAGCATGATTGGCTGAAACGGGGGATTCATCTGGGCTGCCTAAATGAGTTAGATAATTAGACTCTGGTTCTGTTCAGTCTGCTGTGCTTTTAGGTTTGTCTGATAAAAATCACACGATGGTGTCCGTTTTAGATGCAGGAAATTGAAATCCCCCTACAAAGTCTGCATGGGTGAGACGACGCTGTGAAGATCTGGCCCTGGAACACTCACCAGTTTGCCTGCAAAGGAGGGCAAGTCATGCTGGGAAGGCCCCCCTGCACCATCTGACAGGTGCCCCAGCCTGGCTGAGGAGATGAACTCGAGGGAATGGCAGAGGAGTATGTGAAGGGAACTCCTGCAGCACCAACAGCCTCCTTTAAGTGCTGAAGAAAGACCTCGTCTCCTCAGAAAAGGTGGCTCATGCTCAGGTCCAAACAGCTGAGGGCATTGGCAGGCCCCTTGACACTCTCCTGTGCTCGGTGTTTGCCAAAGGGAGGACCTGGTTGGTTTCAGCTATTTTCAGTCATTTCAAGCCCTAGAACAGTGTTCTGCTTTGGTCTTTTGTGTGTTTTGCTTTGTTTTATTTCTTTTTTCTCCTCTGGAGGAAAAGCACCACATCTCTCACAGAGGAGCTGTGTTCTGGACATCAGGCACTGACCAGAAAATGTTTGGGTTCTGATTTAGGTGTCTGCTGGCTGTGTGTGTGTGGATAAACATCGCTCTTCCAACCCAGCAGTTACCTTCCATGTAATGGGCCAAGTACAGGCTTCTGGTGCAATAAAGGACAAAACCAAAATGCTTTGGACTGAGGAAAATGGCTGGTTCTCAAAAGCTTCCTTAAACTTAGGAATAGAGAGTAAGCATTTCCTGGAAAATTAGATGATGACACCTCTGGGCATGGCATGCTTTTGTTGTTTTCATAAGCAAAGGAACCAGACATCTTTCTCAAGATGGATTATGGAGTGTGCTCATGACAAAGAACCTTCCTTATCCCAGACATCATCCAGCAGCTCCTCAGATCCATGGAACTTAAGGCAGAACATTGCCTTGCTGCACCCTGATTTCTGCACAAGACTTCAATTACTAGAGAAGATGGAATTTTTTTATTAAACTTCAGTACAGCTTTTCCCAGGAAACAGACTCTCTTTATTCCATTCTCACATTATGGGCAGTGTGACCACTCAAATAAGAATGAAATCATCTTAGGGATTTGGTTCCACCCTGGACAAATATTACATATCAGATGCTTGGCTCTCTTCACCTTGTCAGCAAAGAATTGCAAAGGTACAAAGACTTTGTTGAAGGAAAAGGGAAGAAAATTGATTCTGAAGATCGTGGCACTAACTGGGACTTCTCAGTGACAGCTGGAATGTTTGCCAGTGCTGATGAGACTGGAGATGGCTCTCAGAGGTTTTCATTTCAGCTGTTGCATGCTGTAGACTCACCTGCTGTGCTCAGTCATCTGCAAGAGAAAGGCAGATTTTGTGGGGTAATATCAGCTCCAAAATTCAGGTGCCCTACTGAAAGCTCAGTTTCTTTGTTATGTGAGTTAATTTTCACAGCAGGAGGCATGTTGCTTGTTGAAAAAACTCTGCGTATTTGTGAGACTGTGGTGACAATGCTGAAATGTGAATGAAAGGTGAGGTTTGAAGAGGTAAAGGTGCATGTGGCACTGGAGCGGTCTGGAGTTGAAGGGACTTCTCCCATGTGGGTCCTGGTCAGTAGCTGAGCCATCGTGGCTCTCCGTTTGGTGCTAACAAATAAAACAGCACGTTACTCACTGTTTGGAATCCCATATATCAGAGGGAGCAAAAGGCATGTGCCTCAATGGAGACCAGTCCTTTCCTCCGCATGTCAACAGCAGCAGTTTCCAATTCTCAGCCTTTTTGTCTTCTTCATCTCACGTTAAATCCTCAAATCTCTGCATTGTTTGCTCCTTTCCATTTTTCTGACCTTTTATAGGTGTCCACTGCCAGGCAACTTGTGCTCTTCACTATTTCCAACTCAGCTTTCAGTAGTGGCCCCAACATTTTCTGTGTCACACGTGTGTAGTGAGAGGGCAATTAGATGTAAATTACACTCTGTGCATCCACACTCAGGCACACAAAAAGCACCCTTCACCCCTCTCACATGGAAATACCTGTTGAAAACATGCCACCTTATCAGGAGAACACAGGTGAGAGATCTTTATCACTGATCTCAGAGAAAATTTCAGACCTAAGTATCCAAAGGATGAAAAGCCTCAGGGGTTTTGTCATGAGTGAATCTCCCTCTCGGCAGTGAGTTGTCTCTTCCTTTGTGTACATTGCCAGTGTTGGATTCATCCCCAAGGACCAACCTTTCTCCACTGTAGAGGCTCTGTCTTGGAGCAGACTCACACCTTGCTCGGGGGGTATCTGCAGTTGTTAAAGAAGGGGCAGGAATTTGTGCAGCTGGACTTCACCTTGCCTAAAGAAAGCTGTTGGAGAGAGATGGATTTCGTTGGTTTTAGCTATTTGTGTGTCCTCTTACTGATGTTTTTTTTATACCATTAACATTCCAGTGGCCAAGCAGAATATGCAAGTGCTTGTTCAAAAGTATTTATGTGTTGCAGTGAGACATTCTGTACATATAGAAACACACCCTGACTTAGTTTTTTTTTTTCATGTCTGGTTAAACATAACTGAAAAGGAAGGTTTACTTCAAAGCCACAATTTATCAGGACAGTGCGTAGTGAAATATGTTTTTCTAGTTGGCTTTCTGGCCCAAGGCAACTCCGGAAGGGCTGCTAGTGTGAGTTTGCTGAGATTTCTCTGCTACTGGAAGAAAAGCTGGAGAATGAAACACCAGAGGAGTCCGTGCCACACAAAATGAGATGCTGTGTCAGGGCAGAGTGAGAGTAAAATGGAAAGACAAAGATGGGAAGAAGGAAGGAAGGAAGCAAGCAAGCAAGCAAAAGGAGGTCTTTGCTGTATTTTAGTTTTCTTTTCCCAGAGAGTGTCAAGGCCCCCAGAACTGGGTTCCTCACCACCTGGGTGCTGTGTGAAGGTGCAGGCTGTGTCTGAGGCATCCCTGCAGGACTGACTCACTGTGCAGTTTGGTGCAGGGCCCAGGCTAAGGAAGTCTGCCTTGCCTCAGATCGCTTCGTGGAGTCAGCCCTGCTGAGCCCTGCCTTGATATGTGACAGATTGTGCCAGCCTGGTATGGTGTGTTGCTGCTTACGGTGCTGAATTTCCTGCAGAACTGGCCCATCAAAGGATCAGGATCATCTTTCCTGGCTCATTTATCAGGCTCAGAGTTCTCCTCTGATGGCATGATTAACAGAGTCTCCTTCCCATTCTAGCTGCACGTGCCAAGAGCTGTCATTTCAAGAGGAGCCCCTGTGTTTGTGTGGCTTTTAGGCAGGCCTAGGTCAGCTGTGAGTGGCACCAGTTCAGCAGGGCCAGGCCAGAGACATCACAAACCAGGATCAGCCTTTCCAAAGGACAGAGCACTTGCCCTGTGCATGATCCTGGCTGGTGGAACCACCCTGACTTTTCCTGCAGTGCGTGTCAAGCCGAGTTGCCCTTAAGCCACCCACCCTCAGCCTGCCTCACTGGCATCTGCAGCCACTGCAGGTGTGCTGGGCTGTGACTTGAAAGCCCATTTCCTGCTCGGGTGTGTGGGTGGCCCGCAGTTCCTGATCCCAGCAAGGTCTGTTTCAAACAGGGAGGTGCAAGCGTGGGGAAGAGATGGCTGTGCTTTACAAACTATCCTTCCTGCCAGGGCACGCTGGTGAGAACAGCGCCGTGGTCGCCCTGGGAGCTGCACCAGCACAGGACCAGCTGGGTGGAGAGCCAGCCAGCCACTGCAGGCAGTGCCAGAGGCTCCTGGAGAAGGGCTTGGAGCTCTGGTGGCAGGCAGGTAGGTAGGAGATGGTTTTCCCTTGGAGAAGATTTTGCTTTTTCTTAGTAGCCCAGGGTATGTTTTGATGGTGACACAGCAGGGTTTCTGGTCCAACCCGCTTTCAGTAAAAGTACCGATCTGATTTGTGCTGCTGCAGCCAGCACACGGCTGCCTGTCATGTGGTCTGAGTGTAAGTCTTGCCTTGTGTATCAAGAACTACTTGTGAAACTGGTTGCTTGCTAGTAACTCTCAACTTCATGTAAAAAAACCCCACAAAAACCAAACCAAAAGTCAAAACAAAATCAACCCCTCAAAAATCATGTGGCTCTCAGCAAAGTTTTAGAGCTTTGTCATTCTTTACACTCATAAGATGTTTTGCTTTATTTCTGGTCCATGAAATACACTGTAGCTTTCAAAGCATCCCACAAGGAGACGGCTAATTTGGTAAAATAATTGATTTAATTAATTCAGAAAGCTCCTGTGACCCCTTGAAGCTCTCTGTCCTTAATGGATTTGTCTTTAAAGCATCCCTAGGAAGCAAAGTAATGTTTTGGGAATGATGTGCTGTGGAGAACTAATTCAGGGAGGAATTAAAGTCACATGAAGGAGAGGCATCAAGCTTTTCCAACCTCTTCATTCTTCTGTGAGCTTTTTAAGAAATGGTGCTCGAGTAGATCAGTGACACAGCAGCAGTGTTGAGAGGGGAAAGAAGGGTGAGGCAAGTGCGAGTTTGATGACAGCAGGATGGCATCGGCAGTGCCGTGTGGCTGCCCGTACCTGTCCCGAGCCTTGCTCTGAGCAGGGGAACGCCTGCAGAGGTCCCTATTGTACTGCAAATCCAGGACACCGCCTGGGACTCCTCCTTTACGACCCAGTTAACAAACAAACACAAGAGTGCAGGTGCTCATTAAAAGCTCAGCGTAAGTAGTCATTAATTATCATGACAGCAATAAAATCTTGTACTGTGACTCGACGCGGGGCTGCTCCTACTCTCGCTGAATTGTCGGGGAGCGAGAGCAGGTTTCGCGAGCAGCATCTCGGTGAGCGCAGTCACGGCACGGAGAGGGCACTGCGGTCCGGGATGCTGCAGGCAACGCTGGCTCTCGGGGCTCCGGGCTGCTCCGCTGGGAAGGGCTCGGCCTCCTGTGGATGTCGGGATTGGGAGTTCGGGCACACTGGCTTTGGCTGAGAGCAGTGCTTGGCTTACCCTGTGGGCGAGCCCACCTCTGAGTGAGGGGTTGGACAAGTCAGATTAAAATTCTCATTTCGTTTGTATAAACGTGAAATTTGTCTGTGAGACACAATTTCATAGACAAATTAGGGTTAAAACTATTTTAAATGCTTGCTCTCTGGAGTAGTTTGGGATGAGCTGAACTTGGGAATCGAGGCATGCTTTGCATAGCACTTTTGGAGGAGTTTTCCATCGGATAGTTTGGGGGGGTTTTGCCCTGTTGTAGAATTAGGGCCACCTGTAAAATGGAGCTTATCTCTGGGCTCAGTTTCCTAACTCATAAAAAGGTCAGAAGTATCCAAAGGCCAGATTTTGATGTTTTCTGTGCCTAACATTGAGTCACTTAAAAGCTGCTTTTTAATGAAAATGATTTTGATGTTGAATTTATCTGATGACATTGGCAAGCTAGTTTCCTTGTAGAGATTCCCCAGTGACATTTCTTTTTAACAGTATGTAGTCCTTTAATATGCAAAAATACAGTTTGCTGTGCTTTGAATCCCTGATATTCAAATCTGAAGCTGTGTTTCCTGGCCAGGACTGACCAAAATGCATCATTGACCTGGCTGAATCAAGTCAGGCTGATGGAGAGCCAGCCTGAAGTGCCCAGTGGGAAAGCATCCTAGGCAGGGTAGGGCTGTGAGCCCAGAGCTGAGTGCCCAGACCTGCTGCCTTGGATCTGATTTGCTGCTGGAAGCCCAGTTTTTGGAGTATCTGTTGCTGAGTGCAAATTGGTGTGCCATTACCTTCAGTTTCCCAAGCCAAGGGGCCACAGTGAGATCCAGGGATGGCAGTGTCAGGGCTTTGTGCTTTGCCTCTCTAACTCCATGGAATCTATAATACTCTTTGGTTTTTGTTTCTTGGTTTTTTGGGGTTTTTTTAATTCAGTTTTTTGTGGGTGAGAGGCACAGGGAATGCAAGAACCCTTTCTCTCTCCTCCACGTCCAAGGCTGTTGTGCAGAGATGCCTCTCTGCAGCCCCCTCTGACAAAGAGCACCACCAGGGTGGAGACACGAGAGGACAGGACTGAGCTTTGCAAGAACATCTGACTAACTGAGGCAAAGCTGACTCGTTTGACATCATTTCAGTGCGTCAGGCTCGGTCTGTTTGTGTCCCATTGTTGTGGCAAATCCCATGATGAACGGGGTTTTATTGAGCGCTGCCGGCCGCTTGACGGAGCCAGCGCTGTTCCAGGAAGCTGTCTCAGTGAATGCCACTGCAGCTATTGACAGGCTGTGGGGCAACAGCTGGGCCTCTGCAGGAGCTGGGGCAGCTCTACGTCAGAGGGAGGACCAGGAGATTCCCTTGGGTGCACCCCTGCTCTGCAAGCCGGGCAGCCCAGCAGGGCTGGGTGAGTCAGTGACATGGGGGTACCTCAGGTTACAGGCCGTGCCAGAGCATGCACATATTTGGCTGAGAGGTTTGTGTCTTTCCCCTCCTTTTCAAGGCTGCAACATGCCATGGTCATGTGTGTTTCTTGGAGGGATGCTGTTGGGGAAGGGAAACTCAAGGAGGGCCACCAAGTGGCCTTGTCTGTGTCTGGGTTTCGAAAACTCTCAGTATATCAAGTGTTGGGTCCAAGTCTTTGTAGCTCTGGCACGACACTGTGGACTTTGACAGCTTAATCTGCCTTGTGTCTCAGGATGGATGGCTCCTGTGGTGCCCTTTCAGGCTATCTGGGTTTGCCAGAGTGAACCAGCACAATGAAATGCAGGCAAGACACCCAAGTTGCTGAAAGACAGGAAACTCCCTTGCCCTTTCCCCTTGCCTTGTTAATACTTCTCTTGACTTCTCCAGTGGCATGGTGACCATGTCTCATGTGCAAAAAACATTTGAAAGATCTCCCTCAGGCACTTCTCATCCATCTGCTGAATTCCTTCCTCCATCACTAACTGCATTTTCCATCAAGATTATAGCAGGAAAAAAATGTTCTCTATGGGCTAGGTGCTCCCCTGTGCATGAAATATGTGTGCAGGAGCCAAGAACCACTCGGAGTTTCTTCCTGATTGTTCCCAAGGAGAATGGGCAGTGACGCAGGTGAAGGGCATGACCTTGCACAGAGGCCTGCACAGTAACACCCGTGAGCTCACTGCAGCACTGAGGAGTTTAGGGTGGTCTGAGCCACCTGGGTGTCCCCCACCTTCCTCCCTGACCCTTTCCTTCTGGTCCAGCAGGATCCCTTTGAGTCTCATCCCTCCTGGCCTACCCAAAGCAGGTGACTGCCCTTCCCTCTGGGAGCAGGTGCCTGGATGCAGAAGGAGATGCTTTGCTGGGCTCTGTATGGAGGCTGCAAAGAGGCATTTTGGCCCTGGTGCTGAGCTCTGCCAAGAGCTGAGCTACTCCTGTTGAGGAGAAACTGCAAAAGGTCTAGTGGGGCTGGGAGGAAAGATGGAGCCTGCTGTCCTTGCTTTCCTCTCCTGTCATCTGGGGCACAGGAGCACTGGTGTCACCTCAGTTCCTTTAGACATGGGGAGGATTCCCCTGCGTGCGAGGCCACTCTAAACTTGCAGGTGCCCTCGTGTAATTCAGGTGCCAAACTGCAGGTTGGTAAGACTTTCTGGGGGTGTTGAAGATGATTCCAACTAAAGGTTAATTTGATTGCTTTTTAAACCATTAAGGATTTCTGAAGTGTAGTGGTGGAGTGCCTCTACTGAGGGTTTTTCCAGGGAATTATTCATAAAACAAGGATCTGTGGTTTTCCCGGTTAGCTCTGGCCAAACTCCAAGCCCTGCTGCCCACTGTAGTAAAACATTTGTTGACTTCAGTGGGTGCAGACTTAAGCTACCTGCACCACTCCGAATCCCTGGGTATTTTGGTGTTTGTGGGTTTTAAATGCCATGAGATTCTTAAAATTGCCTTTTGTTTGTGGTGGTTTCTTTCATAAGTACCATGATACATAAGCAGAGCAAGGTGAGATACAAACCAATGTGACACCTGGGAGCAGCAACTCTGAGATGTTAAGTGTGCTTTGACTGCTACTTGAAGGTCAAAAAGCCCTGGGTGGAAGAGGAAACTCAGGGGCACTTGGCTCGTTGTGTGTGTGTGTATCTGTATATATATATATATCCCTCAATATAGATAGTTCTGTGGATACCTATTGAAAGAAAGCATGGCACAAATGGGAGCAAATTGCCCTTGGTCTTCCAAACACTGAAACACATTTGTTTAAGACTGTGCATTGCCTTTTTACTTGCACATCTTCCATCAGCACTTCAGCTGTGTGTTGGCCCATGCAAAGCTCCTGGTCTGCCGAGTGGTATTTTCTGTGATCAGTGTCCAGATGCCATGGAAATATGTGGTCAGCTATTGTCAGAGGTGCCCTCTGTGTGTATGAGAGAAAATCTCTGACTTGAATGTGCATGCTGTATCTTGTGCTGATGCAGAGCTGAGGCTCTCCCTTAGCTATCAAGTTGTTTGGTAACACTGAGCAGCAAGTTTGTCTTTACTTCTCATAAAAATAATATTTGTTGACCTGGATCTCAGGTTCATGCAGATTAATATATGTGCAGAAAGTCCTGCAGAAGATACTCCAGTTTCTTTCAAAGAACTCAAGAGGAATGGAAACCCAAACCCCAGCAATGTGAGGTCTCCCCTGTGCCCATGCCATGTCCCTCCCGAGCCCCATGGAGGTTTGGGAGCTGGAGGCTCTGCACTAGCACAGGGACAGGTCTATATGTGAAAGGTGCAGATCAAGGCCTGCACAATCTTCATATTCTGCATCAGATCTTTAGACCAAACCTTTCCACACATGAATTTCCCCAAGGTTTCTGGTCCTATGTAGAATACAAACATTATAACTACAAGAAATAACACAAAATAAAATTCCACATGATTCAATGCAAGTCACTGCCAAAGAAATCTAAGCAAAGATTTCACATGTCATGAGTGAAATGGCACAAAAGCAGCTTGATCTGCTTCACAGAGCTTGTTAGTTGAGAGGCTGCAGCTCAACCATGGCAGCTTGCATACGAGGCAGCAGTGGAGCACAGGGGCACATCACGAGTCCCTGCACATGTGCTTGGCAGGTTGCACACCCTTTGTGTCCCTCCGTGCTGCCACCAGACAAGTATCCAAATAGCTACAGGGATCAAAGTGTTACAGACTTTGAAGGTAATTCAGGAGGTGCTGGGGGTGGTAAACCAATAGTAAATCAAAGTCCTTAAGTAATACTGTAGATGGAAACCCCACCATGCTCCCCTGTGTGCACTGTGGGGAAAACAGGCAGCATTACATGAAGTTATCCATCTGACATTATCCAGAGGCTCTCCTGGCCTGTCACAGTGCAGAGAAAGTGGAGGCTTCTCTACCTCTGCTTTTGCTTTTGCTGCCTGCCTCCTTCATCCCTGCCATCCATAAACAACTAGGGGGAGTTTCGGGTGTTACTAATTTTAATAGAGTGGTTTTAAGCATGTTTTGCCTCTCCAGAGCTTTCATAACATGTAGTAATAGAGGCTTTTGGCAGGAGCAGTAAAGCACATTGCTGCCACCCTCCCTCAGCGTGCGGTGAGCTGGGTCTGTCCCAGCAGGCACGTGACTGAAAGTCTGAACACGGCCCAGCACCTGGGAAGCTGGGAATGCTCGTGTGAAACACGCAGGCTCTGTGTCCAGCACAGGAGCCTCCTGCTCTCCCACACTCACTGGGCCTGTGACCCCTACCAACTCACTCACTTCTCTGGAACCGCTTATTTTGGAGATGGAGGGGAATGTCCTGTCACTGGGGGATGCACATCTTTGCACCATGGTTGACTCTAAGCTTTAATTTGCTTTGCTTTTGAGGCCTTGCATCAGACTTTCAGGCACTATTGAACTGAGACATTTCTGTTATCTGCCTACCTGGTAAGCAATTTTTATGCTTTAAATGCCTCTCATATCCCCCCAAGGGGATTTAGTTATCGTGTTTTTTGGCTATAGGTACAGTTGTAGTGGGTGTAAGTTACAGCTTCCTCCTGCTTTATCTTCAAAGACATCTGGAGCCCAGCGGAGTTCATGATGGAATATGCAGGGATTTATTTCAGATCAAATAGTGTCAGGAGTTCACACTGCTGCCTTTTCCCCCTGGTTTTAAATTAAATCATATGTTCCTGATGATGTCCTTCACAGCAAACACCTGTCTCATGTGACTGTCAGTGTTCATGTGGTGCTAATGATGGGTCAGAGGAGTAGAACACAGGCATGACATTTCCCACTCCAGGCAGGAGCAGGAATGGCACCAGAGCTGTCTATACCCCCCATAGGAGGAGAGCAGAAGAAAATGGGGTCCTATCTATGAAGTTTTTGGGGACACCAGCCCTACTGAGGTTATGCTGAGAATCAGACTGAAATAAGGCTTGTTCTAGTTTTCACATGCTTGTCACATGAGTCCTGTCCTTTCCACCGAAGTTTGGGGGAAGTAGCTGAATGCTTTGCTGGCATCTGAGCTGATGCAGCAGTTGTGGCCTGGAGTTACAGTTCTTCAAGGCACTTGTTTTGGAGCTGGGGACGTCCTGTCAGACTACTTGGCGTCAGTGTGCTCCCCACAGTGAGTTATTCACATGTGGATTAGTAGCAGCACAAATTTTGCTTCTACTTCTAGACCAAGGGGTTTAGGAGTTGCCCTTCTGTGGGGTTCCTTCTGCATGCAGGCAGCTCCTCCATCCCCCAGAGCTGGCTGCCTGGTCAGTCAAATGTGAGCCAACCAGGGTAGGCATGCCTTGTTTTTAATACAGAATTTAGCTCAGGAGAGACTTGGAGCTTCTGTGTAGCTCTGCTGAGAGGCTGTGTCCTGAGATGGACTGCCAAGAAGTGAGACGTTTAGTGTTACAACTTCTGTTTGAAAGATATCTTTGGATTTACTGCAGAAAATTTGCTGGATTATGGAGAGGTATCTAATTACTGAGCACCAAAACACCCCGTTTTGCAGCACTGAAGAAATTAGTAAGAAAATTTAGATTTTTCTCCATGTGTGACTATCTTCATTCAGCTGGAATGGATTATTTATATGAAGGAGAAAAAAACCCTCCCTCTAGGTGAGATGTAGCAACAAACACTCATAGCAGTGTGACTCCCTTGGTCTCTCTACCTGAGTGAGAACTGCACATCATAATCCTATGGGGAATAATGCCAACAATAGTGTATCATTTCTGTGATTTATAGTTCCCTGGCAAATGCTCTCAAGGTGCACCGGCCCCACAAAGGGTTTGTGGAAGCCATGGAGTAGAACCCTTGGTTTGTACCATCAGAGGCAATCGTGTGGTCAGTAAGAGTTGTGCAGCCTTCCCAGGGAAGTGGTAGTGGAGAGAGAGAGAGAGACTTGCTGCAGGGGGGCATGTATCAGACTGGCCCCGTGCAGCTGGATATTCCGGCAGGATATTTACAAATTGTTGATATCCTGTTTATGGGAACCATGTAAACAATCGAAGGCCATTGCCCAAAGGCTCTGGTGTTACTCAGATCTGCGTAAAAGACAGTTCTAGCATCTCCAATGCAGTGGGCATGGCAATCAGAGCTGCCCCACTGTGATTAAGCGTGCAGTGATGTGCAGTGCCTTGTGTAAGATGCTCTGTGAGACAGGGAAGGCTTGCAGGGGGACTCTGCTTTTAGTTTAGTTAACCTGTGTGCCCTTTAAAGTGGCTGCTTTGGGAAGATGGGTAATTAGCTTTGCCTAGAGTAGGTCTTCCTGGAAATCCCTCCTGGTTCACAAAGGGGAATGTTACAGGAACAAAGCAGGGGGAAGGGTTGAGGAGGTGGGATGGAGACAGAGGAGCAGGGCCATGCTCTGCATGGGCTCTCGGGTCTGGCATGTTTCACCTGAGACAGGCCGTCTCCTGTGCTGGCTTAATGGGCTTCTGGCTGATGTCAGGCTGCTCGTGTGCTGGGTTTGGGCAGGGTAGGTTAATCTGGGTGTGGAGTTGCCACGTGAGTGAGTGATGCTTGGAAGGGTGACCTCGGCTGCAGGCACCCTGCAAGTCAGGGAGGCAGAAGTGCCTCATCCCGAGCATCTGATGTGCAGCCTCACAAAAAAGGAGTTCTCGGGGATATCTGTTCCAGGTCCTATATAGGAACTGTTGTTGGTCAGGAATTTAACTACTTTTGGAGATCAAAGCTGTGCTTTAACTTTTGGCTGACTGACCCTTATCAATAGGCCTTTATTTCCTGTATGAAGGACAAAGACCCTGCAGCAGGAGGATTGGTCAAGAACTGCCAGCCGTAGCTTAGTGCTGTTAATTTAATAGCAATGCTGATCTAATTAAACCCAGCCCTGGCCTTTGTCCTGTCCCACTTGATTTGTGCACATGCGCTCCGTGTGTCATAAAGGAAACCTCCTGCCTCCCTTGAATAACATCAAGGGGCAGGAACGAGGGCGAGGAGGTGGATGTGGAGATACCACGTGGAGGAGTTACCCCTGGAGGTGTCACAGTCAGCCGACCAGCTGCTGCCACCTCTCCCCCAGGACATCCAGTTGCAGATTCCTCTCTTGTCCCATCTCCCATGCACACCACAGGGGGTAGGTGGGCACAAGTTCCCTGGGGGCTGGACCGAGCCCTTGGGCAAACCCACAGCCCCTTGCTGAGAGAGCAGAGGAACAAGCAGGGGCTGAACACTTTTAATTTTGCTTTTTAGTGCACGAGGAATCCAGGCTGCACTCCTGAGATGGGTTGAGGAACAACCAGCTCTGACCAGAGAACTGGGGTCTCTCCTTTCCCGGTGACTGATAGTAGCCTGACCTGCATACATGGGAGGAAAAATCTGTGTTGGAGGCATGTGGTTTTCACCTGTGCAGGAGCTCTCCCTGCCCTTCTCAGCCCCACAGAGGCCTACAGTCCTTCCCAGTGGCTCCCAGTTGGTACCCATTCTGTGGCTGAGTTGGCTGATGCATACCTTTAGTGTGTGACCTAGGAATGGTGCCTAGGGAGACTTGGATACCTGAGGTGATGTTCAGACCGTCAGTGGGAGGAGAAGGTGACTAGGAGATGATTTCACATAGTCTTGGTCATTCCCAAACCAAATCCCAGAGGTTTCCACATACCATGTGACTCATGGTTGGCTCTCAAGAGCTGGTGGTACTGAATTCACTGGAGATCAAAGAATATGGAGTTTTACTAGGTTGGACCCAGTCAGGGAAAACACCGAATGGAAATATGTTGTTGGGTGTTGCAACCCCAAAGTATTCCTGGTTAGTTTCTTTCCCGTCAACCTGTATCTTGGCAGACAGAGAGCAGGAGATCCAGGCTGGCTCCCAGCTAATGCAAGCTGGAGGCAGTGCTGTGCATTATTTTTGCTGGAGATGTAGGAGAGCTTTGTTGGGGACCACGGTGTCCTAGTTTGAAATATGGCTGCAGTGATGAATTGGGCACCCATGTTTATAGGTCCCCTGGGGCAGGCTGTCTCATCACCTCTGCATGACAACAGTCGGCGCAATAAAGGCCTGATCCTCACAGCCCTTTTTTCTGGTCACTTCAGTAATAGTAATGATTAACAGTAATTATCAGAACAGTAATGGGAGTGTCCCGTGATGCTGGTGGATGGGGGAATTCCACTAAGCGCATCTGCTCCCATGCCTAGTGCTGGTTACCAGGCCAAACAAATACACCAGGGATCTGTGGCACTTCCCTGGATTTGGTTTCTGGAGCTGGTGCTGGCTAAGCTGGTTTCAGGTGAGTTGCTGTTTACTCCATCATCCCTAATGACACATTCCTCCTTGTCCAGGAGCTGTGTGCATGGCTGGCATGCAGGAGACAGTCGCAGCCAAAACGTGGAGGCTGTGGGTGACTGAGCTCCTGGTGGTGGAGCAGAGCCTGGAGCCTGGAGCCTGTGACCCTCCAGAGGAGGGTCACAGCTCAGGTGCTGCTTCTCTTTCAGCAGCCCAAGCACAGGCTGGGGAGTGCCCACCAGGCAGCACTTCCATGTGCTTGATATATAAGAGCAAAATACATACCAAGGGCCTAAACATGCCTGCCCAAGGGATCAAAGCCGATGCAGTTGAGGTCTGCAATGGGCAAGGTTCCCAGAAGGAGCAGGGGAAAGGCTCTGCTGCTGCTGTGAGTGAAGTATGTATTGCTTAGGCTTTAGTGCAGGCCTTAGAGGCTGGCCCTGTGCTTAGCAGGTGTGTGCTCCCCACTGACAGTGTCTTCCTCCTGCCTTGGCCCTGCTAGCGCCAGCTGTCCCAATGGGAGGTACAAGAGAGGGATGGAAGGTAGAGGTGGAGAGCCCACAGCCAGGATGGACTGCGGAGAGAGCTCCACAGCAGACAGCCAGCCAGCCCACAGCAGTGGGTTTGCTGTCACTGCACTGTCCTGAGGTGGATGTCACTCTCTGGGCAGAGCTATGGAGTGGGGGGTGGGGCCCATGTATTCATCCACCAGGAACACACAGAACAATTTCACTTCTGTTGGCCACTGCTCAGGGTCTGAATGCTGCACCCATGTGACTAAGGGCAGTCTTCATGTTTGCATGTGTTCTGTCTCCCAGTGGTTAATCCTTATCTCCCTGAAGAATGAGAAATGCTGTGGAAGAGATGACTTTATGACCTTGAAAGAGGTGCCAATGGACAGAACAGTGCACAGGATTGATGGGTACGGAGCTGGTGTTCTCCCAGCTTCCTTCCAACCTTTTACATGCTGTGGGAAAACCCCCACTTCTTCCACCTTGTTCCTTCTCATATTCTAAACAATTCATTTGGAGCAAGGAGAAACAATTACTAGATATATGGACAGTGATATAGGGAGAACTTGGCTTGATAACACCCTCTACAAGGGTACAAATAAAACACCTGCACAGGTTGGTTTAGCAGCAAGTAAAAGCAGAAGCCATGGAAGGACTCAACAAATGGAAAAGGCTACCCCTTGGAGGCTAAGAAATCACTTAGCAGGGAGCACTGGGCTGTAATTAGGAAAGGGAAAACACCAGCTGAGCATTATGAAGCTCTTGCTGCCTGCGAGATGTGTTGAGCCACTCAGGAGTTGCCCAGGGGAGAGTAAGGGAAAAGTCATACAAGCCAGAAGAATGAAGCTTTAAAAACTATGCTCTAGGGAAGAACCCAGGATGAACTGACAGACCTGTCCACCTTTTCATTGCCATCTTCTGAGACAATTAGTTGTTTGGGCTTTTTCTCTTTCTAAGTTGTTAGTTAATACTGACCCAAGAAGTTGGCTAAGAAATCAGTGAATTTGGGGAATTGTTTTGGGTTTTTTTAAACAGCAAAACATCTGTGTTGTCTAGTAGCTTTGACCTCATGCTGCATTTACAGGAAAAGGCATCAGCCACTTTCAGCTCTGGGTGCAGTGTTCTGAACTCTCATAGTTTATAGGAGACTGATTGTTTAAGAACATTTGACCTAATTCATCCCTCACATTCATGGCAAATTTGAAACTGACCTTTAAATGGAGTAATTTGGGTCAAGGTTTTTCTTTACTCCATTTCCTCCAGACAGTCGCATCTACGTATCGCTGTTAAGTACATTCCCTTCTTAGGGCATCTGTGTTCCTGCAAGCCTCAAGCTTTTGACCATTTAAGAATTCCACAGAACCATAGAATCATATGGTTGGAAAGGCCCTCTAAGACCATGGAGTCCAACCATTCCTCCAGCATTGCCAAGCCCACCACTGAACTGTGACCCCAATGCCACATCTACATGTCTTTTCAGTCCCTCCAGGGACTTAATATTCACCTTGTGTAGTTCAAATGAAAATGCTGTCAAGAGTGAGCTGCATTCCAATTAAAGACTGACCTTTTGAGACTATTTCTTGAGCATCTCTGATGCTGTCCAGTGAAAGCTTGCTGTATGTAAAAATCTTACACACATGCTGACATGTGCACTCATGCTGTTTTTAAAATATTGGCTAATTTTCTTGAGAATTTATGAAAATGCTGCTTTGGGTTACTGTGTATGTGTGTGTAACAGTGCCAAGTACATCAGAGCAAGACAAGGAATGGTTTTCTTTCAGCTTCAAAAATGCTTTCTAAAAAAAAAAAAAAAAAATATGGTTTTGTAGGTGGGTCTTGTTCTCAACAGACAAAACCAATGCAGATCCATCCCCACAGCAGCAATTCATCAAACTGAGTGCGAGTCCTACAGAAAGCAGGTGAAGTAAGTAGTGTAGTCGCTTGTTATATATGGTTTTAGTTATGGACTAGCATGTAGATAAATTGACACTTCACTGCTGTGAACATGTGTATGCTACAGCAAGTCACCATGAGGAAAATAGACATCACAGAAAAATCTACATTCAACCTGTCTTTTTTCTTCTCCAAGATGAAAAGGGTGTGTGTGATATCAGTGGCAGATAAACTACCAGGCAGAGCTTAGTCTGTACCCTTGCATTGCAATGATCACTGCTGTGAATCCGCTTCTCTGCCCCAAAAGGGGAAATGAATGCTTGTGACACTGAAAGAGGCTAAAACACAGCATGGACCTGAGCTGAGACTCTGTGCTTTGTGAACAGAGGTTTTCTTTAAAGGCGGTTATTAAGCCATTGCAAGGTCATAAAAAGCAAGTCAGTCTTTCACACAAGTTCCTACGGTATTTCCTCATATTCTTGTTGCACTTTGTAAAGAGGAAAATCCTGAAACATCATCGCATTCGGGGGGCTCCTCATTGCTCTGGTGCCAAGGGGCACAAATCCCTCAGTGCCTTGCCCCGGGCCTGCTGGCTGAAATCAGGGCCAGCAGCTGATGCCGTGTTGCCCAACCACTGCTGCCTCTGCCCAGCCCTGTGGGGCGCCAGGAACCTGCCTCACAACGGCCCGAGGGATGCAGCAAGGCACCACACAGTGTGAACAGCCTCTTGGCAAACTGGCTCCAAGGCTGTGTGCCAGCCTGATCCCAAGAACCAGCCTCCACGGGGAGCAGGGGGTGGTGAAAGCCGCACGCAGGGATGCCGGATGCGAAACCCCGTGCCACGAAATGGAGCCCATTGCAGAAAGATGGAACAAAGGTGTGTGCGTGATACTTGTTGTCCTTACAGTCAAATCACAAAGAGGAAATTCCAATGAATTGCTCCAATTGTGTCAGAGTTACTTGGTATCTGGGTACCAGTACAAGACTATAATTAAATGTTGCCTTTCAGAGGATAAATCATGCAGGAATTTAAGGGTAAAAATAATTATAAAGTGGAAGTTCTACAGTGATGCTTCTTTTTAAGGCATCTGTAAGCCCACACACAGAAATACTTTGCTAATCACTGCAATTCCTTCCTTTACTCATTATGATCCCCAAGAGAGCAGACAATAAAATCCTTAATAAGGGGCATCAGCCCAAATTAAAGAAGCAACAAAAACAATCATGTGGCATGAAAAAAAAAATACCATGTGCATGACATGACTTCAGTGCTAGAGGGGGAAAAAGGGAGAATGAGGAAAAGATTCCAGCTATATCATGTCCTACTTACTGTCGAGGGAAATCTGAGTTTTATTATATTTATCTTTCCAACTCTCCTACCAGTTAGATCTTATTAATAAGTTGTACTGACACACAATTATGTAGTAACACACTTACCTTTTTTCATTTTAGCATCTCCATGCCTCTGTTGACCCAAGAAAATGCTCCCAGAATAAGGAGTATGACTTGTAAGTACAACATCTGTTCCAGCCCCTTGAATGAGTGTTTTTATTACCTAGAACTGCAATCTAAACATGGAGTTGTGGTATATATGGTATTCTGCATTGTCTTCTATATTTAACTCTCTTGTATCAATAGCTGCTTATAAAATGGAGAAGCTATAGTATTTCAGTCATCAGTTGTTTCAGTGCACCTCAGTATTCAGGCTCCTTTTACTATGTGATAGGCTTATCAAGTGCGGCAATAAATTTGGTATCAATGTGCCTTTATTGACAATAGAAAGCAGTAAGGCAAGGGAAGAGCATTTTTCCTTTAAAGGGAAAAGAAGTGTCCAGCATTGCTGAGCAGCTTGTTAAGCCAAAACACACTTTGTATTTCAGGCAAAGCGTGCAGCAGGGATGTGGTGGTGGAGGATCCCTCAGCCAGCTGATTGTGGGATGTAAATGCCAAACGAGGCCTTGCCTAAGTGCGCGTGGGCTTCAACAGGATGCTTAAAAGGAATTTTTTTAAAAAATAAAAGTAACTGTAACTTGTTGGCTGCTGCTTAGGTAACTGGAAAATTGGCTGCTTCCAGGAACTGCCTGTGCTACTGGGCTGTGACGAGGCCGAGGGCTGGAGGGGAAACGTGGCATTAAGCACCCCCTGAGCAGCCCAGGTGCCAGATGAGACATGGGCATTCCTGGGGCCTGTGCTGTAAGTTAACAGACCATTTCTGTCCCGAGCCCTGGGGCTCCATGGCAGCCACATGGGTGCGCCGAGGGTCACTTCAGCACTGCCAGGGCACAGGAGATGAGGGATGGCAGCATGTTTCCCACTGCCCACCCTGAGGTGTTCTCCAGGCCTTGGTTTGGCCGCAGTTCGTGGCAGTCCAGTGGTTCTTTGGGCAGCAGCAGAGCCCACCTGGACAGCAACTGGCTCCGGGGCCTCGTGGTGCTACACTTGGTGTGGATGCACAGAGGGCAAGTGAAGGCAGTGGTGCCAAGCCCTGGGCATCCACAGCCCGGGGACGTCCCGGGCATCACAGGTTGCTCAGAGGACACAGCTGATTTTACAGCCCCGCGGACTATTTGCAGAGATGCTTTGCTAGAACAAGGGAAATCGGCTGTCCCCGGGCAGGAGCCGACGGCCGGAGTAGCCGGGGCTGCCCCCTCCCCACCAGGGCAGGCGGGCAGGGGCTTTCCCCGTGCTCGCCGTCGGGGCATCGCCCGCGGGCACAGGACCGGGGGCGGTCAGTCCCATCCCGTCCCGACCCGCCCCGTCCCGCCGGGGGCGGCGGGGCAGGAAGGACAGGAGGCTGTGCCGTGCCCTTCGCCGAGTTGTCACAGTCGCGGGCCCCGCCTCTCCGCCGGCACATAAAAGATGCTCGGGGCAGCCGGCTCCACACCGCTCCTGCCTCCTGCGCCTCCGCCGCTGCCGGGGACCCAGCGCCATGGACACCGGCTGCCTGCGGGACCGCAGCCTCCTCCTCCTCCTCGGTAAGCAGAGAGCTCCCCGGGCAGGGCTGGGGGCGAGGGGGGCGCTGCCTTGTCTTCTCAGGCTGCTGGTGTTCTCAGGCTCCTGGGAAAGCTGTGTCCAAGCGCTCGGGTCGCGTCCCCTTTAGGTGAAGCTGATGAGTTTCTCTCCGGGGTGAAGTCATGGGTAGTGACAGGGGTGCCAGGGGGTTGTGTGGGTTGAGGAGCAGATCGTATAGGCTGTGGTGTGTTGTGTGGGATGTTTTGTCGCTTGTGCAATGCCCAGGTGTGCCCTCTGACTGAGTGAAGGCAAACTTTCTTTTCCCTTCTCCCCAGCTCTTCTCCCAGCACTGTCAGTTCTCTTTTACCTTGTCCTGTCCTGTTTGTAGCCTGGTCCTGTTGCCTTAGCCCAGTGAGCTCAGCTTGTGAGTCCCCGCAGCAGCAGAGACTTCCTGTTGGTAAAAAAACAGGTTGAGGCCTCCCTCCCCTTCACAGTTCTCCACCTCCTCACTGGGAGCGTGTAACTCTATTGTATGACATAAGCTACCTGAAAGTCCAAAGTGAACACATGTATCCTTAGAGCACCGAGAGTCCTGGGGCCTGGGCGTGCTGTGATGCAAGAGTTGATCCTTGTCACACACCCCACAGGGCGCTGGCAGTGACAGGCAGTGACTGCTGGGAGCTGACCCTGTCGGGCCGCTTGAGCTGTGCGGGCAGCGAAGGTCTGAGGCAGGACAGAGGCCTGGCACACTCACACCTTGCTCTAATGACAAAGCACATTCTCACACTCCTCGTGTTGGGGCCAAGGTCATAGCGGATGGAGAAACTTGCTTCCAAGACTTCTCTTTTGGAGCAAGTGTTTCCCTCTCCTGCTAAGCCCATTGCAGCATGAGTTTGTCTTCCACCTTGGCCAGGTATTTCCATAAGAGCTGGTGGATCAGCTGCTGCTCAGCATCTCCCTTTGCCAGGATAGGAGGCTAAACATCTTGCAGTCTGTGACTCAGCCATGCTTAGCACAAAACTGCCACTGGAAGGAACTGGTATATGTTCATGGTTCTCTATAGGGATTTATTTGTTTCCGGGGCAGGCACAACCTCTAATAGTAAAGGATAGATTAGTCATAGCGAGGTGGCATCATAACAAGTGATACAAGCACTTTACTGCCTTCCCCTCCCAGGGCAGGAGTGTAAGCAGAGCTTGGTGCTGCTGGGAAGGCTGTCTGTTGTCTGCTGCTGGTGTTATGCCAGACTGGAAGAGGTTCCCCTGCTGAATGGCTGAGGCCTGTAAGTGAAGTGACAGCCTTAGCAGGTTTGTGTCCTGGCTGTCATGGGCTTGGTGACTGCACAGCACAAAGGCAGAGGTGGGAGGGAGCTGTCCCTCACTCCTGAGCAGCCACAGTGCTGTGCCTGCCACGTGCTCCAGTGCTGGTGATGGAGCCAAGCACAGGCTCTGCCTTTTCTGGGAGTCGCTGCCAGCACCTTGGCACTGGTCTCCTTATGGTCACTGTAGTGCTCGCTCAGACCTCAGATCTCCAGACCCACTGACCTTACGTTCTCCTGTGTCACATTTGCCTGGCCATCAGCAAGGGGGCTGAACATAAAGGTTGCTGAGTGTGGAGATGGGGAAATGTTAGGGACTGATGTACCTCGCTGGAAGCAATAGTGGGTTTCTGCTTCTTCGGTGGTGTAGAGATCTCAGCCCTCACACAGGTGGTGGAAAGCAGAGTGGCCAAGGCACAGGGGCAGCATGTGAGTAAGATCACTGGGGTGTAGGTTTCCACAAGGGTGGAAGCAGGACTGGGATGACTGTGTGCACACAACGTGTAATTATCTGCATTATCTCTGCTTAAGGGCAAGTCCTGGCACAGTGTTGAAGATGATGGTGTGGGCCTGTAACAATTTTGGAGCAATAGCCTTCCCATGACAGACTGTTGTTTTCAGAGCTGCCTTAGAGCTGCTGTGGCCATGCCTGGGCATCCATGACTGTGAGCCTGCAGCTCTGCACTTAGTGGTAGCAGGGAAGCTCACAAAGCCAGTGGGACACAACAGCTAATATTTCTTACTTAGTCTACACAAGGGCCTTAGACAGTCATATATGCTCTGGATGTCCAAATTTGGTGATGGAGATACACCTCTGTGTGTCTCTGCAGTTAAAATGGGCTGAGATCCTTCAAGTGTGTGTCACCTGGGCACCTCTGCCCTTGGCACTGCTTTGGTAGTGCAAGCCAGTTGAAGGGTACAGGTTCTCCTGCTGTGGCAGAGACCACAGAGATGCCAGATATGGAGTACCATCATGGGCTCTTCCTGAGGTGAACTAGTACAAGACTGGTGGCCTTGGTGACAGGCAAAGCAGATTGAAAGGGTGATTGACCTCTCAGAAGCTTGACAGTTCCCTTCTAAAATGGGTGTAAGTCTTGCAAAGAGCAGTCAGTGTATCTCCCATGTGCAACCTTCATTTGTAGCAGTCATCCTGCCACAGGAAACTACAGCTGGCTTTCAGTGGGCAAACTGGCAACTGGTCCTTGTGGGTCATCTCTGGTGGAGGCTGCAGGAAGCAGGGGCAGCTGGTCTCTGTCCCTCATTTTCCTTTCACCCCTGGTGGAAGGACCAGCAGGCAGCAGCATTATTCCTGTTCCAGTAAGTGCTGTCAGTGTTAGCGTGGCGGGAATGCCCGTGATGTCAGATGGGATTGAGTGTTCAATGCCAGTGATGTAGCAATATGTGTAGCACTCACATTCCTGCGAGGCACAGGTGAAAATCCACCACCTCGTTGCTGTTATCTTGGGCCCTGTATTTGCTTAATGAACAGCAAAGGAATAAAAGTATAACCTCTCCCAGGTCCTGTGTTTGGTATACATCATCTGATAAATATGCCGGGAAAGGCTTTCCTTTGCCATCGCTGTGTGCAAATCCCTTATCCCAATGATGTCAGAGGAGAAATATGTGCATGAGGGAAAGGGCAAATTAGAGCAGTGCAGAGCAGGAAGAACTTTGCCCAAAAGCAGCCAATAGTGCTGAGTGTCAGCAGATAACCACAGCTGCACTCCAGCCTTCCCAGCCCTGTGTGCCTGCTCGTCGTGCACGGCTGGCATCAGGCAAACCTTTGGACAGTGTTGGAAGAGGAGGTTGTTTTTAATTTGTCCTTCACAGGTGTCTGAGTTGTGGCCTTTCCTCTAGCTGGAAGGCAAGGTTTCCCTCTTGAGCCAAGGGGAGAGCTGGCCTGTCTCTTCTGTGGGCCTGGGCTGGAGCTTCTCAAATGTGAAAGCCAGGTTCTGGTAGCCCTCAAACTGGGAACTTCAGATTAAAAGGCAGCTGTTCAGGTTATGCTCAGGTCAAGGGAGTATGCAAACTGAGACAGAAATGTGGAGGCTAGAAGACATCCTCATCTGGCTTAATGCATCTGCTCAACAAGTGGGTGTCTCAGACACCTCTGGCATGTTTTGCCTGGACTCCTGCTCGTTGCTGTTGTTACCTGTTTCTGTGACATGGGGTATCCTTAGTGGGACAGAGCTGTTCTGTGCCACAGCTTCTCCCTGCTGAGGGAGCAGCTCAGTCTGCCAAGCACTCCCAAAAGGCCCCTCTAGTTCCTGGGAAGATGGACTGACTCAACAAATCTTCTTTTCCCAGCAACTCCGGGGACCCCAGGCCCCTGCTGGAGCTCAATCTGCCATTCCGGCAGTAACTGAGCTGCTACCACCTGTCAGCCGATGGCCTCTTCTTTCAAACACTTGAACTTTCTGTCATGGCAACTCATGTTGGCCTTACAGAAGTGTTCATCTGCTCCCTCAGAGGAAATCTGCACAGAGCACACAGCTCCTTATAAAAAGAATCCCACCCTGAAAGTAAACTTGCATGTCCTGCCCCACTGGAGTGAAAGGCAGGTCCTGCTGAGTCATGCTGGCAGGCACAGGAGTCTCCAGCTTGTACAGGTGCTGGCGCTGTGGATCTGTCACTGTGGCTCTGGCCCTGGGGGACATGGTTTTCTAAAAGCCTGGTGGAAATCTGGCTTATTAGCTTGGCAAGGAATGGTGTTTTTAGAAACTCGAACCCAGGGAAAAACCCTGTCCCTCTTAGATATTCCTGCTGTTCTCATAGGCAGCTGGAATGAAGGATAAAGGAAGCCTACTAATCACCCAGAAACAGATGAGCTGCCGGAAATCCATAAATCACCACTACTAGATTTAACCCTGAGATGTAATGAAACTTTCTAATAACTGGAGTTGAATTAGAGTGATCAAGAAATTATGGAGGCACACTCCCTCCATTAGACACGCATGACCTGACAGGTTAATAGAGGCAAACAGCCCAAAGACACAAATTACAGACTTCCGTGGAATGGGGCTGATGACTAAGCAGTTCATGAGCAGGTTACTTTGTGACCACAGCAGGAGCGTTAGCCAAATGGATTTCATGGCCAGCTGGGGCAGACATTCACTGTTCCTCGTGGACAGGCCGTGGTGCTTGAGAGTACTTGTGCTGGCCTTCAAATCCTGTCTGGAAATGTCCATTGAACTAACGGGATTTCTGAAAGCTGTGCCTGTTTCTTCTGGGGTCCTGCTGAGATAAGTAACAGTGGTCCAGGGCCCAAAAAGGGGTCAGCAAACTCTCCAAGCCAGCGGTCAGATGAGAAGGGTTTGGTGTCTCATATTAGTGGCTTTGCAAGTGGGCTTTTAACCCCAAATCTGACAGGAGCGTGGGTGTTAGTGCAGGAACTGTCCAGCCCTTCAGCTGCCTCCACCAAAGACAGTGCTGAGGCAGCTCTTTGATGGCAAAGAGCAGCTTTTGTGCTAAGCCTGCTTCAAGCACTTCGTGGTCTCTGAAGCCAGTGGTGGGGTGTGCTGAGTCACCAGCTGCACTGACTTGCAGATTCCTCGGGAATTCTCTTCCTGTGGACTGTTGTGACTCAGGGATATCTTGATTTTTATCAGCGAAGGAACTCCTGTGATGAGTGCTGGATTGTCATGCCTAATTGTGGAACTGTGGATGTGTCCCTTGCACAGGTGCCATGCCAGGCCAGTCAGAAACCTAACATAGTCACCAAATGGCCTAATTCCTGCCCTCCTGTGCAATCTCTCCAAGCCTGTTCCTGCCCAGTTTCACTCAGAGTGTGGGTGAGAGGTGGTCACAGGCACCAGTTTCTGTTTGATCTCTGTTCTGCATTAGAAATTGATATTTTAGAGAGGTTTCTTTGGGCTGCCTTGTATAATGCAGGCAGCAGATACTCAGACCTGTATTTTTTCAGCTTATGACACTGGGTTTTTCCTGCTAGGATAAAAAGCTTCTGTCCTTCTTGTGTTAATGACTACAGCAGTTTAAATACCTAATTCAAAATGCACCAGGTTTTGACTACTGTTTTTGTTCTCTTATAGGTTACCTGTTGCAGGCAGTCCTGGGCACAACAGTGATCCCGTTATGTAGCCCTGGTGAAATGGAAAACTGCACAACAGCACTCAGTAAGTCCTGTAAACAACAGATCCTTGGTTCCCATCGCCCTTGGGCTGGCAGCCTCACTGAGGTGCCCTAGGAAATCATTTTTCTGCTAAGCAGCATTGCCCACCTCCTGAGGTTCTAATGCAATCTCCTTGCAGTCCAGACAGAGAACAGCCCGCGTGTGGCTCAGGTGGGGATAACGAGGTGCAAGCCTGAAATGAAGGACTACTGCTTCCATGGG
This sequence comes from Formicarius rufipectus, assembly GCA_013399695.1. Lineage (NCBI taxonomy): Eukaryota > Metazoa > Chordata > Aves > Passeriformes > Formicariidae > Formicarius > Formicarius rufipectus. Next base: position 148,716 of record VXAU01001186.1, read on the forward strand.
CAGTGTGTGTACATCGTGGACCTGGATGAGCACTACTGCAGGTATGGACAGGGCCCGTGCCCCATGCACGTATCCCTGGGTGGGCTTTGGGGCGAGCGTGGACCCCACTGCTGTTGACACGCAGCTGGAACACCACTCCAGCCAAGTATTACAGGCTCACAAGAACCTGAGGAGGAGCAGCACAGCCGTACTGCACCTCAGCTGCGTTTAGGCAAGTGTTAGGCATATCTGGCTGACTCCAGTGTGAGAGTCTCAGACACCTGAATTTAGTCACCAACCCAACCTGGGACATTTACTCTGCTGTGCTTCCCTGTCGGTCAGTATTTCCAGTAGCGTGAGATCCAGACCTCAGGCACAGCACCAAGCATCTCCCCTTCAGTCCAACCTACAAAATAAAGACCCTCCAGGCATTTTTAAGGGTATTCCTCGTTTACCTGAAAAATCTGCAACCATTTCTAGGACCACACGGGGCTTGAGTTACACCAGCCCAAAAGCCTTGAGTTACATCAGCCCAAAAGGCTTGTCCCTGGGGACACAGCAGGCCAGCATTTCAGCAGGCAGTGCATGCAGACACAGTCTCCATGTCCCTGTCTCTCGTTGCCAGGTGTGACGTGGGCTTCTCCGGGGTGCGCTGTGTGCACTCGGAGCTGGTCCGGCAGCCCCTCAGCAAGGAGTACGTGGCACTGACTGTTATTGCTGTCCTGCTTTTTGTCGCCGCCGTCTCCCTCGCCGGCTACTACATCTTCAGGAGGTGAGCCACGTGGCCCAGGAGGGTGGGCCACAGAGCCCCACCACAGTGCTGGTGCTGGCAGGCACCCCCTGAGCATCCCTGGGCACCCCGCACTCCCTCAGCTGCGCACGGGCTCGGTTTGGTGGCACGCTTGCTGGCCTGTTCACAAGGGGCAGTGTGCTGGCAGCCACAGAGCAGGCCAGGAAACAGCACTCCCTGGTACCTTTTCACCCCCACACAGCACTGTACAGCTTAGCTCATGTCTGCCTAAGACGGGGTATTGAGGTCAAGGAGAGGGCAGAAAGGTAAGAGGAAAGTTCTAGTTCTTTAATTGGTAATGCCATTTCCCCAGACACCAGGAAATGGAGAGCAGCTGGGTTACTACTAGCTAATTTGTTTGTCTGCCATGTTATTGTGGTGCCTGTGGTACTATGATCATTGCACTATCGGCTTTGCTATGGAGGGCAGTAGTCTTCTCCATGAACACACCCACAAGCAGCAGGAGTCATTCTCCAGGCTAAAAACTAACAGTAAGCAGCAGCCAGAGTGCTGAGAAGGTGGAACACATCTGGAGGGAGAGCTCAGCTCCCACATCTGGGAGCTATATGGTAACCAGCAGGATTTCTCAAAGACAGACCTAGTTACCAGCAGGAAGACTTGAAGGCAGATGTGGAATTTTCAGTGAAGAGTTGAGGAAGGAGACAGCACGCGAGGGATCTCAGACCTGGAAATGAGCACAGAGACCAGGAGCTAGGGATTTAAATCAAACTTGACAAGGTTGCACAGCCTTTTTTTAGCTTCCTTCAGCCCTGCTCCCCTCCCCTTCCCCATTTGGGACAACCATCTTTCCAGAACTCACAATTCTCTCCTCTTTTCCAGGTACCGAAACAAGAGGAGACAAACAAATGCCAGTGAATACAAGGAAGTTGGTGCCCTATAGGAGAAACAGTGGCTTCCTGCAGTATTCTGTTCATCTGGATGGACTCGGTGTCTTCCCATCTATTCAATGTTATTTTTATTAATAATATTTACAATATTTATCACCTTTAAAAAATTTCAGTTGTTTGGTGATTCAATCAGTATAGGTCAAGCATTTTACTTGCAGTGTTTTATTTTTTTATTAAATAATATTTCCTAAAGGGAACCCCACCCAAATGGTTCTGCGGGATAGAGATATATTTTTTATAAAAACTCATCTTCTTGCTCTGGTAAGAAGAATTTTTTATTTATTCTTGTGAATATATTCAAGACAATTGTATTCCTTGAAATAAAAGTTTAGACAAAGTCAGAATGTCTACGGAGTCATTTATGTCATTCCTTCTGGCCCGTGTTGTTGTGAGTTGGTGGGCACGAGTGCTGTGATATCTTGACTTGTACAACAGTGGGTTTTCCTGTAGGGATTGAGCTCGCTGTGCTGGGTCTGTGCAGGTAGCCTGTGGCTTCCCTCTGCCACCTTCTGAGGTAACTTAAGCTCTCCTCACTGGCAGTGCTACTGACCAGGCATTGCCCAGCCCTCAGTGCAGGTCAGTCAATGGTTTACAGGGGTTTGGTTGGCACAAATTTTTCCCTGGACCTTCCTGTCTTTCTTCAGCATTGAGTTAGAAGGGGATTGTTGGGCATCCTCAGTTAACTGGATTAGCGCTGTGTCACAAGTGCCCTTACCGAGCTGCTCTTCAGCTTTTCACTTCCTCTCTCCTTCTGTAATCCGGTTGTGACACAGGAACCTGTTCTGCCAGGTAACTGGTGACAGCTAATGGCAACCTCAGCCACAGCCTCATTGTTAGGGAGGCCTTTCCCAGTGGGTAGATGGACCAAAAATCGATTGTTGGAGCCTCCTTCCATTCTCGCTGTGACCCAGTTAGGACATGTGGTGACACATCTCTGCCGCTCAGGCTTCCCTGCCAGTCCATGAACTGCTCTGGCCGGTCCCTGTTCATCCTTCAGAAACTTTTCCTGGCCTCCCAGAGAAACTCAGCCCAGAGGCCCAGTCCTTACAAGCTGCCCTTTCTGCTCCTCTTCTTCACTTGGCAGGAGCACCCAAAAAGGGGACCTGGGCAGCCCCTGAAGCTGAAGATGCACATTTCTGCCATAGCACTCGGGTCCACATGCTCCTTGCTGCTCTTGTAGGAGGTTTCAATTGCTGTAACAGCAGCCTGGGGCTTTTCATGCCTTAATTCTTTGGGTCAAGCACATCTAAGAGGAATAGGCCACCTTCAGGTCTCTGCAGTATTTGTTTGTTTTTTCAATCTGTTTTAACATTTAGCTGACTGTCTTCATTTGGCTTGGGCTTTCTCCACCTATCCTGTTGCTCATCTGACTCCCAGCCCATAACAGCCCTTCCAGAACCTGTGTTTTTCTCTCTCCTGCACATGATTGGGAAACTGCAGAGCTTGGAGCCACATACCAGCCTGCCACCTCAACAGCTTGTGCTGGCTGGACGTAGATTGCCAGTCCAGCAACCGCACGGCCGGGTCCTGCTGACACACCCCACATAATTTGTCTCGGAGAGTGAACCTCCCTCATTCTTTCCATGGTTTCTGCTGGCACCACCTCCATCGCTCTGGTGCAGCTCTTCCTCACCTGCACCACCCAGTGCCAGACTCACCTTCGCTGCCTCTTCCCACTGCTGAGAGCACCTGTGCTGTGCCTCCCGGGTGGCCCTGCCCAAGCCTTCCTTACCCCACAGCTTCTCCTCCTGCACGAGTGTTACAGACTCCTGCCAGGGCAGTTCTCCCCTGCCTGGGATGAAGTGCTTCACAGTGGAGTGGGCACGGGGAGGGGCAGGGACTGGGACTGGATACTGATGCTGGAGACACCCACCTGGTGATCTGGTCATCTACCTGTCCTCACGGCCACCAGCGTGTCGCTGTGCAGGATTTCTCCCTGGGACACTTTTGATGGCAGCTCTCTGGAAGACTGGGCAGCCACAGCTCCCAGAGCTACAACAGTGCTCCACTGGATGTCTCCCTGTCCTTTGCAAACCTGTCCCATCCCAGGCCTGCCCGCTTAGTAACCCCACCCTGGGGTTCTTGCCCACAACTCTGTATATTTTATCTAAAACCCGTTCCAGCCTCTTGGGATTCAGGCAAAGGCCATCTGATGCTTGTTTTCAAGCCTGGGGCTGTCTGACCTAGAAAGCAGCAGCAACAACTCCTCCCTGGTGCTCTGTGGAAGGGTTTGAAATAAGGCTTGCTGTAACCTCCCAGAAATACTCTGCTTTCGTGCAGACATCTCTGATGTTAGTGCTTTCTCAGGTTGCTGCATGGCTCACTAGTTTTAGGAGGGCATCAGAAGAAAAACCTTCCCAAGAGCAGCCACAGAACTGCAGAGAGATCAGAGGGCGAGCAGTCACAGCAACTCAAGCCATCCATCACCTCCTCATTTCTTGAGGGAAAAACTTTTTCAGCATCCATGGTGTGCCCAGTTTCCAGGGCTGGAATTACCCTTTCCAAAGTGCCCGTGGCTGCCACAGGGGCTCAAAGCAAACCCCGCCTTGTGCTGCTGCAGCCCACAGGGCACAGCTGCCCACAGCAGTGCAGTGGGCCTGGGAGTTGACCTCTCTCTCTCCAGAGGCCTGTTGCCTTTGCGTGCCTCACTGTCTTGGGCAACCCCAGCCCTGTGTGAGTCATGTGTCCCCCTCCGCGGGTTTCCTCGGGGTGCGTCAGCCGGCCGTGTCACAAGTGTGCCGGCAGCTGGAGGAAGCCTGGGTGACAGCCCTGGGTTACATCACAGAGGTGGAGGATGTTTGGACAACTGGGCCTTTGTCCCTGCTGAGGCAAGCCTGGGATTGCACATCTGGCACCTCATCCCAGGGCTGCTCCTGAGGAGGGCAGGAATGGGGCTCACGGAGGAGAGGGGGCAGCTTAAGTGGCCTGGAAAGACTTACGAATCATGTACTCATTGCATGTCTGACCTGGGTCAGAAGCAGTCATCCTTTGTGTCTATGCTGAAGAAAGGAGGGATGGACCAATGAACAGAAGGGAGGAGGGAAGAAAGGACAGATGGAAGGTGTTTCATCAGTAAATGTAGAAGTTTGGTCTTGCACAAATAGTCATCATTATTTTAAATTGCTCCAGCACTCCCATTATATAATTCCATCCTATGTGATTAAAAGATTTCCCAGCGAACTTGGAGATTAAGACAACTGATCTAGAAAATATTGAGAAATCTCTGTGCCCTACCCTGAAAGGGTGCCAGACTGATCCTTCTGACCCAGTCACCAGAGGGTATCAGCCTCCTGGTAGGAAAACCCAGTCAGGATTTAGGACACAAGATGCCAGAGTGCAGAGGCAGCATCCCCAACAGGGGAGCTCTGCTTGGCCATGGACATTTGGCAGTGGCCCCCAATGGTCCTGTGGCAGTGGCTGTTTCTGTTCTGGTTTGTCGGGCTGGTTGTCAATGCCATTCATTATAACGGGAAGCTGAGGGAGCTGGAGGAGCCACACGGACCAGGAAGAGGAGCCCGTTCAGCTGCCTCTGGCAGAGCTGCTGTCATCTGTGCAGTACCGGCAGGGAAACAGGGGCTAATTTCAGCAGAGAACACTGGCTGATGGGAGTGGGTATCCATCTGCATACACAGCAACGGGGAGTAAGCCTTAAGGCTGCTGCTGATAGTGAGACAGTGGAAACCAGGCTGAGGAGTTCTAACAAGGAGATGGGAAGAGCAGGGCTTAGATGAGGGAAGGAAGTGATGGTGAGAGGCTTTTGACTGTAAAAAGGACACAGTAGTAAAGTCAGGAGGAAACAGGACACAGTACCTCACAAAATCATTGCACCTGAAGCCTCCCAAAACTCTGGAGCTCGTCCAGGGTCAGCCCACCCAGCCCCTGTGCAAAGCTCACCGGGAGAACAGGAGCATTTAAAGGAGGAAGGATGGATATCAGAAATCAGGCTGAGAAGCTAACTCAGGTCATTTCTTCTCCCAACACATTCACCTGTTTATTGAGTTTTCCTTTCTGCTGTGATAGATGAACTGGGGTATTTCATTTCTGTTGGCTCATCACTGGTCAAAACTAGTGGTTGTTTTGTTGGTTTTGGTTTTTTGTTTGTTTGTTTGGGGGTTTTGTAGTTTTTTTGTTTTGTTTTTGTTTGGTTTTTTGTTTGTTTTTGTTTGTTTGTTTGTTTGTTTCCAACTCAGCCACGTCGTTTTGTTCCAATGAATTCCTATCAGAGCGGAGGTAAAGCCCCTCCTTCAGGTGGTGATCCTGACCGGTTCGTGCCCGGTGTCATTCCCAGCGCTGGTTTCGTTCCCATCTAGCGGCCACCGGGAAGATGACACCTCCACTCCCGGATCCCGAGTCCTGCCGTGCGACATCGGGACTTGGGCGTCGGGATAGGGCAGGGTGGGGGCACAGCCTCCCTGCCATGTCCATGTCATGCCGTGGTGGGGTTAGCCTGGAAATGACCTGTGGGAAACCAGCGGTTTGTGCTCATCCTGAGAATGGCAGAGACCATTCTGACCTTAGGAATGCTGTTATTTTTTGTTTGCATCCCAAAAAGTGGAAATTAGGGCTTTTAACATTTTCTTAATGCAAAATTTGGAGCACTGACAACCACAACATGGATAAAATAATCATATTTTTGGCGTGATGCACTGTTTTGGATTAGAAATGGGAGATGGAAAGCCAGACTTCCCAGGGTGGTGGACACATGGCTTTGGTCAGCCCTGATCTCAAATACACAGCTTTTCTGAAAGGTTCTCACCTGTCCTTGGAGTGATTAATGACTACTGCAGAGCTCAGTTTCCTGATATTTATGGCAAAGTTTTCCTTTCTTTCCAAACCAAAGTTGATGAGCAACTGTCAAAGCTGTGCAGAATTTGGTGAGCCCCAGCCCTCACTGCCACAGACGCCCTGAGCTGGAAGCCATGGCAAGCTCTCCCACAGGTTTCATTCACCCCAAAACCGCCCTTCCTGCAAATTCATCAACTTCAAAACGATCTGCTGGGGCTCATGGTCTGAGAATGCAAGAGTCACCCTGCCCTCCCAGGGTTTTGGCAGTGACCTCAGCCCTGACACACCGAGCCCACCGACACGGACACCCAGGATGGGAAGGTCTCTGATTGCCCTGGCGGTGATTTGGCACTTGTGGGTGGCAGGGAAATGCAGTCCATGGCTCTCCTGGCATGGGTGCAGACCCGTGTCAGAGAAGGAGGTCCCTCAGCTGCCCTCTCCTTGCTCTCAACAGGTGCTTTCCCTCACTGTGTCCCCTCATTTCTTCCTCAACATTTAATGTGTTTACTTACCTTGTGTCTTCACATGTAATGCATAGCACCTGTGAAATGAAGAATTTGGCATTCACAGGGGTCAGGATACTTGAAGTGGGACTCCTGAATTGTCACTATATGCCCATTTCTGAATTTTCGTACAAAGTCTTGGGTCTTTTTTTTTTTTCTAATCAGCTCAGCTCCTTATTTTAAGAGCAGTTTATTTGCCACCACTCCACTAATGGGAGGCGAAATGGTTTTCTGGCTGCAATGCTTAATGGCCTACCTCATGCATGTTAAGATAATATGCCTTTAAATGCTAAAATAATGTAACTGTAGTCAAACAGCATGGAATTTTTTCTTTCTTTTCACACAGAAACACATTGGTTCTAAGCAACCTGAGCTCTCAGCCCTGCACTTCCCACCTCCAGATTCCTCTCCCCGTTGGAAGCAGACCTCTGCCCCTGCTGAGACCTCCTGGGTGGCAGCCACAAGGTGCAAACGCTGGTGCATCAGTGATGTTCAGAAACGTTTTCGGAGGGTATGAGACTTCCTGTCAGCAAAGCACAGCCTTGGGAGTGGGACGCCTGAGCACACCTCAAAGCAGAGACTGGGGTTTTGCTTCAGAGGAGCAGAGTGTGCCTCCATGCAGTCAGGCTTGGCTGGACCCAAACACATCAGGACGGCATCGTGGCGTGACAATGTAAACTGGGTCCTGTCCAAGGACTTCAAGAACAAGGGTTTTCCCACATGAAGGCAGACCTGCCTACAGGAGGAAATGAGCCTGTGGCCAAGGGAGCCTCCTTCACAGCATGAGTGTGCAATCTTTATGCAAACTAGCCCTTACTCACACGGTGTGTCTCAGCAGCCCCGTCCTGGGAACGCGCTGGCTTCACACTGCAACCCAGCAGGGAACAGGGGACACGGGTGCTCTGCTGCCCGGGCTCCACTGAGGGGTGGAAGCACCTCACAAGGCCCTCACTGATCCCGCTGCAGCACGTGGACAGAAGTGCTCCAACTGTGACTGATTGCAGCAGCACTTTTCTAGTCTCCCAAATTTCCCTCCCCTTTGCTGGCACCCTGATGCAGTTCGAGGCAGCCAGGTGTCACCAGGGCACAACACTTGGTAGCCAAAAGCAGGCACCACCAGCAAACAATGGGATTTCCAAGGAAGCATAACAAACATGCCTGTGAAATGGAGTGTTCTCCTGAGCTTCTTTGCTTGCTCACAGCCTGTGAAAAAAACAAAATCCAGAGCGTTCTACGTAATCATTGTTGTGCGTAGGAAGCCTTGCCTGGGCTTTGTTCTAGGGAGAAAACCCAGCGCTGGCAAAGGTGAGAGGAAAGGAATTGCTAATTGCTGTAGGCTTCTCCTGTGATTCATTCTTTCTTCACATACCAAATGACTTCAAATAGGTAAAGAAAATTGAACACCTGATGCACGGATGGGAAGGCACTAGGAAGATTTTAAAGGAAAAAGGTAAGGCTTAATCTGCACTTCCAGGAGCAAATTCCCAACCAATCCTCACATGCCCTTCCTCTACTGCTCTGGACACTGTGGAAATCACATGCAACACAGAAGGCAATCATCGTGCTGACTCTGTGAGATGGTCCCTGGCCTCGTGTGAGGCTGCACTCCCTCAAAGAAGGCAGTGCTATATAGTTTGCTGACATGCTCCCTGCTATCAGATGAGCTGTCACAGACAGCTCCAAGGTAATTTCATTCCCCAGCCCCCAAGGTGTGGAAAAGGGTGTGTAACAAACTCAGTCTGACCACCCTCTGCAACTTCCAGTGGTGCTTTAGGTCAGCTGGACTTTCATGGCCAAGACCCCTAAATGTACCCCCAAATTGTTGCCGCTCCACCTACACCCCCTTGTAGTGGCATTTTGGTTTGGAAAGGATTTTTTTAATGTTAAGATTTCTGCTGTGGCTCTTTTTCAGCTGAATGTCTAAGAGACTAAAGGAGGGAAAAGCCTCAATTTTCCCAAGTATAGGCATCGTTTTTCCAGCAGCCATACTACCCACATAAGCACACCTGCTCTCAAATTCAGTGCTTTCTGGGATTGAGCTGGAGGATCTCCAGACTCAGTGAACAGCAGTCGCACGGCTTTTGCCGTATCAAGCACAGCTCCACATTTAAACATGTTGGGGTTTTTTTTCTCTCCTGTTTAGAATGAGGACTTTTGGAGCACTTGCACAATGATCCAGTGGCTCCAAACACCTCTGGGATGTGATGAGCTGGGGGCTCTCCTCTGCTGGGGCCCATGATGGGCTGCAGTCCTGGAAATGTTACAGAGAAGAGAGATGACCTGATGATTTCACCCATCCAACAATGATGTGGTAAGCTGACTATATCCAGTAATGTGCACTGCAGTTGAAACACTTGTGTTGAAGGTGAAGGGCTGCTACAGTAATGTTGCCAGGTAGACTGAGCCCTGGCCTTGCTTTCCTTAGGGATTCCTGTCTAAAGCACCTTCCCCTTTCTGCCCCAGTGGGGTCAGGAGGGTGGGTTTGCTCTGGGGTACCGTGGGGAGCCTAACTTGGGGTGCACATGGGGAGGGCCATGAGCCCACCCTCACCAGAGAGTACCAGGGCAAGTTCCTGTGAACTGCCCAAGGAAGTAGAAGAAAGTGCAGCGATTTTCAGTGCTGTGCAGCATGGCAGAACGTGGTGTTTTAGGGAAGGAGATTGTTAGCTGAGGGACAGCTCCCAATTCTCGTGTAAATCCAGTATTGCTTCACCCAGCTCCTGGTTTCAGGCTATGTTCCCCACTGCCTGCCACTCAGGAAGACCTGTGGAAAGTGCAAAACCCACCACTGTGGCGTGGTAACATCACCTTCCCTAGCACTGCTTCATGTCTCATCAGGTTAGGCAGGGGTGCTGGGGGTCACTGCAGTTGATGCTGGCTCAGAAGGTACCCCTTAGTTTTTTTGGGGGGGACTTTTTTTTCATTTGTATCGGTATAAATGAGAGAAAATTCCACATCTTACCATCGTGGGACCAGCAGATTCCATTCTTTTTGTTTTTTTCTCCTTGGACATGCTCCCAAAGCTTTTGCAGTCGCATGCAGAGAGACCGTAAGCACGTGGCACCAGGCAGCCTACCCCAGGGGAAACAGCACACAGGTTATTCCCTTTATGGGATTGCTCATGCCATCCCTGCTTCAGCCTAAGGCTCTGGGGAAGGAGTGGAGCACAGGGAGAATGTCACCATTCTAAAAAACACTGTTTGCTGAGGGCTTTCTCAGCAGGGAGGCACAGCCACCTGGATGCCTGCATGTCTCAGAGGCTGACAAACTAATGGTTTCCAGAAAAGCAGTATCCAGGCCTTTCCCTCCCTTCCTTCCCAACACCCTGGCTACACACTTACATCCTCTCTATTACAGCAATCTTGGTTTACATCAGCAGGAACCGGAGTCACACATGCCTCACTTCAAAGCTCCCTCCCTGCCTGTGAGGGAGCTGCTGATAGCAGAAGATAGTGGTGTCTGCAGCTCACAAGTGAAGTGAAAGTCTGGTGAGCTGCCCAGACAGACACCACTCCGGTTTGAGTCATTACCCTTTTCCACCTGTTCTCAGCTGGATGGATGAGAAAGGACAATTCATGTTCAAACACCAGGTCAGCTGTGCCCGCCCTGGCAAAATAAACATTTGATGTCAGTGAAGAAAATTAATGGGATGGTATTTAAGATACTTCCTTTCCCTTCACGCATTTCTCAGGGGTTTTATCATAAGTAAAGAGAGTGAATAATAAGGACCCAGTTGGCACTCGGACTCTGCTGGAAGACACGATGTCCAAGCACACTCCACCAAGGCCCAGCAGCTGTCAGCATCAATGTCACTGTGCCTCCCCAAGTCCCTGCCTGTGCCCTGGACTGCCGTGGCATGGCTGGGGATGGGATGGCTGCAATCTGGCCACCCTCTATTCCACGAACATGGACAGGGATCGGGCACTGTGCCAGGTGCCGTCGGGTGCTGTCCGAGCCCAGGCTGCCCTGGAGGTTTTGGAAATGATGGTCAAGGCCCAGGGAGGACCAGCTGGGCTCCCGAGGCTCACAGCAAGAATCAGCAGCCCGTCTCCTCCCACTGCACTGCTGGCCCATGGCAAACAAGGTCTGCTCGGGGCAGATGCTCGGGAAAGACCCTGGCCATGCCCGTGAATGCAGCTCCGCTCACAGGTTCCCTGCTCATCTCTGAGCTGCTCCAGAGCTTTTGGGGAAGCTCCCTGTCCCCTGGGACGGACCCGATGGACCAGCCCGAGCATGGGCACCGGGAGCAGCAGCCCCAGCCGGGATGTCCTGCCGGGAGCGGTGTCTCAGTAGGTGGCACTCTGCATCCACGGGGAACCAGAACGGTCCCAAAGGGGAGCGCTGCCCTTGCCGGCCCCGCTGCAGTGGGGCACCCACGGGGTTGAGCCTTGCAACCCCCCAGGGCTTCTCCTCCTTGCCCTGCTGCTGGGGACATCCTCCCGGAGTTCATCCCGGGGGAGAATCCGAGTGTCCTTACGACCCTGGAGGAGGGCAACAGTCGAACTTAGTGCCGCTTCCCTGACAGCGCACAGCGGAGCGGGGACTTGCTGCGGATCCCACCTGCAGTGCCCTGGAAACACGTGGCCTGTGGAGGGTGTTGTGTCCCAGAAGCAGCGAAGCAGGGCTTGGCCAGGACACTGCCATGTAGGAAGAGCTCCCCTGGTGTCCCACCAGAAAACCTCTCTGTGCACAACTGGTGCCCGTCACCGCCTTGCTGCAGTTTTTGGGCCCCGAGGAGGTGTGCTGGGTGATGCCAGGCTGCCCTTTCTGCTCCGAGGGCACAGGAGCAGCAGGAGGTTATTGGTGAAATGACAAAGTCAAAGCATGCCTAGCCAAATTCCTCACTGCTGTCAGTCAGTGAGACAAGCCATCAGCTGGAGACTGGAGGAGAGAGGGAACACGGTGAGTCAGCTGCTGGATATGTTGTGTTTGGTCTCTAAACAGCACAGGTAACACGGGCAATTGCACTTGGGGCATTCAACCTTTCCCCTGCTGATTCTCCTTCCAACTGCTCAGCAGTTTACCAAGTGCAGTGCACGGGGCTGAAATGTTCAGTGCTCAGTATATTCCTCGAACTGAACTTCAAAACAAACTGATAGAAAATGTTTCCAGTGAATCTCTCATTTAAAAAAATGAGAGAAATATTTTAACACCTGCAAAGACAAGAAATTTCATGAGGCAAACTGCAGTGCCAGGCTGGCGAAGCCGGTCTTGAGCATGGTAGGTGGGAAGGAGGTAAATTCCTGGTTGACCTCTCTTTGGCCACTGTAACACCACCAACCCCACAGTTTGGCAGAAGAGACCCCAAACCCCAAAAGTCTGCCTTTGTAGGAACTCCACTCCTATGCAAGTGACCTCTGCAATTGCCAGGCCCTGGGGCTTATGGGGACTTGTGGGAAGGGAACTGCAGTCCCTGGAGGACAGGAGGGGGCCCATAGAGCACCTGGGTGCCCCCACACAGAGCCCAGAGGCTGCTGGGTGACTGCTGCCAGCCCTCTCTGACCTGAGGTTGTGGCAGCCAAGCTGGACTTGCCTTTTCTTTGCTGCAGCCACTGTGAGGAAGGGCACAGGAAATGAGGGCAAACACGACAAAAACACCAACAGTGAAGCTGTTGGATAATGCCAGTCGGTTTTAATTGCACCATGCACAAAAGGGGCAGTGGGAGGTTTTCCGGGGCTGTCTGTCCCAGGTTCCCATCCGAGTGACTGATTCAATATCTTCCTTTCCAGACCTCTTGGACATTGTTGCTTGGGATTGGCATGACCTGGCACAGCCAGCGGGAGCATCTGTGTGTGTGTGGAAGAAGGGAGAAGATTCAATGACTGGGTGACCTGGATCCCTGCCACCTCGAGCAAAGGCTCTGTCAGCTTCCTGAGCTGTGAGGAGTGTTCCAACCCCTCTCAGTAAGAAGGTCCAGATCCTCCTTTTCCAACGCTTGGCAGCTTTGCCACCCACTGCCTTTCCACCTCACTATGCTCACTGGAGCACAGGGGCACCAATCCCTTCATCCTCATCGCCCTGGGCTTCCCTGGGTGCCCACCCTAGCCCAGCCCATTACTATCTGCTGTCCCAGTTTTTCTCCCATCAAAGCAGTAGGGGCAACTACAACTACCTGAAAGGAGGTTGCAATGAGGTGGGGGCCAGCCTCTTCTGCCATACCTGCAGTGAGAGGACTAGAGGAAATGGCCTTAAGCTGAGATGGGGGAGATTCAGATTAGGTGTTATAAAAAAAAAAAACAACAAAACAAAGACAAACGTTTTCAGTGTTAGGGTGGTCAGGCACTGGAATGGGTCGCTCAGGGAGGCTGCAGAGTCCCCATCCCCGGAGATGTTCAGGATGCACCTGCACCTGACACCGCGTGGTGCGGTGCTTTAGGGCTTACAGCCGCACTGATGGTTGGACTCGATGTCCTTCGGGGTCTCCTGCACCCCTGACGACTCTGTGCCCGTACTCTCCGCGGTCCATGCCCTGGCAGCCCGCGCTGCCGCGGCTCCCGCC
>VXAU01001186.1:162554-293430 GCA_013399695.1 Formicarius rufipectus
GAGTGTGAGGGGGAAGTGGGGACAGTGAAGGTGAGTGTGGGGACGGTAGGGAGACCGTGAGGTGGAGCGGAGGGGACCGTGAGGAGAGCGAGGCGACTGAGGGACCGTGAGGGGTGAGTGTGGGGGGACCGTGAGGGGAGAGTGGGGACGGTGAGGGGACCGTGAGGGGGTCGCGACCGGAGTGTGGGGGCAGTGTGCGTGAGTGGACGGGACAGTGTGGGGGACACTGTGGGAACACTGTGGAGGAGTGGAGGGGGACCGTGTAGGGACCGTGAGGTGGAGTGGAGGAGGCCGTGAGGGGCCCGAGAGGGGTCTCCCCGGGCGCGGCGCCCTTGCCCCTGCCCACGTCCCCGCTCCCCTCGCCCACAGTCGGCCGGCCGGCCGCCGCGTCCTCGCCCAACGCGACAGAGCCGCAGCGGCGCGGGGAGCGGCAGCCCGAGAGCCGCGAGGGAGAGCCCGTGCCGGGGCCCGACTACGAGGAGGACGAGGAGGAGTACGAGGAGGCGCCGCCCGTCCACCAGTACATCGTGGACGACTTGATCCGAGGTGAGTCGGCGGCGCCGCGACTGGGGTCTCGCAGCTGGCGAGTGCCGACTTAAGCCTTATCTGTCCTGCTTAGCTCGTGGAGTGCGGAGCAAAAGCGTGCTTGTGCTTGAAACTGCTGCTTTAGAAATAGCTGTCAGAGGTGGGAACTTAGCGTGAGTGTGCTCGGGGTGTGCGAGAGCTCCAGGTTAGCTGGTAATTTGCTGTGTGTATCTTTATCTCCTGATAAACCTGACAGGAGGGCTGCGGTGAGCTAGCGACCCCCTGCTCAGCTTGGAAGCATCAGTGACATTTATTGGTTTGTTTTACATTAGGTTGTCTATCTTGCTCCAAGAATTTTTTGTGTGTTTTCTCGTGGTGGCTTGTTTGGGTTGGAGTCGACTGAAATTTCCCGGGAAAGCAGCCGTTTAAACTCCTTAAGTGGCTGCAGGAAAGTTTGTTAAGCAACCGTAGGGCAATGCTTTACTGTCAATAGGTGTTGTGTGTATTTGTTATAGTTTACCCATTTGCTAAGCTGTGAGTAGCCTGGCTGACGGTGGGGATGGAAGGATTTTGTTGCTTCTGGGATGAGTGCAATTGAAGTACAAGCCAGGTATCTACAAGTGATTTGAACCTCAGTAGGTGTGAGTAGGTTGGCCCTGTTGCCTTCAGGGTGGATCTGTTTTTCCTGTGGGAACACCCTGGTACATGAATGAGACTAAGGAGGAGGGGGGACCTTGTTCCAGATGGCCAGTTGAGAGAAATTGTGGACTTTTGCTGGAGTTTTTCATGAAGACCTCCGGGGAAACAGGCTTGTCAGTGTTATCAAGCAGTTCAGCCTGTAAAACAACTGGCTTGAGTGACTTAAGTGTTGTCTAACTGCACAGAAACCAGACTTGTTACCAAAGGCGGTTGGTTTGTAGACCAGCTCTTCTGCTTGGCATGAGTTTTATCTGTGGAGCCTCCAAGATGTTATGATTCAGCTTGGGATGGCTTTCCTGGCCATGCAGCTTGCAGACAGGGACACAGAGATCAAGCTGACAAGATGAGCCTGGGAGAGGGAGGAAAGGAAGGCGGCTCAGTGATGAAAGTGCAAACCTAAAGATCGAGTTGGACGGGACAGAACAGGGGCCTCGGCTGTCAGGAGTCAGCTCACACTTCCAGGGACAGGAAACCTTGCTGCAGGAACAGTGCTCCTCGTTTACATATTAATGTAGCTTATACCATTTTAATCAGACTTCTGGTTGCTGAGGGCGTTTTTGCTTTTAAGTAACTTCAAGCCAGGCTTGTTGCTCTAGAAGTTAAAATGATCAGCTGTCTAGACAACAGTGAACTACACCTCGTTTCTTTGTGTGGGCCCTTGGCACCAGAAATACAGGATTAGGAAGTAGTTAGATCCAGTTGTGCCCTATTGTGGTGATTACCCATATGCATAGTGCTCTGGGTGAAATATTAATCATCCAAAAATGATTTTCACTAGGTCTGCAGAACACAAGAGGGGAATTGAAGTGTGTCGCAGATTGCTCTGCTCTTTCTTTGGACCTATTCAAAGTCTTCTGGGTAACTGCTACTCCTAAGTAGCAGCATGTTCCACTGAGAAGACTTGTGCTATTGGTAACAGTGAAGGGGTGGGTTCTTAAAAACAAACAAAACAAAACAAAAACCCGAAAACAAACAAACAAAAACCAAAACAAAAACTGACCAAACAAAAACGAACCATAAGTTTTTGCTGACTTACTCCAAACCAGAGCTATCAAACTTTGCTACATGGGACAGCTCTGGAGCTTCTAACCCTTAGTCAGCTTGTTCTCCTCAAAAAAGGGAAGATGATTGCTCTTGCTGAAATCCAAGGGCTACTAAGTCCCCAGGATTTTAAACCACACTCTTCTAGAGGTTTGTCTTAATTGGGATAATGAGGGGCAGCAGTAAGCGGCAGTACAAATAGCCTGACTCTCATGGCCTCTCTTGCCTTGGCTCCTTCCTGATACTCAGCATCTCTCACGAAGCAGGAGAACTGGAAAGGAGCTCTCTCCTGCTAAGGACAGCACTGCAGGTGGTTGAAGGGAAACAAGTATGCCAACCAAGGTAGCAAGCTCTCTCTCCTCTGCAAGTGCCCAGGACTATCTATCGAGTTACTTTCATCACTGATGCCAATGGAGAGTTTAGAGCGATGGAGGATATTAGCCTTTTATCTGAGTTGATATAAAACTAGGGGTTGTCTTGGCTCAGCATCAACTCGATGTCTTTGCAGGCCTTTGTTTGAACCTGTGTACTGCACTCAGGTATACTGTGCTGTGAAATGCTGCAGTCCTTCATCTCTGCTGCTCTTCATCTGCTTCTGCTGCCCCTGATCTGCATGGCACAGGACTTAAGGGTGGCAGAGTTGTGCTTCAATTTGCTGCCAAGCTCGCTGCCTTTGTGCTGGGTGTGAGATGTCCAGGTGCATGCTCACTTGCATCCTGTGCTTCGTGGTCACAGATTCTCCTGCAGTGACCATTTCCCTTTCTCTCACCCAAGTCTCTAATTCAGTTTGTCACAATCATGCCCTTTAGCACTTGCATACCAAGTCACCATGTCCTTTTTTCAGTTGAACCTGTGGTTAAACCCAAGCCTACAAAGCGAGGGGGTGAGAAGAATGCTGGCAAAGCAAGAAGGAGGAAAAACAAAGGCAAAAATAAGAAGAAAGGGACTCCCTGTGAAATGGAATACAAAAACTTTTGCATCCATGGAGAATGCATATACCTAGAACATCTCCAGATGGTGACCTGCAAGTAAGTTACTTGTACCTTGTGAATTAGGTGTGATTGCCATGAGCCTGTGGCACAT
Source organism: Formicarius rufipectus (assembly GCA_013399695.1). Classification (NCBI taxonomy): domain Eukaryota; kingdom Metazoa; phylum Chordata; class Aves; order Passeriformes; family Formicariidae; genus Formicarius; species Formicarius rufipectus. The sequence continues at coordinate 165,903 of VXAU01001186.1, forward strand.
GAGGGCTCAGAGGAAAGATTGGTGTTAACCTGGCACAGACCCATCTCCTGCCGTATTTTGACTGAGAATCTTTCTGCCATGTAAATTAAGTGATGATGGAATCTGAGATGCATAACAAGCCACTGAACTCATCAGTTGGTCATAAACTCAAACCAAAAGAATGAAAAGGCGTGTCTTTCTGGAACATCACACCCAAACTAATCTCAACTTGTTGAAATGCTGACAAACCTTGTGCTAAAGCGGTGACTGCCTTTCATGAACACGCTCTGCAGTGAGCATCCTGAGATTCATGGGAAACTCGGAAGATGGCTAAGTGGGGTTTGAATGTGTGTGGGCGTCCTTGGCTCCAGACAGCACAAGAGCTGATAAGAACTTGTGTTAATATTTACTTGCAGGTGTCATCAGGATTTTTTTGGTGAGCGCTGTGGTGAACAGTTCATGAAGACTCAAAGGAAGAATGATGTAGCAGACTACTCCAAGACTGTGTTGGTAGTGGTAGCTGTCCTGCTCTCAAGCATCAGCTTCATTACTGTACTTATCATAGTGATAGTGCAGTAAGTATTATCTTCTTTGGTGTCTGTCTGCCTTAAGTGTGAGTGGGACCTGTGCCCAATAACCCTGAAATGTGCATGGCTCGTCTGAATTACCTGTGAAAAACATCCAAAAAAGCTGAATTCTTATCCCAGCTTGGATATATGCAGAGGGCAGAAGCAAGATCTGTGACCCTCATGTTGTAAACCGAGAGCCTTTGTGCTCATTCTGGCTCTCGAATAGAGTGCTGCAGAGCATCAGCAGGGAGCCGAGGAGGAGCACTAATGCTGACACAGCAGTGCCTTCCCTAATCCCTGTGGCAAAGCCTGCAAGCAGCAGTGTGACAGCCTCATGCATGGCTGTTATCCAACAGCTGGGCACACAGCTGGAGGGAGGGAAGTGGTGCTCTGGGAGTCCATTTATTAACGGAGGTTGCTGGGCTTCAGTACTGAAACTTGGAAGAAAGCAAATGGGGAGACCACTGCTGTTGATGCTAAATTCTGCTTGCTGTTAAGACAGGGGGGACAACTATTCCAGCCAAATCAGCTGCTGACAGTTCAGTGTGGTGGGTCGTCAGAATCCAGGGCTTGGTTGTGAATAAATTCTAAAGTTTTCTGTTTCAAGCCATATATCAAACTCATTATTAGAGCAGGCCTCCAGTTCTGCCGCTTCAGCTTGAGCACTGGAGCTTGTGATGTTACAGAAACTCAAAGGTTCAGTCTAATTTTAGACCCTGATGAGGTACATCAACTGAATTGGGTACGTGCTGTACCCAATTCCTGCAATTCAGGAAACAAGGTGTGCGTTTGTCACTTCAATGTTGCTTCATACTTAGCTCTGAACTTGAGGAATGCTGGGATGAGCACTTGTTCTCTGAACGCTGCCTCATTCCTTGCTGCTAGGGGAGATAACCAGTTCTGTAGTGCTCTAAGGGCAAATGATCATCCATAGTTTCTGAGGTGCATTTGCTTCATGTTCTGCACCTTCACACACTGGAGCATTCTAATCTGTACCTCGATATAAAGAAGCTGCTGGGGAAGTCAGGCAAAATTGAAGGGTAAAATCAGTAAGGAGTTTGCTTACTATGTGTTCAAAGAACACGTCTGAGGGACGGGGACTTGACTTGAAGTCCACAAGGCTCTGCTGTGGGGAGGAGGAAAGCAGTCTGGTCTCTGCAGCTGTATGCTAAAGGCACCAGGAGATCTGTCACCCAGGGAGTCTCCTGGTGCTTTGCTCAGTCCCAAAAGTAAAATCTCTTGATCTTGCTCCCTAATCTGTCTTAAGTCAAGAAGCTATGTCTCTGTGAGGCAGAACTGCCAGTGTCTATCTTGGGGGTCCTTGATTTTATCATCAGGTACTGCTTGATGCTGAATGCTCAAAAACTGTCTTGCCTGAAACTCCCTGATGCCAAGGTTGCTTGAGGATACAAAGAACATGAGTCTAAACACTGCAGAGGATGTGGAGGCAGGTGACAACAGGATGTATGTCAGGGTTCAAAATTGTCTAACATGCCATAATTCCACAGGGTCAGGAAAAAATGTCCTCAGTATGAAGAGAAAGAAGAAAGGAAAAAACTCCGACAAGAAAACAGAAATGGCCACGTTGGGGTGTAAATGGGGAGAAAGCAGGTATGAATGCTGACTTGAATTGCCTTTCAGCCCTTCCAGGCTGCAGTTACCTGTACAAGAATTGCACGCTCGTTTCGCAAAGCTCATGTTTGCTTTTAACACTCCCAGTGCCTTGAAATGCATAGGGTGCATGTGAGCAGCTGGCTTAGTGTTCTGGTTTCTCAAAACCACACAAGTTTTGCAAATTGTTCAATAGCTCTGTTAAATTTCTGGCTGCAATCTTAAAGACCAAGCGAGGATAGGATATCTTGTACTGAGATAAGTGGAGCTAAGAAGAAAGAGAGTCCTGAATATCTGGGCAGAAGTACATTTAGTGCAAGAAACAGGGGTCAACTTCCATCATGGAAGACAGTGCCGCAGCCAGGTGAGTCATCACCTCTTAGAAGAGAAGCACTGAGCATTTCCATGTCTTCCCTGCAAGGAGAGTTTCAAGAAGTTTCTGGTGCTTAGAAGCTGTAGACCAAGACAAAGCTGCCAGTTTTGTGAGCACCACAGATAGCCTCTCAGTCAAGTTTCATACTGTCAAAGCAACTGAGGCCTAAAGCTCCTTGGCCTACATGGATTGCTTCTGGAAGTGATCTAGTGGATTTTAATGAGCAGGCAAGTTGGTCTCTCTTGAGCCAAAGCATATTGAACAGCAGACTCAAGGACCTTTATTGAATAGGAATTACTCTGCAAGCTGAAGGAGGAAACCATAAAAGATAGCCTTGAAGTTCTGGCAGAGCTGTGAAGCTTTGCTCTGCCACATGTTGGCCAGAGACATTTTCCAGCTTTTCCAGTGACAGCTGGAGGGTTTTGCTCAGAGCTTACTTGAAGCTGAAGAGTGTCTGGCAGAGAGTCCTCAGGTGTGTGCACGTCCTTAGCCTATCTGCCTTACATGTAGCTTTGCCATGGTTCTAGCACAGCGTGCTTGTGTCTTGGGTGGTGATTAATGTGCCTGGTCTGCCCTTTACAGAACAGTTCTGAAGTGGCCATTGCCAAGCTGCAGGGTACCTCTGGCTACCTGACACATCCACCTGGACACTGTGGGCTGGAGCTGTTGCCACTAAGCCCTGATTCATCCAGACAGAGGCTGCTGCAAGGAGATGTCAACAGGCTACTTGCTGCTGAATCGCTTGCTGGGGAGGACCTGTGGAAGGAGCTGGCACTTTGGGGGCAGGACCTGCTGTCAAGACCTGCTAGACACCACTGCCACTGAGCCCTCCTTACCCGTGTTGGAGCTCCAGTCTCTGCTGTTGTGTGGATGGACTTGGTTCTCTTAGCAAGTCTCCTTTGGCAGCTCTAGCTCTAAGGGAGAGAGCCTGTTGCCGCTTTCAGCAATGGATGGAGGGGATAAAATTTCCTCCCTTCTACCAAAGTGAAAAAGGGAAGAGGTTGGGATGGCTTCTCTCCCTAGACCCTCAGCGGATGATAAACCTAATTCTGTTGTTGCTGTGCTCCCTGTCGATATTTGCTTCTGAGGGCTTCATCTCTAGTTGTGACTTGCAGGGCATTGGCGGCAGATCTGTCAGCCACACCTGGGTTCTGTTACTGTGTGTGTGGAAGTAATCCCTCTGGGTTTTGTAGGACTTGGGGTGTGAGTGGAGCTACCCATTTGTGTGTGTGCGCTAGCCCAAGGTAAAACTAGTCTCCTCAGGATCTGAGACAGTAAATGCAAGACTTGAAGCTTTGTATCTGAAGGAAAAGATCCGTGCTCCAACTGGCTGATAAGCTTGGACCCAAATGTTCTAAACACAAAGCTACTTCTGTTACCCAGGCACTTGTTGCTGCTTTCAAGCAGTCCTTAAAGTATAAAATGCTTCACATCAGATCCGATCAGTTGAACTTGACCAAGAACCTGTTCCTTTGAAGAATTAAATTCAGGCACTGGCACTCTGCAAGCAGTGGTCTCTTGTGCTTTACCTTCTGGTGCGAAGAACTCATCTTACCTCAGTCTTTTCTGACCCAAGTGTCCTTGGTTTCTTAACTGCCCATGCAGTCTTGAGCACAGAGTATTATTTGAGTTCAGTTTCTTCTTGGAAGAGTGGTTGTGTTCTGTGTAAACAGAGCAGAATTCTTCTGGTAGCAGAGAAACACCATTAATTGTCAAGTAATATCTGTAAATGTGTAAATATTTATTACTGTATTTAATATTTAATGTTTCCATAACAAACTTATTTATTTTATAATTAAACTTTTTACATAACCTAATCATGGTAAGATATTTTTTCTTGCTCTTGGGAGTACATTATAAGCACTTGAAATTAGAGCTTGGTTTCTCCCCAAAGCAGGGATTTCAGTGCTTTTCCTTAAGTGTCTTCAAGAGGTGGTGTTGGCTGTGGCTTAGCTTGAAGCAGAGCTAAGATTAAAAAAAAAAAAAAAAAGGCAGGTGATTTCAGTTGAGACCCAGGTTGTGTATCCAGTGCAGGACTAGAGCTTAGTCCTGGCTGGAGTTGCTGACATGCCTTGGCCTCCCGAGCTGGCTGAGGAGTTCCCAGGCCCTGAGAGCAGCCAGGGTTGTATGTAGCTGAGGTACAGGTAAATGTATTGCAACATCTCTTGGGAAGATTGTGAGACTTCATTCCAGGGAACTTGCTTCATTACCAAAGTAAACAGCACTTCTCCAAGCACCTTTTCCACAGGCATTTGCTATTAGAGCTCTGGCAAGAAGAACTGTTTCTGTGAGTCCTGCCAAGCTTTTTGTTTTGGAGTAAATAAGCTCAGTCTTGGTGGTAACCAAGCCATGGTCTAGTGAGACTGAGGATAGATTACAGCTCCTTTTTGGAGGCTATTAGGCTCTTCTTCCAGAAACCTTGCTCTCTATAGTCTGTTTTGGGGGAAGCATCGGGTTTTCTACTCATAAGGCTAAACCAACACAGGTTTAGGGGAAATGGAGCTGTTCTCTCTCTTCCCTCGCAGCTTGCAAGCCTGGCAGGGCTGAACCTAAGAGTGTAGCTTGTCAATTCCATCTGTTGTGGGCTTCTATTACTCTGATTACTGAGTGGACTGGAGAGTTTCTTCCAAAAATAAGCAGTCAGGAACTGGAGAGGCAACAGTGGAGGGCAGACTTCATAGAAGGCTTGTTCATCTCCAAGGATTTGTCACAGCCAGGTTTTCTGGGAGGTAGTGCAGCCAGCAGCTCCATTGCAGAGTCAGCTTTTGCTCTGGGTCAGTCACATCTAGCATTGCTGTAGTGCTTGCTAGCAGAGCTTTTCTGTGCCTGAGAGATGCTGCTGTCTCGTGCTGGGCAGGGAAATGCCTGTGTTCCCTGTGGTGACTTGTTGAGCACTTTGAAATTTTTTCTGTGTTTGCTGTGTATGACAAATTTACTGCAAGGAATTAAAGGCACATCTCGCTGTCCAGGATTGGCATAGGTCACTGTAAACCCAGAACTGATGTACATGAAAAAAGTAGAAATTCCCTTTGTTGTGTTTTAATCAACTACAAGTTCTAGCAAGCAGGAATGTATTTTCTTTACTTGAACTATGGCCCTGGCTAATAACAGCTTGCTACCAGCTTCCTAATAGAACTGTGATGCACAAGCACCATCCAGATCAACGGTGTCCAGTGGATTGGTTGCTTAAAAAGAAACCACAACTGATGGGTGGAACTGTATGTCTGGAAGTCTCTTGCTGTCCACGGATGCTGTGTTTGGGTGACAAGAATCTGATCTGCTATACGGCAAGGCCAAAGATAATTTTTATTGTTGATCCTGCACAGCTGGATCTGCTTTTCAGGATGTACATCATCTGTTTTTTGACCTTCTCCCCTCACCATGGTGTTACCTTAGTTTCCCTGAGCATGCCTAGGTTTCTGGTCCCACATCTTATTAACAAGCTGTGCCTCCAGATTTTTCTTGACCCTCCATTGGCAATGTTCCTTTGACAGGAGAGAGCATCTGTGTCCTTGTCACTTGTAGCTGCCTCAGCTGTGACCAAGAGGAGGAGCCTGATATTCTTGCACAATTCTCTGCACACAGAGCTGATTTGACAAGGATTTTCGATGTCCAGATCAGTATCCAGGGATAACATGGTGGTCAGGGATGCTTGCACCATTCCTTCCTCTTTGCTGAATGTTTTGTTCTCTGTGACTACTGTAGAAAGAACAATAGCTTGTTGTGGTGGTGTTGTCTGTTGTGTTTTTATGGAACTTTTGAGTGTTTTGCAGTTGTCTGTGATCAAAGTACCTTCCTGTCTACTTTGGGACTTAGCTTCCCTTCTCCCAGTATGCCACTCTTCCCTCTGAGCAGCAGCAGATGTTGCTTTGAATTTAAGAAGTTTTCTTTTCCTTGGTAAATCCAGGTGTGTATGGGCATACACCTATGGAGGTGTTTGTACTGACTGACCACAAGTAGATATTGAGCAGCAGTTTGCCTCATCTGCCTTTGGGTTGTCTGATGCCCTTTCCAGTAACTGGTGCAGAGGTTTGAATTGTTAAAAAAATTACCTGTGGGCATTTTTTTATAGCAATATACTTACCTGACCTGTTACAGCTACCGATACTTGGGTAAACTCCCTGAGCAAGCAGGTCTGAAGGCAAGGCTGTTAACAGATGCTTGCCTCTTCTTGAAGAGGTTTTCCTGATGCCCGAATCGTATGTCTCACTTCAGAGAGCAATCCTGCAGTCCCCTGGCCCTGGAGGCGTTCCCCTGCATAGGAAGCCTTGTCTGTCCTGGATGGCAGCTGAATGCAGTAGAGTGAATGTGCTCCAAGAGCCAGGGCTGCTTGTCACTGTCTCTGCTGGACTCTGTTCACATGAGGTAGATCAGTGGACAGCGGGGTCAGACAGGCCTTAATAAACAAAGCTGGATTCCTTCTCCTTTTGTGAACAAAGCTGTGCATACCTGTCGTTCCTCTGCTGGTTACACCTTCCGTGAGCCCGTAATCCTCCTTTGCTGCAGGTCTGGCTTTGCCTGTGGCTCAGGAGTCTCTGGGCTGAGACAGTTATGCCTGTGAATGTCAGAGGAAACAGCTAGTGTTTGCTTTCTGTGGATCTAGGCCCAAAGCCAGGGAAGCAAGACATGTGCCTTTCTCAACCAAGGAAGAAGACCTGTGAGGTGACACATCCTAAGTCCAAGGTAGATAAATGCTTTCAAAATACACTTTCCTAATAAGCACAAGTGAGTTTTCTTCAGGAAGAACAAGTCTTCAATCATAGGCCTTTTGTGTCAGAAAGACATAGTTTTTTGCATGTGATTCAGAAAGACAGCCAATTCTCAGCTCAGCATTTTTTGACTGAAATAATGCAGCCTGTTTGCTTTGCATTTTGGGACAAAAAGCGAAGCTAAATAATCTGAGAGTCTGACGTAATTCAGGATTTCCAATATGTCTTAACCTAGATGTCATACCCTCATTCCAGCACCAAGCACCCTAATTCAGATTGCACCATCATTGCTTCTAACTGCCTTTGGGTTCCTGCCTATTGATGCTTTGGTCCAGACCTTGGAAAATCCCTTCCATGTTTGGGTGTGATTTTTTCCTTACACAGCTGGCAGTGAGTTTGTATTTGGGCATCAGACAGCAGTCACAGGCTGATTTAATTCTTGGGTGATGCTTGAAACCTGCTAGTCTTCCAAAGGATAAGGAAGTAGATATTTTATCAGCTACCTTCTTTTTGCTTCAGAAAGGAAACCTCTTCAGCACTGCAGGTAACCAGTTAAAAAGCCAGTGAAACAGAAATTACTTTTACATGTTTAAAGTGGTGAATATATTTTAAAATCCCTCTGTTAGAGCATCCACAGCTCCTGTCAGTGCAGAGTCTTAGCATCTCAGAAAAATCTAAGATCAACAACACATTGCACAGAGCTTCCTCTCCTGAAGTCAGCATTGGGATGGTAATGTGAACTGTGGGTGATGGAACATGAGCTGACCCTGGTAGCTGTCCCCAGTGTTACCCACAAGGCTTCCCTTTCTCTTGCATTGTTTGCCCTCACACTCCTAAGTAGCATCATGTATGTTCAGACGTGATTAAAGGTGCACACAGCAAATGCAGGGAGCAAGAGTTCCAAATGAAACTTCCAAATATAATTTGGGTAGGCACAGGGTTAGTGTGGCTTTTATCTGTCCCTTCTCATCATATCTGGCTCCTTCCAGGTAAAAGGCACTTTCCTGTCTTATGCCCAGAGATGATTACTGCTAAGGATGAAAGGCAGACACCTCCTGGGTGGAGCAGAGCAAAACCAACCCAGGGCTTAGGGCAGCAAATGTCCTGTCAGGTCTCAGTCCCTCTTGTTTGCAATGAAAGCTTTTCAAGAGCATGAACAGTAGCAATGTGTCTAATCCTGTTGAGGTGATCTAAGCAGGCTACCATACTGCCTGGGAAAGAGCAGCTGTTGGGATTTCAGCTGGGAGGGGGAGTGAGGTGGAAGGACAAGGTAGCAGAGTCAAGAAAAATGAACCAGAATAAGGACAGGGTTTGGCATTATGACTCCCCACCAGCTAGCCTTGCCATGGAAAAATAGTGACTTCCCTTTCAGTTTTAAAGACTTACCTGGGGTAATTCCCATGAGTTCTTAAATGGCTGTGTTTGATCAATACCTCTCTCATAGCACCACAACTATTAAGGAAAGGCATAGCAAAGAATAGTGAGGCATATCCAGGAATGGCCCCTGTGCTATGTAAGTGCATATCATAGTGCCAGTGCATACCAGATTCAAGGCCTTTGGGAGGCCCAAAAAGAAGCACCTCCTCCCTGTCTGCACTGGGGGAGGCTTGAGGGAATACTGGTGCATTCTGTGGTGTGGACAAAACCAGAAACCCTTCCCGGGACTTGGAGGAGTTTGTGTTAGCAGCAGCTGTAGGAAGGAAAGGATCCCCTTAGCATGGCTGCCCACTTGCTTCTTCTCAGTCACACTTAGTGTTTTGAGTTTGAAACACCACATAAAAAAGATACGTTGCCATTAGCTATGAAGCCATGCCTTGACGATAAAGATTTGAAAGAAGGCATGAGATCCACAGACAAAAATGCTCATCAGTTTCAAACCTCTAATTAGATGCACAGAAACTGCTGTAGGTATGAGCTTGGTGACTGCAAAAAGGAATTTTGTATTTGAAGAGGTCTCTGTGCAGATGTGAGGGGATTTCTGCTTACAGTGGAAGATGTGCAATGACTGCTTTTATGCCTGGTCCTTGGGTTTCTATTTTTTAAAAAAGCTCCAGAAATAAAAGATCATAAACACCCCTTGCTCTCTGTTCTATGTCCATCCCAGCAGTGCAAACTGGAATCCAACTGGTTTTTCTGTGGGCTGGCATGATTTACATAAGAAATCACTTAGAGCAATGCTAATGAACAAGCAGTGCAAGGCTCAGCAACGTGTGTCTGTTAGCAGAACTATCACAGGAAAAGTTGGCACTGGAGGCCGAGCAGTGATGGTGGGATGCCTGGTAGTCATCAACCCTTGTCTCACCCAGGTCCCAGGTGCATCATCCTGAGTTTGGTCATGGATTTAGGGGGAGCTCAAGGAAAGGTCAGTGTTCAGAAGATGCTGTTCTTTTGCTGGGGTCTGAAAAATTCTCTCTTAGGACATGATTAAAGTATTTCATAATTCTTTTTGTTGAGATTTTCTTAGTTTGTGCCAAAAGCACCTTTGGTTCAGAAGACATACATGGGTAACTGGGGTCTTGCTGGTGCATCTGGAATAGAGTTTGAACATATGGCTTGACTTTGCATCCTTCTCTCTGCTGAAACCCTGTTTCTGGGTTTATCTGGTTCTCAGTGTGCTTAAGCCATGCTCACTGTTAGGTTGTTCCATCTTCAGGATGTGTTTAAGTCCACCTCTGCTGCAGAGCGTGTCACTCAAAGCTGTTCCACACTGAATCCCAAGTGGGAGTAGGATAAGGGTTGTCACTGCAATACCTCTGTGCTCTTCCATCTCACACCAATGTTGCACAACAGTCCCTAAATGAATCCCACTCACACATCCCAAGCAATTGTGCTATGGTTCAACACGGTGATTCAACATCCACGGTGTCACTGGTGCTGGGGAGATGCTCCACAGAATGGGAAACTCACAGCAAAACAAGGCTGCTCGTGTTTTCTTGGGAGGAGCCAATTAATAGCAAGTATTATCTTCATCAAGTGTTCCCAACTTTATTGAAGGGCGAAAGCCCTTTGTCCCCTCGCTCACATTTCATCACAGCCATCCCCTGGGCTCAGTGTGCAAGCCAGTCTGGAGGGAGCTCTTTGGGAAGCTGCCAGCTGCTCTGCCAGGAGATGGGATCCAGTTGCATCAGCATGGGAGCAGGAATGCTCCCAGGGCTGGTGGGACCAGTCCTGACTGGTTTTCCAAAGCTCCTCCCACAAGAGCTCCTGCAAGGACATCCACTTACCTCACCAAAACCTGGGTGATCCAGGGATCCTGAAAGTGGAACAGCTGTTACCTGGCAAAAGCAAGGAAGGGATTAACCCTTCCCTGGGCTCCAGGTTCGGTGACAGAGTGAAATGATAAGTGAAACAGCACAGAAGTGCTATGGAACTGTACTGTCTTTCAGCATCATGGCTACAGGACTATCACAGACTGACATCTACCAAAACAAGCATGAGCCAGGCCCTTGTTTAGTGGAAGATGAAATCAATGGGTTTGTGCTGATTAACAGCTGATGCTGCAGATAACTTTATGGAAAGCACTTCAGCCTTTCAGAGAGGCTGTCTCGGACCGACTGCTTTGTGTAGGGTTATCAGCACTCGTGACTTTACCATGAACCTTTCCATCAGCCACGGTGTTTGAGGGATGGAGCAGTTGTAGTGTTTGGCCTTTTGTATGAGCAGTGTTTCAATATGAAGCTTTGGGGGAGCTCAAAGTATTTTCTGCATGTATTTGTACACATGTGCATCAGGTCTGAGTATCTACAGTTGTTCATGACTGTGAAAGCAATAAACAAGGCACTTCCTTCAGGGGCCCAGTCCCTGGAGATGTTTAATTACACAAAGGACTGGTTTCTGGCTCAGAGGCATGGCCTGGGAACCCAAAGTTTCACGTACCTCTTCTGAGCAAGGACTTCCCTAGAACCAGAAGGGATGAAGTTGTATATGACCTAAATGTTACCCTGAAGACTTTTAAAAATAGCAAGACTTAAAACTTTGTTTCCTCTCCTAATTTTTAGAGTCATCTCCATGATTTGAGAGTCCATCTGACAGCTGTAGCATGGCTTAAGCTGGGAGCCTGAGACCATCAGTGAGAAGTCATCTTCATTCTCAGCAGGTAAGTTCCCATCTCTCATCCAGGCAGCATGGGAGTGGGATATGGCCTGACATTCCAGCCCAGCTGATCTTGTGTGCTCTGAAGGAAGTAGGACAGGAAACAGACAAACCCTCAGGCCTGTTTATGAAATATTCCTATGCAGTAGCTCCCAAAGAGAAATGTAGGAAGGCTCACAGTTACCAGGGCAGGAGGAAGCAGGGCTAAGGGGGAGACAGTTTGTTAATGCCATGACCTGAAAGAAGCCTGACAGTTGCTTCTTCACCCCTCTCCTTTGCTAATGACTGCTGAAAAATCTTTCTTCAATGCAAAGTGTCTGGGATGACTTTGTAGCACAGAGAGCATTGATGAAACAGATGGTATCACCCACGAGCGTGGCTGAGCGCGGCTTGTGCATGTCTTGGGGAGAAACAGGATATGTCACACAACCGAGTGCTTTGCATGGGGTTGCTGTGCCCACACACCTTCTGCCGTGACCTGGCGTGTCTGCCTGGCCTCCCAGGGCACACTCACAGCCCTCAGACACAGTGCTGTGCTCACGTGGCTAATTGCAGTGCAGAGGCCTGGCTGAGGTGATTTGGGCCACCGGGCACTGGGCAGGGAAGAACTGCTGGAGCTGGGCTTTTTCTGTGCTGCTTTGCCAAGAGGGGGTCATTCTGCCTGGAGTGTATCCTCTGTCCGTAGGCAGTGTGGTACCACTGTGTGTGTGAATAGCTGTTGCCCTCCATACGTGTGCCCTTCTGAGCTGCGTGTTGCAGTGTGTTTCCTCAGGAACCCCAGCCCTCTGCCTTCCCTTCCTTAGGGTTGATGATTGATTCAATCATCTGAATTTGATGAGATCACTGAGACTGATGATGCTTCACATTTTTAAGCATCATTTTCTCAGCACCCCTGTCAGATCTGTGGAATGTACTGTACTTTGTCAGAGAATCAGCACAGGTGAGTGGGGAGTTCATCCGTGGCACAAACACCCAACAGCTGCAGGATCGGCCATAGCTTCGTCTCTCCATGCACATTTCTACCTCGTGTGATTCCCTTGTGACCACTGAGAGTCCTGTTAGTGTATCAGCACCTCTCTGATGTCCTGGCCCAGCTGCAGTGGGATGGGGATGCCTCTCCTGGACCTCTTTTCTGTCTCCTTCCAGCCTGTGCTCTCTCAGCACTTCCCCACTCTTTGTCCAAAGCAGTGTGCTCTTGGCTGTTGTGGTGTGGGGAAGGTTGGCTTGGACGTTCCAGCAAGGTGGAGGCAGGTTTTGCAGTGTCTGGGGTGTTACCTCACCCTATGGAGCCTTGGAGAGATTAAGCAAGCAGGACCTCATCACACTGCACCAATAGCTCTCTGTGACCTCCTTTCAGAGCTGTAGGAAACCAGCAACAGGGCAAAGGCTGGTGCCTCATGCTTCCTGCAGCCTGCACATCTCCTCAGGTGCTCATGGAATTTATAACTTCCAGTGCATAAACCAGCATTGATTTGTCTAATCAATCTTACTCTGGTCAACTCTTGTTCATTTGAGCCTTTGAGGTTCTTAAGATTTTCTGATTCCAACAGAACCAGCAAAAACTGGTAGCACAGGATTTAGTCTGGAGATTTCATGCCACACTGCGCAGCCTCCTGAAGAGGTTTCTGTCCCCCTCTGGCTAGGTGGGAGGAAGCCAAGTTCTCCCTTGGTGATGTGCCCTCAATACAGAACTGTTTCTTCCACCTCCCAGCTGATGAGGTGTGAGCTGCAGTGTACAAAGGGGGCTCTGAGCCAGGCTTGGAAAGCCAAGCTCCCTGTTCATGTTGTTGCCCTGATGCAATCCCACCCCTGTCTCCCAGTGCTGGTGCAACCAAAATCCATCTGCCTGTGCTCGCTGCCTGGTCTGAGCCATATGAGTTAGAATGTCAGCTGTCAGAGTTTAGCCCCCAGAAGAGAAAGTCTGGGTGAAGGTCTCAGTCAAATCATGCCTTTCTCAGGGGTGTCTCCTGCAGTCCTGTAGGATTTTTGGTGAGTCACTGGAAAACAGGAGGTAAAGAGCATTTGCCATGAGAAATGGCATGCAGTCATCTATTCCCAACCTACCGCCGTGGGTTTGTTCCTTTCTGTGCTCCCAGGATGTATAGAGTCCCTGCAACTGGTTCTCGCCCATCCACTATTTCAGGATCTAGGTGTATCTACTTAGTAGCAAAAATTTATATAGGTTAATTCCCACACTCCCAATGAATGAATCATTAAGGGAACAAAGAAAGGTGCCTCCTTTAAAGTATCACTGCCACCTGCATTATGAACATACGCCCAGGTTTACCTGTGCATATTTAACCCCTTATCAGAACAAATAAGTGACAGTCAGCTCTGGCACTGGCTGCACCTCTCACATGGATGGCAGGAGGAAACACATTCTTGCACTTCAAAGTGATGTGCAAAACTCAAAAGAAAACTGGAAAAAGAAAAACCAAAACCCCACAGAAGATTAGTTTAAGTACAGAGCTAGACCTGACCAGAGGTATGTCCCACCTCCCACACCTGTTAGTTTCCAGGCACGTTGAGGAGGAGTGGTACCCTGCAGAAATGCTCAGCATCTCTGGAACTGAGCTGGAAAGGTGTCCCTCCCACTAAGAAAGCCTGAAAGCCTCTTTGCTAGTGACTGATGCTCAAAGCCAAAAGATGCAGTAGCTTCCAGGGGGAGCAAATTGTTTCTTCCTGAGTGCAAGTAAGAACAACATCCCTTTCAGCTGGGAGCTGCAGAGGGGCCCGACCTGCAAGGGGGAGGAAAGGGACGGCTCTGTCTCCTGCGTGTTTTTCCCACTTGGTTGGGTTGTCAATACACAGTCTGGAAGAGGTGTGCCCCAAGGATGTGAAAGGAGATAAGCCACTGAGCTGTATTAGCACATGAAAGAAAAAGCTTCTAAAGGATGGCAGAGGTTCAAAACCTGCTCACAGAAGCACATAGTTGTGGATGGTTTTACTGCAGCACACTCCTCCAACCGGAGGTGTGGAAACGTAGCGTGAGATGACAATGGAGCACAAAGTGAGTAATGCCAGTGCCATTCTTAGTAAGGAATCCTATTTTTAGTACCGATTGGCTTGGAATATAAATGGCTTCAAAATCGCAGAGCAGTGAAAGGAGGACTCTAGTGCAAGGCACGGACTGCAAAGATCCAAGTACAACTTCCCCCTAAAGATGACCCTGAGACACAGGATGGCAGACACTGAGTGGTGTAGGCTCCTTGGCTGTGCTCTGCACTACTGAGCCATTTCTCTTCCTTTCAGGCTTTTCTCTTGGTCCCTGCTCTGTGCAAGCACCCAGTAATGTGCTCTGCTTCTGGGGGCTCCATCCAGCACCCAAATGAGCGCCACTTAAATAAAGCAGATACAGTCTCTCACAGTGACTCAGAAATGGATAGTCTGGGTGATGGTTTGCAGGCATGCTGCAGACATGACTGTGATTTCTGTCTGTAGGACATCTAGAAATCCTGGGCAAATATCCACAGGCCTCATATTCTACCTGGACACCACTTCCCAGCAGAAGAGGAGGAACTAGCTGTGGAAATCGTGGGAATCAACTGCACCTACTGTTTCCTACACTGGCTGTTCTGACTGGCACTTTGCCTCAGTTAACAAATACAGAGGTGACTTTTTCTCTTCTGGTTTTTCACAGTCCTTCAGTGTAAATAACAAACAAAAGCTCTCTCTCCATTGTCATATTAGAGCATGGCCACCTTTCGGAATGGCCTTTGCTGTCAGAGCAACTGGTTGGATACTGAAGGTAGAGGAATCTCAGAGGTGGTTCAAAACCACTCTGGAAAGCCTGTGGTGCAGAGGGAAGGGCTTATGGGTTTATTGCTTGGTTTTTCCTTTGCTGTACAATGTCAGACATACCCTTTGAGATTTCTTTCCTTTTCTGATTGGTGGGACGTGGTGCAAAAGGAGGCAGTTTAGTGAGATGCAGCAGCCACAAGCTGTGCAGCTCAGGGTTAGCAGCAGGGACCCCGAGTGACCTCCCTGCTGTCAGCAGCTGCAGGAGATACTCAAGTTCACGTGAGAACGTTCAGGTATGCGAAACAATGGGTGTGATCTGAAGGCTTGTGTGTTTGCTTTAGAGGGAAAGAAACACCATTTAGTACTTGGGTTGTTTTCCTTTGATTAACATACAGTCTCACATGGGGAGTCTCTGCAGGGGAAATTCTGCAGGTTTATTGGGGACCGTACTGCTTTTCTTTCTTCTGATCACCATGGCTGTCTAGCAGATCTGTGAAGTTGTGTAGGAAACAAAAAGTCTCACAACAAGGCCTGATTTCACCCTTTTCAAGCCAGAAATATTTGATTTCTTTTTAAAATGGTTATTCAGTTTTTAAATTTTGGTTTTTTTGTTTCTTGCAAAATGAAAAGATCACTCACAGAAACAGAGTGTTTTGTTCCAAATAAATGAAGACATTTTGTTTGAGAGGGGTTTTTGTCTTTGGGGGTGTTTTCACTTGGCTGAGGTGGCAGGAGAATATCCAGTGTGAGGTGAGAGTTCTCCAGGCTGCCCAGTAGGGACAGGACACAAAATATGCATGTGCAGGTACCTACCTGCTCATTCCCTCCACACTGCACGTTGTTGAAGATATCTTTGTTTACAGTAAGGTGACACAGGTGTAGGGCTTTGTCCTTGCTGCTTATCCACCCAAACACACCTCAAAATAAAACGCAGGGGACTATAAATAGTTTGGGATCCTTTCAGGCAAAATGCAGGTGCAGCGTCACCACGTTGCTCGGGCCCAGTTTCACGGATGACAGCAGGAGTCCCACTGAAATCTGTGGATAATTTTCCAAAGCTGGGAGCACACCCTGGAGTCACCAGCTGTGGTGCTTCCACACTCATCTCCACAGGGCAGAGCTGGGCCCATGCTGAGGACTTCTGACAGCACTGCTCTGCAGTTGTGGATCTGGTCCCATCACCTCCTGTGAACTCAGTGCTGTCTCACCACTGTAAGGGACTGCAATGACCTGGCAGCTCTGCTCACCTCCAGCGTAAGTGCTTTACAGTTACCCATTAGCAACTAAACAACCAGCAGAATTGCTGAAGATACTCCTAATATCAAATAGTGTTGGAGTTTCATTAGCTTCGTGTTCTCTGTTGGGAAGCTAGTAGATAACTCATATTTGTGTCTACCTCGGCAGTTTGCAGTGTACTGAGTCCTGATGGTTGTTTGGTCTTTGTTTCTCCTCTGACTGTGTTTGCATGCAAATCCCTGGGATTTTTTAAGGTGTACTCCATGAAAGTGGTGAGTGAGAAAAAGGAGCCCTGCTGGGACGACAGAAGCAGGATAGAGTGGCCTCTTGGTTTCAGCAGCAGATAGTGAGGAACTGCCATGAGTCTGGGTGTGGAGGAAATAGGTCAAGACTCCGAGCCAGGGCTGGATGCCACTGAAAAGCAAGGAAAGCAGGAGCGGAGTTGATAGGGTCTTGGTAAAGCCACCTGACAAGTACATCTGAGGTGGAGCAATAACAGGCACTGTAAAGCCAGCCCAAAGAAAAAGAGTATGGTAGTGGTGCTGTGGAGACTGCAGAGAGGGGCAGAGTCAGAAATGATACCTCTGTATGTCAGCACAAGGCTGCTCTAGTGCAGCCCAGAAGCTGGGCTATTGTACTGGCTTAAACTTGGGAACAGAAGGAAAGTGGTGCTTTTCTGCACCAGAAAGTTCCACCTGGAGATGCCCAAACATGTAGTTTGTGCTGGACTAACCTGGACGTGTCAGTGTTGCTGAGGTGCTTCCTCTGTTCTCAGGGTTGAGCTGTGCAGCCAGGCTGTTCCTTACAGTGCTGCAGTTAGGCAGCTACAAGTGGTCTGAACATCCTGCAAGAAGGAGATCAAATGCACTGTGCCAGCCAGCTGACCCAGGTTGAAATAAGGCTTTCTTCCTCATCAAGCAGAACCACTTGATTGGGTTCAAACTCGCCCTAAAGAAATATTCTGGGAATATTAACATATTGTGAGGTAGTGAAGGAGTTGCCTGACTTCCTTTTTTTCCCTCCCTTGTCTATTTGCAGGAGAAGGTATTAGTCAGGACAAAGGAATGAGGAAAGTGCAAGACATGATCTGATATAAATGACAGGGCCCATCCTATAGAAAGACTCATGCTCTTCCATTGAGGAGGTTGTGTGGTTCTTGGGAGAATAAAACAGTAATTGAAGCTGGGACTGGGCAAAGTATGAGCTGTGAAGCCCCCAGCCCTTTTTTCCGTGAATGGAAGAACCCCAAACTTCTGAGAAGTTGTTGCAAACTGTTGTGAAGTGAGGGGCCATTCAGAGCGTGGGTGATGGAACAGGGAGGCCATGGAGTCTTGTTTTAATGCAGGTGTGTGTGCAGGAGCTGGGCCTCTCTGGGACTTACCAAGGTGTGCAGGTATCCGTCCCTGCTGGAGGCCAACTCTCAAGCTGCACACAGCTCACCACGTGTCTTTGTTGCTGTTCCTCTTCCCAGAGCCCACTAGATCCTGCACTGGCCAAGGCCTCTGCAGTTGTGTGGGGCTTGGGGTTTTTGCTCTGTCTGCAAGGGAAGCACAGGAGCAGCTGTGAGTCTGATGCTCGCGCGCTCTCTGCCGCACGTGTCTGCAGACATGACTAGCTGTGTCACAGGCTGAGCCTGTGAAGGAAAGGCTCTCTGTGCCCCATAACCACATGGACACCTTCCTGCCCTGTGGTGCTTCAGCTCTTCTGCAAGTGCTGGGCCTTGCTTACAGAGGGAGAGCAGGGATGTGCTTGGGGACTGGCTGGCCTTGACCCTCCAGAACAGCCCCCCGGGAGCCACCCAGAGCTGTTCCTATCTCCAGCCCAAGACAGAAACAGGTCCCTTGGTTCCTTTATCCCAGCTTCACTGAGATATTTCAGGCATGCATGATATAATGACAGTGTGCTGCAGCCCAAAGGTGTGGTGGAAAATCTGGTTAAGCACGCTGGCTGAGCTGCTCCGTGGATCCTCAGCTGGGACATGCTGTAAGGCACAGCTCAGCGCTGTTAACACAGGAAAGGCAAGAGCTTCTTCTCTCTCACTTGAGCCTGAAGAAACCACATTTTTCCATTTTGATTTTTCCATCAGCTCTTGCATCCCTATATAAGTGCCTGCCTGTGTGTTTTTATTTCTAGCTGTTAGGTGCTATCTCCTGTTTTTATTACGATCATCTCTTGAAGCCCCATTTGTACAGACCCACTTGTTTTCTTCGGATGCAACCTCTGGAAGCAAGTCATTCTCCCTCAGCTGCACGGCCTCTCTAGACTCACGCTGCTGCTTACCCCACAGGGACTATCAGTGCAAGTCAGGTCAATATTAAACCAGATTTTCCCATGTCAGTACACTGCTTTATGGGCATTGCTTGCCTCCTTGCTATCCTCTCTGACCCAGGGCACCTGACCACAGCAGTCATAAAGTCCTCAAAGTCCTGAGTTCCATGCTGTACCTTGCAGAGGGATGGGCAGTGTGCAGTGGGGGGTGTTGCCCTCAGGGGTGTGTTAGGGCTGATGGAGTTCAAATTCAGTTTTAAAAAGTCCAACAGGGAGATCCAGTGACATAGTTTGCTCTGTTGGGCAAAAGCTCAGAAAGGAAAAAAAAAAAAAAACCCAACAAGAAGAAAACAAACACGCAAAACTGTTTGCTTTTTTGTGTTTTCCATGGAAAAATGAAAATTTGTGAACTGTTGAACCTGCACTTGCAATGGCAACTGCCAAACTTTGAGGATTTTGAATGTGTAACCACACAGAAGTTTTTGAACAGAAGAGAATAGGGGAGATGGAGAGAAGCTGAACTTGACAGCCCTCTAGTCTGACCTGGTGACGCTGATGTTTCCTTGTGTGAGGGCTGCAAGTCCAGCGTGGTCTGGTGTTTGATTTGTGCCAGGGACTGAGGCCAGCTGTGCCCAGGCTGCACTGGCAGACACACACCTTCCCCCTGCTCCCTGCTGGCTGGCAGCTGGGGGCACATCCCCACAGCATCCCTGCAGACTGGGCTGTCCTGGCCCTGCAGCTGTGTGGGGAGATCAGAGGGACTTAGATAAAGATCACAGATAGAGCTAACTTCATTAATTTAGACTTCTTCCAAAGGCTGCTGGGTCTCTGTGGCTGTGTGTCTTTGGGTTGCACCATCGTCTGGGAGCGAGAAATCCAAGCATCCTCTCTCCTAGGACTTGGGAGGAGAGTGCTTCTTGTTCCTGCTTGTAATTTTCCAGGCGCAGAAACCTGCAGGAGGAGGGGAAATGCAACTCCCAGGCCCACTGGCTGGCATGGGGTTTATTGCTCAGGGCTTGAGCTTCCTCATTGCCTCGGTTTCTGTGTCTGTAAGAGGAGATTAATCATCTTCGTCCTGTAAGCTCTTTCCTGGAAGAGGAAAAGGATGAGAGTGGAGAGAGGTGTAGGTGCTAAGAAACACACCTGATGTTTGGCAAGGAGGCTGTTACTCAGAGCCTGGACTGAGGAACAGGAACAGATTACCTGTGCTTCCAAGTGCTGGTTTTGTATCCATATCCTAAGAACTGCCTTTTTTGTTCTCTCACACTGGGAAGACCATCTCCCTCTCTGTAAACACACCTAAGTGCTTGTATAGGGGAAAACACTCCAGATCAGCATTCCTCACTTTGTACTCTTCGTTTTGATAAACTTTGGTATTTCTTTACCTTCATCCTCTTGAGCACTTGGGGCACTCTGAGCGGCTCATGGAAACAGGCCCTTAATTCTAGCATATCTTTACCTAAGCCATCAAAATGAAGCCTTGCCTGGGTGACAGGAAAAGGGAAATACAACACCTAAGCCAGCAAAGGAGGCTTGGAGGAGGACAAGTGGCCCCACTTGCTCTAAGTGTGAAAGCACACTGGCTGATCTGTGTTAGCACACCATTACCTGGTACTGGGAATCAAATTTTGTTTGCACTCTCTTTGGCGGGTGGAACACAGGCACACCAAAGCCTCAGGAAATCCTTATTTAAACAAAGAGCTTTGGCTCAGCAGGTGACAGGGACTTAGAGCAGCGAAGGCCAAGGCCAGCTGCACTGTGCACAACCCCCAAGATGAGCCCGTGCTGGTACCTGGGCAGAAGTTTCTGCTAACATGAGCAACTGGGAGGGGATCAGTGATACCAGCCTTTGGCCAGAGTCAGGTAGAACAAACCCCTAGGCTCTTCCTATGGAATATATGCAAAAGGGAACATATTCTGTAGCTCAAGAGCTTGGAGCTAGGAATGTGCTTTTAAATCAGTCTTTTGAGAAATGGATAATTCAGCAGCTTCAGCTGTAGACTCTTAGTCCAGAACTGTGAAACCATGGTAAAAATGTTTTAAATTTGCTTGTCTAATGATTAGAGTGCCAAGACTGATGGACATCTGCCTCTATATATTCCCTCCTTGAAGTCACAATTCCTCGCTCATGGCAACCATTTCCATAGCAATGCTTAGATGAGAGTTCATAGGTACATGTTAAAAGGGAAGAGTGTGAACACACAGGCTTTTTAAAAACAAATCCTGTGAAACAAGACCTCTGAGCAGCCTCTGTAGAATAGAAACACAAAAGGATGGTTTCCTGGTCAGGAGCTGGAATATCTTAGGAGTGAACCTTTTCAGACATATTCAGGCTTTTGTGGGTCTGCCAAGCCAGGTCATTAAAGTTACTCCCTAACCACATACTTGTATTGTATGCTGATGAACTAAATGTTTCCTGCACAGGAGTTGGGCAAATTCTTCAGAAAAAAAATCTCATTTTAGGTGGGTTTCTTTTAGTTGAAGTTTTATTGAGGCAACAATTTCTGGATGGCTCCCTCTCACTTAGCTGTTCATAAAATGCCTGTGTATGAGAAGAGGGAAGACCCAAGCGCTGCTTGTGACAGGAGTTTCACTGTGTTATTTACAGATGGCCAGACACGGGAACTCTTCTGTTCTTAAATTCTAAAACTTGTGTCACCGCTCCCTCCTTGTCTGTAGTCTCCTCTGTTAGGCTTAGCAACCATCACAGGATCCCAGAATGGTTTGGGTTGGAAGGGACCTTAAAGCCCATGCAGTTCCAAGCCCCTGCCATGGGCAGGGACTCTACCTCTTGTCCTGTCACTACCTTCCTTTCCCAGAGTCCCTCTCCAGCCCTCCTGCAGCCCCTTAAGGTACTGGAAGGTCTCCCTGGAGCCTTAGATCCTGTGTCACTAACAGGAATAGTTATTAAAATCAATCAGGGAATTATTATAGCCCCAACAGCATGAATTATACTTGTGCATGGAACACCAGTGTCATATTTGCATGCAAATGAATCTATGTTGTTTATATTGTGTTGCTATTTACTGTGAGTGCTGGTAATTGCTGGGCTGGGCAAGAGCTGTGTGGGTCATTTGGAGCTCGGAGTCTGGAGGAGGAGAACCAGCACGAGTGTTTTATCTGTCTCATCATTTATCAGTCTCCTCTTAATAACTTTTGAAGGCATTGGCTAATTTCATCTACATTTGATACAGGGGCAGAGGTTCTCGTGGTGAGGAGATTAAGGGACAAAGGACAGATGTACCAAGTAAACTAGGACTCATTAATTCCACTGCTCAAAGAGCAGCTCATGTGCAATTAACCTGAGGAAAAGCTCCATCTCTGGACATGAACCTTCCTGCAATTACATGGTGATTGTTACTATGTTTTACTGAAGTCCGAGGAATCATTCTTCTTTCAGCTTGCTGGACAGAGGCGTTTGTGTGTATCTTCTGAAACAGGTTTGCGCTTACTCATTTGTTAAGTTTTGAAAAGCCAAATCAGATCAAAATTCCTGAACTGCTTCAGAGAGGAGGCACTTGGTTACCAGTGTTGTCTTCAGAAGATGAGGGAGATCAGGAGAACTACTAATCTGATCTTTAGAACAGTGCAGCCACACATAGACTCAGTTTTGTCTGTAGAAAGTGCTGATCCTGAGTGCTGATAGTAGTTAGATAGAACCTGTAGGGTTCTTGTAGAACTAGGCCCCATCCCTCAAGATTAAATCCAATATTCCTCTTTTTCAGCTCAGAAGATGGAGGTATTCGAAGTGAAACACCGTAGAACGCGGGTAGAATAACCAGAATGCAGCACTTCATGTACAGCACGACGCTGGTTTTATGGGGTAAGGCTTCCTGATAGTTCTCAGCTCCTCCAAGGAGGTTCAGGTCACATTGCAGAGCAGTTTCTCATCTCAGGACCATGAAGTCATTGGTAACCATTACAAAGACAGCAGGTGATCAGGCCCCTGGGCCTTCTCACTGCCTGCAACACTACAGATTCCCAAATAAATATGCAACACAGGGACAGTCATGAAGTGGAAACTCAAGAGCAGTCATGTGAGGTGCTTGCTCTTGAATGCCAGCGTCACAATTTTGGAGTAATGTCATGGAGTTTCTGTGTGAAGCCATTACTCCTTGTCACTGCACAAGTGTCAGGTGTGTGCCTGCAGGGAAGGAGGCAGGGATTTAACTTCACAGGGCAGGAGCAGTCCACTCTGGGGGGAGCACTGCTCACAAAGGGGCAAAAGGAGAAGAGCAGGCTCAGTTATGCTCAGGTGCTGTTGTGCACAGCCACTGTCAAGGCCAGAGTCAGGTAAAGCTTTATTTCCATGTGGATGAGAACGGATCTAGGTGGTCACAGCTTGCAAGCCTGTAACTTCTTGTCTCAGGTAGGTCCACGTAGCCTCCTCCTCCCACTAAGTGTGGAAATTGTCATTCTGCTGTAGAATCTGTCTGTGGATGAGTCAAATAAATGAGATACAGTTTTGACCAGAATAACTGTAGTGAACAAAAATAGCACCTCTAACTAAACCCACTTATTTTTTCAGGAAAACTTTTGTGCACACACCCGACATAGGGCCGAGTGGCTGTGTTGGAAATCTCATTATAGTTCTGTTGAATAGTTCAAGTTGATTTTGTTCTTTCACATTCAAAACATAAAGTCACTTGATACCTTTTTTTCTGGATTACTGAATGTCTTTGAATTTCCAGTATAACCAGAAGTGTTCCTAGATGGAAATAGCAGGATACGAGAAAAGATTAAAGACCAAATTACATAAAGAGAGGAAAGCAAAAGCGGGAAAGCAATAATTTAAAAAAGTTTATTTTCTTTCCATAGAAATATTTCAATTAAGTGCTTTTCCCTAGCACTAAGACGATGTGAGGGACAAAGAGGGAAGATGCATTTTATAGGTAATAATTATGTAAAATAGCTATTATTCATTACCTTGCTGCTGCTATTTTTGTGGGCTTCTCAAAGATGAGATTTGAATGGGGAAACATGCCTAAATGAAATGCTCCCAGAACTGAGTCTTTGCCTTGTACTCCTCATCAGCCTAGTTCCAAGCAGTGTGAAGTCTGTTATTTGACATTACCTTGGAGGCAAATTTTTATGCCAAATTTGAAATAAAAGGCTGTGATTTATATTTCCTACTTTTCATCAGAAACAGGGAATGTACAAATCAAACAGAACTTCCTGTTTCCAACCTTTCAGCAAGTGCATGTTTCAGTTTGCCTTCCTCTCCCATTGCAAAAGGGGGGAAAAAAAAAAGATGCACTTGAAAAAGGATGGATCCTTGCTTTCCCATTATGTCTGCAAGAATAAGAATGAAACGTGTCTGGACATGGCAGGATCTTACTAAGGGCTTTGATTCGCGAGTGGGAACACTTTGTATTGGGCCAGCTGCTGGTACTCCTGCCTGCCCGAGCTCCCTGCTCCAGCCGCCGGAGGATCCCGCCCACACTGCACGGTGTCTCAGTCGGTCAGGGAGCAGCTGAACTGCCACATTTATAACCAAACGAGTAAAGTAGCACCACACTGCTTCCATCTACCTCACGGTATGAGCAGGTGCACGAGAGCTGCCTTAGTGTCGGATCTGCAGCTCAGAAATGTCCCCCTCAGCTTCAAGTAGACACGGCTGTCAGAGCAGGGGAGTGTCTCCCCTGTGCGGGGTGGCCCACCTGTCAGGAGCACGTGAGGAGCCATGCAGAAATTGGTGTCACTCATATTAGAATATGAGATTGTAGAAGAGTCAATGTTCCCCACTCTCTGCTTCTTCTCCACTGTGGAAGGAACACCATTGTGCCAGGCCTTTATTTAGAATTGTGTTATCAGTCACATTCCTCTGGGGAAAAGTGCTTGAACACTCAGTGTTTAAGCTGGTTTTTGGAATGCACAGAGTCAGAAATGTGAAATACAGTGGAGGGGACAAGTCTTGCAAGAGAAAAGCATCAGCAGATGTAACTGGCCTTGCAATTGTCAGAGCTATAGAAGTGGTGGGGATTGATTTGGTGAGAGTGTCAGTCAGCAGCTGGGGATCAGCTTTCAGGAGGAGCCACAGGCGGCGTGCCGCGCCTTGGTTCCATTTGCTATCGTAGCCATCCTTTGACACAGCCCTGAACTGCAGAGTTTCTGAAGGGCTGTGTCCGAGCTTTGTGGGGTCCTGCCCGGCACTGGACTCTGCGGCACATGAAGTGTCCCCTGGCGTGGGTCCCGCCCTGCGAGAGCCCTGCAGCGGGCAGGGAGAGGCTGCCCGTGCCCTTTGCGAGCTGCGGGGCGATGCCTGAGCCGCAGAGCCGGCTCCCGTGGGGCCGTGCATCTCGGTGCAGCCATCAGCAGGAGCATGGCTAATAGGGTGCTGTTTAAATGGCTGTAATTAGGCTTCAAAGTAACCATTATGATGAAAGGGGGAAATCTCACATTCCTCTCCACTCTATCATTTCAGGGTGTCTGGCAGCACCCCAGAAAGACAAAAGTGCATCACTTGATACCACCAGAGCTACCTGTTTGCAAGGAACATCTCACCCTTGCTTTATAAAGACCTTTTTTTTCCAGGAGGAAAAAAAAAATCCGTGCACTTGTGAATTGAGTACTCTCTTCTCTCCATTCCTGTGGGTTGTTATCTACCCTGCATGTAAGCACTTTGCAAATATTTGACTGGAAACGACAAGAGATAAGGACAGGCGATAATCTGCCCTTGCTGCAGCAGGCAAGCCCCTACCAAGCTGCATAGGAGCTGCAGGGTTATTTTTCAGTTTATTGTATCCTACAATGAGTACGGTGTTTTCTGAGAGCCTACCTCTTCTGTTTACTCATTTATCCACTGCAAATTGTATCTGAGTATCTCAAATGCTGGCATTTATTTATTGCAATAGCCCTCTTTGGTCCCCAATACGTGTTTCAGACAAACTGGGTTGTGCAGCAGGAGGAGTAATAAAGGTGATGCTGCTGATATTAAATGCCAGCACGGGCTCAGCAGTGGCTCACTCTGGAAAAGGACCTCTTCCCTGTGGTGTCTCTCCGTGCTGGGAGGAGAGCAGACTGGGGAGTCCCAGGAGCAGTCCTCCATGCTGCACTGTTTCTTCCAACTCCGTTTGGGAGGATATTAGCAGTTTCCATCCTCCTCCTAATTCCACTGCCATAAAACATCCTTCTTACTCATGAAGCAGAATACCTAGATCCACCTTCTTGCCTCCTGGCTAATTACTGTCATTATCTGGCTAGACAAACTTGTCATGAGATTAGAATCTCCTCACAAAACAGGGTCATCTCAGGAAGTTCTTGCTATCCGGTTTTGTGTAAATCAGTCACCTATGCAGCTAAACGGCAGCTCGGATTGTTGAGAATTCACACGCTCCCAGGAGGGGAGCAGAGGAGCATTTCCACACAGGAGCTGCTTCAAAAGGAATTGGGTGTTCCCACTGACATCAGTGGGGCAAAGCATACGCCCACTCTCTTGCACCTGCTCGAGGAGTTGTCCTTTAAGGATACTGAAAAGAAGTAACCACTTGCAGCAAGTTCATTGCCTGGATGGATCATTACTGCAATAAAGTCGTTATATTCTACTTACTGTATCCTTCACCCCTGTGCTTTGGCACTCTACCTCATCAGAGCTCTGCAGCAAGCTTTGACATGCACAGGTCAAGGGCAGAAGACACAAACTGAGCTGGTCATTTTTTTTTTTTTTTTTTGTATTTTTTAAGGCTTCGGGTAATTCCAGCTGGAGATCTCAAACTAAAGCAAATTCAATCCCCGTTTTAAACAGAAACTCAGTGCTGTGAGTACTGGGTCGTTTGCCCTCAAATCTGCAGGGCTTTCACACAGGCCCTCTCGGGGCTGGCTGTTTCCGTGCGTGGAGAATGTAGGTCTCCTGGTGCTTAGGCAACTGGAGAGTCAAGCACCTCTTACCCAATTGCCTTCCTAAGTGGGCGAGCAGCAGGAATCCTTCCTCCCATAAACCTCTGGTGACACTTTGCCTCGCACACACGGGGCCTGCCGTGCCGGAGAGCACTGTGTCACCAGTGCACTCAATAACTGTGTGGCATTTTAACAGGCCTGTGGCATCAGGGACGTTTGTGTTACCCCACCGATGCTCCAAACGGAAACGCGCGCAGTTAGAGGTGACTGTAACCCTGGCGACAGCTAAACAAAACACTCCCTCCGCTATTGTAGCAACCTGGACTGCAGACGGATCCGGCTGTGCGCATCCTGTGATGCTCCAGTGACTCTCCATCTCATTCTTTAGGGAGAAGGACACAGCTGTAGTGGGAGAAGGTTTCCATGTGAGTGTGTCTTGAGGCCTTGATGCAATCCGCTCTTCAAATGGTACCTTGCAGACTAAGCCAGTCAGATGGTCCTTGAATTTTCTGTGTCCTATATCCCTGTGATACCTGTGCCTTTTGCAAATCTCCTGTTGAAAAACTCCGACACTTTGGTCCACGCTGTATGGACTAAACTGAGGCTGGTAAACACTAGGCTTAAAACCCCTCCAGTCCTTGCTTTCGGTGCCCAAGTCTCCTGCATTTCTGTAGGACTAGTGCAAGGCTGTGCAGATGAGTGTTCAGAAAAGGGGTGCGTGCACACATTCTTAGTGAGCAACCCTGAACAATGCAGGTTCGTTCCTTTGCTCAGCAGGGCAGGAGGACTGCCAGGTCCTCAGGGCAGCAATTGGCTGCCCCAATCCTCCCTCTTCCTACAGTTTCCTGCTTCACTTACACACTATTGTCCAAATTCGGCAGATTTGGAAGGTGGGATACTACACACAATAGTGTTCCCCTGTGATTCATCCTTAGAGCAGGCCCTGTCCTGTGTAGGAAAGGAGGCAAAAATACAGTATTACCTGTGTGTGTAACAAGGCTGTTTCATAATGTATTCACACAAGAGAGCCAAATGAGGGTTGTACAGACATGTTATTTCCAAAGGTACCCAAATAAATGAAGCTTCGTGCTTGCTTTGGGGGGGCCCTTTTTGGACAGATTTGTGACCCAGACAGCTCTGAGGTGAATCTGGGTTATGCTTGGCTGTCTGAAGAGCTCAGGAATGAGCAGGGGGGGTGAGAGATTGTCTTGGAAGTTATCACACCTTTGTGTAGCAACGCTGTGACTTGTTCCAGGGGCAAAGGAGAGGGTCAAAACTGAAAAAGCCCTGGACAACACTAGTCAAATGATCCATCAGCTCAACTTGGTCAGTTCTAGAAGAGGCTTCTTCAAAACCATTGGTTTGTAAATCCAATCTGTGCCTGGATTATAGCACCTGTAGCAGAGGATCTTCCTCTTAATATCAGTTAATACCACCTTTTTCATACTATTGTAACTGGTCTCCACTGCATTACCAAGTGTGCTGGTACAGCCAAGAGGGAACAGCATATTCTAGGGGTCAGGTGGTGGCTGCAAGGATTGCCAGACAGCCCCCAAAAAGCATCCTTAGTGAGGTGCAGACTGAGGCTAGAACTGCCTCTGATTCCTGCGGAGAACATGTTCATGAGCAGGCTGTTAAGCCAGCAGGAGCCGCTTCTGCATCTCTTACCCTCCCATTGAAATGCTGCTCCTTTGGTTTCATGAGCTCTTTGTGAGAGCTGAGAAATGCTCAGGGTCACTCCCCAGGGTCAGAACAAGCTGTGCCGTGTGCCCTCAGACCAGGGCATGCATCTCAAGTCTTACCCTCAGCTCAGCTTGGTATTGGAGAACAGTTAGATCAGAGGACGCTACTCTGAGAATGCCACATCTGTGAAAGGAGCAGCTTGTTCCTATCTTGTAGTGAGCAGGGACTGTGATGGCTGTGACAGCAGTTCTGCTCCTGACAGCTGTGTTGGGCTTTGGAGGCACAGAAGTAAAATAGACCACCAAACACCTAATGGGGAAGGGCAGCTCCAGCAGAGGAGTTTGAGGGAGAGAGAAAAAGACACAGATTACAGCTCATTGTTCAGGGCACCTTGCTGAGATAAAGCACTGCTTCAAGTCCTGTTCTGCTGGTTTTGGGTCTCAGGTGTTTTATTTCTCCCAGTGCCACTACCAAGAGTGTGATGGAGCTGCTGGCCTCCCAGGTCATGTTCCCCTTCCTCCCTGTCACCTCCAGCTCTTCTGCTGGTGCTGTGATACCATCAGGGGAGCGAGGGTTTCAGTGTTGGCTTCTGACACATGTTGCAACTCTCAGCACCTGTAGGCTGTCGAGGCAGCAAGAGCAGTATTTTGTCCTGACAAGGAGGGAGAGGCCCTTGAACAATGCCTTGAGGGGAGACAGTACCTTGAACTTGAGTCTCCCATTCTCCTAGCTAGCAACATGTCCTATTCCCTCTGATGTAGCTTAGGATGGCAAAGGGGGTAGGATAAGTGCCTGGTGCTGCATGATGATTCCAAGTGACCTTCTCTGTCAGAAACTTCCAACCTGTCTCCATATTCTGTGCATTGTACCTGCTGATCCACACAGCTCTGTAACCATTTGGGAAGTCTGGCAGAGCATAAATGAAATATATTGACACATATGTCAGCTCAACATGTAGGTTTTGCACTGCTGACTGTTGGATGCACACTACCCAGGTTATCTGTGAAGCTTCCTAAATATTCACTCTCATCTTGGCTGTATTAGAAATTAATAAAACAAGAAATTAGTTTGTGTTCCAGCATTATTTCATGTATGCTTGTTTGTGGAGAAGTCTCTACTGACCTTCCAGTGGAACCAAAGCAGTTGTGTCTGCAGACCTGAGCGCTCACATTTAGTGGAGAAGTGCATCTTTGGGGTTTGTTTGATTTGCTCATCAACAGCAAAGTAAAAGTACTCCCTAATGCCCTCCCATCTTTCTGGCCGAGCAGGATCACGCTCAGTGCAGAAGCACGAGGCTTTGACAGGAGGGTCGCACCCTTCGGCTGGCTTTCTTTTTCTCTGCTGACTCTTGCCGGGGCGTCGCTGTCGGGTTTGTGCTGGGAAGCAGCGCCCCAGCACAGCCAGACCGGTACTGCATCCCTGGCGTCTCTCCCTTCTCTCCTGCACTGAGCCACCTACCTCCCAGGAAAGAAACCTCTCTCCACATCGTGTCTCCGCGCAGTGAGACCTCCCTGCCCCGGCAGTGACTGAGCCGTGTTGAGTGCTGCAGTTGCCCTCATGGCCACAGCACAAACCTCTTGCAGGCGGGCTGAATTTAGGTTTGTCCTTCAGCAGTGGAGGGAAGCAGCATCAAGTCTCTTCCTCCCACTGCTGAGGCTTCTCTGCTGTGTCGAGTTACTGGGGCAGGACAGGTCGTGCTCCTTCACAAATCACGCATGTCTGACCAGTGATAGAAGGCTCTTCCCCCACTCTATTTTTCTTTCTGCTGTGGAAAAGAGCAGCATTCATTTCCAACGCTGCCTCAGACAAAACACTTGAGGATCTTACAAGGTTTTCTTGTTTTCTGGCATGCTACTTCCTTCTCCTGTCTGGAGGATTTACAGTTTTTCCCTGGGGCAAGCAATCTCTCTGTACCCTTTCCTCCCTCTATTGTCACTTCCTAAAGCCAGTCTCATCTCTCCAAACCCAAGGGACAGTGATGGGGAGCAGGGGACAGAGAAGAGTTAATATCACTGATGTAAAACCAAAGTGTGTTTCAGTGTTTAGTACTTCATGATCTATAAACCACTCCGTGGGGGTGCTAGAAATAGAGATAAATGAGTGACATCAGAGGCAATCATCATTGGTTCTGTTGGGTCCGTGGGAATCCTCTTCCGCACAGGAAGCCACGTGGCCTCACGGTAGAAATCAGCTCTCTCCTGGGCTGGACACAGATCATTTCTGGTCATTACCACGTCAGTGCACAGACAGCAGTCAAATGTTTATTAGTTTATGGATCCAGAACCAAACACATTCTGCTGACACGGTCACATGCCTTCCTAGTGATCAGCAGTACTTGACATCCAAGGTATGGCGACACATTTAGTGGAAAAATAAAGAAGGATCCAATGAACAAAAACTTGCAACACTCAGGAAACACTTCCGGGGCTGAGCCCATCCTTTTGGGACAGCATATTCTCTCTCTTTGCTGACAGTGCATGGTCCTGCCTGGTACCTTGAAATCTGCTTTCTGGAGGGAAACATCTCATCACACCCTAAAACCTCACTGTTGGCTCTTGCCTGTTGTGAAATGTAATTGCACCCTGTGGCTGAAGGCAAAGAAAAGCTCAGGAGTAACACAGAAAACTTATGTGTCACAGCAAATGCTATATAGGTTGAGGAAAGGAAAATGGGAAGGCAGGAACAGATTGAATCAAAAAGTAAATAAAAAAAAGAAAACAGAAACAATAGCATTACATTTGCACTATTATGTCCACTAGACTTTAATGATCCCTCGTTGAATTCTGTCAGGTAGTTTTTGAATGAGTTTATACTTTTGACTTTCACTTCATGCTGTGGCAGTGTGTTCCACAGGTAAAGGATGCACAAAAAAAGTGGGAAAGGATGATGGTCCCAGTGAGCCCGTTCAGACACCAGCCTCAGAACACATCTCTGGGTGAACCGGGTTTTCTATTTCACACCTGCATTCTAAAAATTACAGTTGTTTTTGCCTACTTCTTATGTTACAGGACAAAGTGAAAAATCATTCCCTGACCACATTCTCTGCTTCACTTCAAGTGTCCAGCATGTTCACCTTCAGCTGTCTTCTTTTCAAGTGAGAGGGCCCCCTCCTGTTCTTCTCCCATCCTACTGAAGCCATTTTAAACCCCTCATCCATCAGCAGTGTCACCTTAGACTTCCCTGGTTCTGAGGGACCTCTTTAGGTCATAGCAATGGGATGAGTAAGGCTGCAAGTGGCCAAGATGGTACCATATTATTCAAGTACACCATGGGACAACTCTGTTTTCCTAATGCCTCCTGGTATCCTCCTGGCTTTTTTGGCCTCTGCAGGACACTCTGTCGGAGGAGGAAGGCTCATGATGCATCAGGGCTGGGGATTTTTAGGAAGGTCTTGGGCTCTTACTGCCACAGTCTGATGAAAGTGTGAAGGGAAAGCAGGCAAAGCTTTTGGCAGCTTGGAGAACAGCGATGTGTAGGGATGGAGAGGACAGGATTCTGTTCTAGAGTGAGGGTCATGAAGGGAAGGAGCTATAAACTAAACAAAGCCTCTTTGGTTTAGGTTAAGGTAGGGCTGAACAAGAGCTTGAATGGGAGTCACAAGGTGAAGTGTACCTGAGGCTTCTCCAGAGGCCTTAAGTAAAGCTGCCGTCCCAAATTGTCCTGTCTAGACTGCTGCTACCAAAGCATGGCTGGGGCCAAAGAGTAAGCAGTCAGGAGTTACATTTGCATTTCTTTGCTGGTAAATGAAGTGTATTTGATAGGGAATTTTTAGGACAAGTAGTATGGCTGTTATACGGCACAATGTAACTAAACCCTCATACTCAGAAATCACAAGCAGAGCCCTCAAAGAACTCCTGGAATTAGTGTAAACTTGATATGACACAGTATTTAACCTACATATTTTGAACTGCATTTATTTGCTAATCAGCCTTCATAATTCAGGGGTCAACCACTTCCATATCTTTCTGTAACACTGTGGGCTACAAAGGTAGTTCTTTTTCCTTTCTTTCTT
Organism: Formicarius rufipectus; assembly: GCA_013399695.1. Taxonomy (NCBI): domain Eukaryota; kingdom Metazoa; phylum Chordata; class Aves; order Passeriformes; family Formicariidae; genus Formicarius; species Formicarius rufipectus. The sequence goes on from VXAU01001186.1 coordinate 198,012, forward strand.
TAAAATGGAAGGTGAGGTTCTCATGTACTTGCAGGATTTTCAGCTGTAAAAAGGAAGGATTGCTCTGAGATGAGAGCGCTGTCGCCATAGCCTGTGACACTACAGACTATTTTCTGGGAAGTGCTGGACTCCTCAGCCTTCTGGGAAAACCAAGTTGTTGGTTCCTCTTTCCAGTTCTGTTTCATGAGACTGTTGTGGCTGCAGCCTGTGTTTTCCACTCCTGATACTGATGACAGTGTCAGCCCGAGCTCTGGGAAGCAGCAAGAGGTTGAGACCTCAGTCTGTGTTTATTAGTTCTGCCTGTCTTCTGTGGCACAAGGATGGATTTTTCCTAAGGGCTGGCATCCCTTTCAGCAGCAACACTTGGCGTACTTTAAACAAGTGTCATGGCTGTCATTATGATAGGACGCTTCAGCCAAATACCCAGAGCAACCATCTGTCTGTCTAGAGCTGTCTCTCTGGAACAAAGGAAGCTGTGGCTCCATCTCCATCCCAGGACTTCACCCTCTGGGAAGGACAGCTTTCCTCTTGCTCCTTACCCCACCCCGGCTCCACAGCATGAGGTGCTCGTTTCCGGTTCCCCTCTGCAGCCCCACGGTTTGTGAGGAGCACGGGGTGGGAGGAATGCCACACATGCTGCAAATGGGCAGAGTGAGAAAGTGAGAACACAGCAAAGAGCTGTAGCTGGTTTCTGTGCAGACACAGACAGACCTGCAGTCTTGCAGAACACAATCCTTTTCCCTGTCCTCTCAGTCAAACCCAAGCTTCCTCACTCAGCTCAAACTTTCCTTTTGTACAGTCAGAGTGACCTCTCACCTGAGGCTTGCCTGCCCAATTTGTAAGCCCTTTAATAATGGTAATCCATTGTCCTACTTTGCACATCAAAACGCACACAGGCTCCACCTATACAAGAGAACTTGGCAGATGAGCTGTGGGTAAAAAGCACAATAAGTTATACAAATTATGCCATTGAAGGATGTCATTTCTCTCTCTCCTCAGCAGAAGGAAAAGATTCCTTCCCTTTCAAATCCTAAAGAAGCAGTGTTTATAATTAATCACTGCAGCATTATGTTTATCCAGACACAAGACCACTCTGCTGTGGATGGACCATAGTAGTAAGGATGCAGCTGGCAGAGCTGCAGTGTGCCCCAGTGTCTCTCCAAGAGCAGAGCCTGGACAGTGGGGCTGGATCAGGCTTTCCCTTGCTGCAGCATTGCCTGTGGGTCTGGTTACTGCATCACAGCTCGTTGTAACTGCTGGCTTTTGCCCCTCTCCAAAGGGAGCTCGTGCTTTCTGTGATTATGGAGCATCTCACACAAGAGGTCTCTAATTTGAGCTGGGGATTGGCTAAGTGTCTGGTGAATTCTTCCTGGAGAGAATGAAATCATCACAACGTGTTCTGTCCTCTCTTAGTGACTTGGGCCTCTAGTATCACTGTGCAGTGGGTGTTGTGTGTGTACCCACCACAGTCCCCCCTGCAACACAAGTGTGTTTGAGCTGAGGTGTGTTTTGGAGCTCCTGGTACCGCAGGAGGGGTGTCCCTGCTGGCACAGATGGTGCACACGCTGGACGTGCCAGACCCTGTGGGGAGTGGAAAGGATTGTCACTGCAAACACGTGGGCCCTTCTGCGTGGTCCCTCCTCATGGCATCAGATCACTTCAGTTGACACAGCCTGTCATACTTGCCATAGCGACTCTGTTGGCATCTTTTAGATCTATGTAAATTCTGGTGTTGATGAATTCAGCAGCTTCCTCTTGAAAACCTTAATTGGGTGACTTTCACACTGCCTCCACAGAGCCCGGTTCCTTGAAGTCAATAGGAGATCTGGGTGTGGTGAAAAGTCAAGATCAGACCTGTAAATCAGATGATAAAGAGAAATGAATCAGTAGGAAATGCTTTTGGGGAACAACATATTTCTTTCCCATCCATTAAAAGAGCAGGGAATGGCCCAGGAATAGCTTCTCTCTGACACGTAAAGGACTATGTTTCAACAGTGTAATGATCTCATAGGGCTTTCTGGTGGGTTGAGGACATAAAAGCACACTTGTGCTAAGTACACTGTTCAGGCCATCTAATAAGATCCATTTCCCAAGCAGGATATGTAAATTCGTGTGGTTACTCCAGGGATGCACTCAGACCTCTTATGCACTATTAGCATATCCCGTGGCAGAGCCCAGTCCCCAGCAAATTGACACGCTGTGTGCTATGCCCCAAAAATGTTTGATGTGGCTATTCAGGCTTCAGGTGCTCAGCCCTAGGGAACATATTCTGCTGTGTCCAAATCTCTTAGGTACTCTGAAAGCCTCCCTTATTCACTGGCTCCTCCTGAAATATCCACGGTAGCTCACTGTGAAATTATGTGCCACTTCTGTCCTTTGGGTTGCTGAGTTTATTTAATTAATGTTTTTCCAGCTTTCCTCCTGACTTTCTTCTCCTTTCATTGTTTCATAAGCCAGTGATACCTGGTCTGCTGTGGTTCATAAGTCATCAAAAGGTTGCCTGTGACATCATTGCAAATAAAATAAAACTGCAGAGATACGTGCTCAAGCATGCGGAGAGCTCAAGTGGAGAGATGGCAAGAGTGGCCGAACGTGCCAGACTCCACTGCCAGCAGCTGCAGTGTTCCTGCTGCCCTGCTCAGGTGAGCTGTGCTGGCACCAGGGGGTTCCCTTGGACTTGGTGCCCAGAGCATGAGCGGGGCTGCCATAAACACCCAGGCTGGGAAATGCACTGGCTGGTGTGAGACACCACCGCTCCCATGGCCTGTGCTCACAGCACTGCCTGTGCTCCTCCCTTGTCCCTGCACCGTGGCTCTGCTCCTGCCACCACTCCATCCTGGGCCTTCCTGTGCTGCTGGGGCAGTGTTAGGGAGCCGAGTGCCTTTTTGTGAGCTGTTTCATCATGCTGCTTGAAGCACGAACAACAGCGGGGCCAATAGAAGGACCTTTGAGTGCTCTGCAGATGGAAGATGTCATACTGGGAAAATCAATCCACAGATCTGCTCTTTGATGGAATCTAGCTGCAGGCAGATGCTTTCATGTGTGGCAGCATCTTCCCAGACGGATTATTCCCTTGCTCACGTTAACATACAGTCATGCAAGTCCTGGGATAAGCAGCTTCGAGCTGCAGCACTTTTCTAAACACAAGTAGAGTTCCTTTCTCGTGCAGGGCACTTCCCTTTAGGAGTGTTATGGGACAGATAGGAGGAAACACAGCCTGGCAGTGACTATGTGACTGGGTCAATGTAGACCCAGGGACAACAAGTGCCAATGCACCAGGGTATTGCAGGAGAGACCCACTCAGTGGTGTGAGCTGCAGTCACCTCCCCAGCCAGCCCCAGCACAGTGCACACTGAGGTAAAGGAGATGAGAGAACAAATATCTGGCATGGCCTGTGGCTCAGAAGAAAAGGCAGGAAGTTGTCCTGTCAGCCTTTCCATCTGGATTCCTCAACAGTTTAAAAGAGTTTAAAAGAAAGGTACAGCCACCTCAGTTGTGAGGAGTGAAATGATAAGGATCAGCCAGGAGCTCTGTTCAGACAGCGGTGCAGAAATGCTCTGGAGTTCTCAGCAGGCGACCGGACACATTGGAACATGTTTTGGCACTTTGTTCTATTACTCATTATCGCATTTGCACATAGAAACAGTGTGAAACTCCCACCAGGCCAAGTGTGGGCCATGCCAGCCTCCAAAGAACCTCCTTAAACAGAGAAGAGGTTCCCTTTGTACATGCAATCTTCATATCACACACCGAAACCATAATAAACCCAATCTGTGAACTTGCTACATTTTTATGGGCCTACATTTGGGGCAGGAGTTTCTTTTTAGTGAGATTTTGTTTGGTATCCCAACAGCTACAACTAAAACTACTAAATTGCCTCCTAATCTACCCTTGCGTGACTCAGCTGCTTTCTCCCAGGTCTACTTGGTTTTTATCTCAGAGTCAATTATTGACTATGAACAGCCTTCCACAAGAGAATTTCTAGTCAGTGCCAGTCCAGGAGAAACATGGGAAAATGCAGTGGAGTGTAAGGGTTTGTGAGCTTTGAGTCCTGAGCTGACACTGCCTCCTGGAGCACCTCCCCACCCCTTTTGCCTTTGTAACCCCCACCCTTCCACCCATAGATGTCCTAAATACACCTTATGCCAACATGAAAAGGCATTTATTCACATGGAAAAGCAGCACTAGGATAGTAACAGTGTGCTCTGTCTTTGGAAGGAAAAGCAAAGATGTGTTCTCTTGAAAAAAAAAAAAATCTAAAAAGTTGCTCCCTTTTGTTCAGTTTTCTTTCTTATTTTCTTTATTTATCTCATCACATGTTTTTCTGCCTCCTTTGCAGCCCGCTGGCCGGGAAGCTGGATTTCCACCAGGAGGGGCCACTGTGCCTTTCGCATTGCTGAGCTCGGGCACTGCTGAACGTTATGCAGGAGAGGGATGGCTAAAGAAGGACGGGCAGAGTGAAACGGCACCCAAAGCAGTTTGATTCAGCCATCCCGAGTCTCCTGTAAGTCTTGCTAAAGTTTACTAGTTGGCACCTCTCACTGTGGGGCACCACTCTGTCTGTCTGTCTGTCTGTCTGTCTATCTATCTATCTATCTATCTATCTATCTATCTATCTATCTATCTATCTATCTATCTATCTATCTAATAGTCTGTCCATCTTTCCTACACAGCATTTCAGTGATTTCCTCATAGCAGTTTGGTCTCTTAATTGTTCTACTGTTTGTTCTTCCAAAGTGCAGAAAGATTATTCCGCTTCAGATCTCAGAGTTAATGGCAGACAAAAGGAAGTGGGTGTGGAGTAGCTTATATGTGCACTGTGAAAACCTGGTGCCCTTTCTATTTATAGCCCTTCTTGAACTTTCATTCATTTAGTTGCTATTTTGGTATGGCAAACATTCCATCTCCTGGGGAAACTACGTTAGCAGTGCAGGTGAGCAGGAGGGAAAACACACCGGTCATGCAGGCAAATATTGAATGGCCTAGAAACCACTGCTGTTCCCAGAAAGCATATAGAACCAAAGTGATACTGATGGGAAGCTTCCCTTGCACACTCATTCAGCTAACAGGCAGAGCGGTGCTTTGGGGTAAACCCAAACCTTCTTATTGCCTTTATATCTTTTATTCCATTTTAAATCAAGGGAATTGTTAAGGTATCTGTTCCCAGTGGCATAGGTTTGTCTGATAAAATGAGCACACTTGGTCACTTATCCCACTTATCTCTGCCCCTTGGGTGGGGAGCTGACTAACAAGCATTAAAAAGCCTCAGGGGGGGGCTTCTTAGTGCTGGCCAAGAGGGTTTCCATAGCTAGTCAGTGTCTCACATGTGTTACAGAAACTGTTTGTTCCTACCTCCTTTCTCTTTTTTATCCATTGTTCGTTGTACCCACTAATACAAGCCTTGTGCCTACTCAAATTCCCTCTCACTGAACACCTTTGGAGACTTCACAGATGTTTACCTGCTGACCAGGTAAGTAGTCTGGCCATTTGGTTCAATCAAAGCAAACTGGTGAAGGGAAACTCTGGACACAGCCTGGTGTAGCCTATGCTTGGAGGCCTTCTGTGAGGCACGTTTGTTAGCAGGCAGAAGAGAAGGTTCATTAGGAACTGCGAGTGCTGGGCATGACAACCTCAGTAATGCCACAGAGCCAGCTGGGAGAGAGAACTGCTCACCTGGCATCTCACTGGGGCTTGAGGGCAGCACTCCCAGAGAGCCATTTGCTGGTCTGGACCAGGGCAGGCTGAGCCCCACAGCATTAGTGAGAAACCAAGAGACTTGGCATGTGTCGCTTACTGTGTGACAAGTTACAGACAGAAATATTTAGGATGAGGACATTAGACAGCCTGGTCCAGAAACACAAAGATCCTTTTCTTCCAGTAAAAATTAAGGGTCTTGCTATCTTTTTGAATCTAGCCCTTCTCCCACCATTTGGAGACACCCAGACATGTTCTAATATAACCTCATATGTCAAGTCACAGGAGGGTCCCTTGTATTTGTGTGTGTGTGCATGTTAGTTATTGTGGAGCTGTTAGAAAGGGAGGAAAAAAAACAGGAAAGAGAAGTAGAAAACAGCTTTCCTAATTTGTTTCCCTTACTGTCTCTTCCTTGGAGAAAAGAGAACTCAGTAGAAAAATATATGCCTTAGGAGCTTCCTGGGTGGGAATGAAGAGTTTGATAATAAAGAATACTAAAGAAAAGCAGGAGCTGCCAGCCAGTTCACTGATCAAGGGCCTCCTTAGCACTTTTGGGACAGGTACCAGCACCTGTCGCAAGCATCTTCCCTTCCTATGGGAGAGGCACCACTTGCTGTGTTTATCCCTCATCTAATCCTGCCTACTCACACTCGGGGCTCTTTGTTTACCAAAGCTGCCTTTACACAGTTGGATTAATGACTTTCATGAGCCCTGTAGCCAGCTGAGGATCAGAGCACAAGGGGCACTGGCAGCTGCTGAAGGTCTCCCTCTAGCTTGGGGAAACGTTTACCTGAAATGTAAACCTCTGCCTTGCCACCAGGCACATCTGGTGTGTATTTCAGTCAGGGGTTTGCAGGACACGTGCTGGGCCTGTTGCATTAGCACCAGGCTGCTTGGGTTTGGACTCCCTCCAGAACTTCCCTGGGTGTCACCGGCATGAGGATTTGGGTGCCCCTTCACCCAGCACCTGTCCCCAGCTCCTTCCCACCCTCAGTTCCCTTGCCTCTCGCTGCGAAGTGGTCTCTGCACCTCAGCTGGAGCAAGGAGGAGTCCACACCAAGCAGCTCCCCTCACCCCTCCTACCTTCCCTCAGGGCTTGGGCTGCGGCTGCCAAAAGCTGCTAGTCAATGAATTAACTGGCTGCTGTTGATACACATCTTTGCTGCTGGTTAGGGATGCAAAATGAGAATTCTCAACCCATTCTTGATAGATACTGAGGACACAGATGCAACATGGTATTTGCTTCAAGCTGGTAGTTGTTTTGCAAAAAGGAAGTTGAATACACTCAGGGATTTTGACCCAGAGGAGCTACTTTCTATTTGGTCCGGGGAAGGTTACCCAGTTGTTCTATGGGAAGAAATACAGTGGAGGCACAAGTCTCATTGTGAAGAAAACAGAGAACCCGTTACTTTGACCTCCCTCTAATTGCACGTGAGTTTATCTGAAGAGCTGGAAGGTCTTCCACTATATGGAATAATAAAAGAGAATTTCCTTAATCCTTCTCTGCAGTCGGTTTGCAGAGGCAAACAACTTCACAAGCAGGTTGTTCAGCAAGCCTGGCACTTCCCCTCCATTCTGGGGTTAAGATCTGAGGGCAGCAGCCAGCACGGAGAAGAGTCCTGTGACTGACTCTAAAGGAAGATGTGTGCATTGATACTGACATCTCCTCTGGTTTGAGCAATCCCGGCCGTGGGGCGAGGTCACTGGCACTTTCATGTGCTAGCCAGAGTTGGATTCTCACACCCTTATCTCTTACACTGGCTAAGGCGTGCTCTGTTTTCTCTTCTATCTGCATAACCAGGTGTTGAGCAACTGGAATGTCATTCCAGAAATTCTGACTGGCTTGGGTGTGTGCTCCTCACAGAAGTTACTTCTGGGAATCACTTTGGTGGGCCAAACAGCATGGTTTTCAAAAATTATATTACTGTACAGCATGCATTTAAATGAACTGCATAATTTTCATGCATGCCAAGCATGATCCCTCTGTTGCAGAGTAGCTGACTCCTCTGCTGCTATCCCAAAGGGTGCTCCAGCTCCTCAGAGCAGTGTGCTATTTGCATAGTTGTGAGGTTTATTTACACTGCCTATATGTGCCAGCAGGGAATTAAGGTTTTTTTCTCGTATTTTCCGTTGTTTAAAAGTTGCAGCAGCACTCTTCATCCTCCCATAGCCCCATGTCTTCATAATTCAGCCCCATCATTCATTTCACTCAGCCACAAGCAGGACACATTCCCAAATGGAAGTGACACTGCAGCAGACACAGAAGCTGGGAGGGTGCAACCTTCATGACCCTTCAAAGCCTAGGATACAGCTGACCTTGGGCTTTAAATATGGTCCAAACCTTGTTTATCTAAAGGCAGTCAAGTGTATTTAAATGAGGCTGTGGCAGAAGAAGAGAAGCAGGGCCTTGAAGAGGGCATAGTTAGTGTTCTCTTACCCGGGCATGGGATGAAGCAGCTGCACTGGGCCATGGGAACTTACCACATTTGCAGAATATGAAACAAATAAATTCTGCACTGGTGTGCAGCACAGCAGGCTTTAGCTTTAGTTTCTGTGCAGGTTGAGGTTTCCATTGAAACCCCAAGAGTTCAAGGACAACATGGTGTCTCTGAGGATTGAGCTCCCTGTCAGTTGGGTGCACTGAGTGCCCAAGGCTCTTGTGGACACCTCCTGAGGTTCTGCTCCTGAGGTTTTGCACAGGGAGAGCAACGGCAAGGTGAGCTCGCACCTCCTTCCATACTGTGGCCACATGTGCAGCCTTGAAGCAGAGGATCATGCTACAGTTACTGACACGACTGTGATACCTTGAAAAGTGGCCCCTCCGTTTGTAATCAAAGGTAAATCTAGCTGTAATGGTAGGGAAAGCTGCTCATCAGAAACTTTGCCTGGCAGTCGTGTAGCTGGGATGTGTTCTTAGCTCACTGTACAGCCACATTTCAGCTGTGCATTATGCAACTGCTATTAGCATTAATGAGTTACAAGGCTCATATACTGATACTGTTCCTAGAAACAGGCTGCCCAGGAACATGCTCTTTTGGACTAGTTTGGGGAGTTAGATGGAACTGGGGGGACCTGTGTGTGCTTTGGTGCTCTGTGAGATACCTGAATCCAAACCCAGACGTGGGTCTGGGCTTCAGCTGTGGATTTCAAAGTTTAAAAAAAAGCTGCATCTGGACTCAAATCTGGATTCTGGGTAGGCCAATAATGTCTCCCAAATGCTTGTGAGTTTGATATCCAGCCTGATCAGGATCAAGGGGACAAATTGAAAAGCAAATATTTAAAACCTACTACTAAAAACCAAAATAAAATTAATCCCCAGACCATGAAGATAACGTGCCCATGGAAATCTCAGTTAATTCTTAATATGAGTAAGATGAAAATAAGTGTCAAATGTTAACATTTCTAGTGCACTTAGAATAAGCTTCCTGCCTTAGCAGGAAGATGTGCAAGGTCTGTGAGTGCAGCTTCACCCATCTCTAATAGATCAGTGAAATCGAGATTGGCATTGGTTTCCAGTGACTGAATTTCTTACTTGTTTTTGGGCCAGCAAAGTAAACCCCGGGTTGCTGGGACCGAGAGGGGCGAGGTTCAGGTCTCAGGTTTGGATTGCCTCTCCAAAGGCTGTGCTTGCGGTCACCAACGATTGTTTGCATGTCCAGACTAGGCAGAAGTGCAGCCATGGGCTTACTGCACAAACCAGCACTGATTTTGCAGGTGCAAAATGCAAACACCCTCAATTACCTGTCGAAAATCCTGCCGAGGTTTGAGATTTGTCATCTGCTTGGATGTGGCACTTCCCATCATGTGCCCTGGCAGCTTCCTTTGGAGCCTGCAGGGAGGCCAGGAGTGGATGGGAGCTGCAGCTGAAAGGCAGCCGGATCAAAGGCGGGTGATTGGCATCAGGACACGGTGTCTGAGCGCAGCCTGCCCTGGGTGGCACCCAGAGCTGGGCTCTCCTTGGTTTGCACAGAGCCTCTGGGTAAGGGGCACACATCAAACAGACACAGGCACGGGGCTGGGACCAGCGAGATGCAGCAGGAGATTCCTGGGATGCTCTCAGCCAAACACGAGATCTGAAAGACTGGTGGGAGGCAGACAGGGAACCGGGGCATAAAAGCTGGGGTTCTGGAGCATGTAAACAACAGAAACCACAGAGCAGCCACTCTGGCTCTGGAAAATGGTGCTGCACTTTCGGGGACAAACAGCTGGCCAGATGCTCAGGCTTGTAAGACAGTGACTCAAACCCAGTCCCAGCCCCTGACCCGCCGCCTCGCGCCGAAACGGTGCCATATCCTCAAAACTGTCCCAGAGCAGAGCAAAGTGCCCCGTGGTGTCTCTGCGTGACAGGCTGCAGTGCTGAGCCTAGTGCTGATCTGTGGATATGGATCAGGAAGAGCCAGGATAAAGTAAACTATTATTCCAGAGCAAACTGGGAACAAGGAAGAAGTCTGCCGGCTTCACTCACACATTCTCACGGTGTTTTGCAAGCCTGAGCAATCCTGTTCTGTAGCCAGACAGCCGAAGCACATGCTTTGGCCTGTGCCACCCAGGGACCCTGTGCTGCTTTGGGATTTTGTAGAGATTTCAGGATGAAGGAATAGCTGGGGGTTTTATGAAGCACCAGAGGTGGGAGTTCATGAAGAGCTGTCTGCCACATCATGCTGTGGTAGGTGGTGCTTAGAGGAGACTCCCTGAGTGCATCCACTGCTTCTTGCCTGTTCCCTTTGGGATAGGGCAAACATCTCCCAAAGAACCATGCCATAAGCATGGTCCCCCAGGCCTGCATTTCTCTTAAGTACCTTCTTTAGGGCCCACAGGAATGATAGCCTTTTCCAGGCAGATATTTAGCTGTTATTATGAACACGTAGTCAGGGTGCTCTGGGATTAGTCAAGTTCTGTCGCTACTCTTGTTCACTGAGTGCTCTGCTTTAGAGGGGTCAGAGCAGCATGGAGGGAACCCTGCCTTTCCACATCACCTTTCCCCAAAGCTGTCGATTGGGCAGGATTTTCCACCAAAGCATTTACTGGACACCCCATGATTTCCATACCTGCCACTCACCATGCAGAGTCTGTTCTGAGCTGCAGCTTTGAGTTCTGCAATCTGTGGTGGCAATACAAGGGTCTCAGGCAAGTCCTGCCACCCCTCTTACTTCAGGCAGCTCCTCACAGAAGCTTCTTCCCCAAACTTTGCCTGTGCCTGAATTCACAGTCTAGCAGTATCACCACTTTGGGGCCTGGGGCCTCAGCACTGGCCCTTGCTTAAACAGCAAATCCCCTGTGACTCAGCAATCAAGCTGCAGCTTTGGAGTGAAGGTGTTTTAAAGATTAGGACGTGTTTGACTATGTGGAACAAAGACAAGTGTCTCCTCACTCATGGCCTTAGCACTGCCAGAGCTGCATGTGGCAAATTCTTCTGCTTTGTGTCTCTTGTTTTCTCTTACGTAGTAATAGCTAGGCATGAGCTTGTGGGTTTCCTTGTTTGTTTTCAAAGGCAGTGGATGGAGCTGGAAAAGTGCAGGAGGTGTGAGCCTGTTGGTTTAGCTCTGAATAAGGGGATTATACAGTCAGAAACACGGGGAAACCCTGTTCTAGTAGGTCCTGTACACATTCCTTCAGACTGTGCTGGCATCTCTCCAAACCCAGTGGTGATTTATGTAAGGTGCTGTGAGAGAAGGGCAGGAGTGTGAGTATACACCTGTCTTTCAGTGAGAGGGAAATATGCATGCTATTTCATTCCAGCTTGCTCAGGGGGACAGAGAAGGGCGGGCGGGCGGAACGCTGAGGAGCAGGGCAGGCGTTGCCAGTATCCACCGAGGGATCCGGGATGCTTTCTCACGTTAGCAGTGGCTCCTCCTCCCATTTTCAGGGGAACAGTTCAAAAAAATGTCAGCTTGGTGGTGCCTGAAACTGTAAGAGCTTTGGGAAAGAGGTCCGGTATCATTGTTCAAGTCCAAACTCCAGTGCTTAGGAAGACCCTGAGTTTGCAGGGATGGGAAGCCAAGGCTGGGATCAGTTAGGCCATTCCAGCTGCAGCTGTACCACATAAGGAGGCTTCTGCCCCTTTCACTCATCCCCACCCCACCCAGGGGCAGGATGCTCTCCCCATCCAACTGATGCCTTGGGGCTGGTCCCCAGTCTTGGCTCCAGGAGGAGGCAGGCTGAAAGCAGCAAATTCACTGTCAGGAGCCTGTGTCACCTACTCTGTGGCCAGATCCCACCCCATACTTTCTCCTTTCACCTTCTTTGAGCAATGGATGCTGATTTGCATGCTTTAAGTGTTCCCCTCTCTGTGGGCATGTGAGTTACATCCCACATAAAGCCCTGCTAGGTTCTGTCTAGTGCCTGAGTTGTCCCTGGCCCCAAACACAGCTCTCATGGGCTCCATTTTTGTCCCTGTACTAAATTTCGCCCACCAAATAGAAGTCTATACTGCTCCCTCTTCCTGCCTACCCAGTGAATAAGCAGTGATTATGCTGTCCCAAACCTCTTCCAAAGTGCCAAACCCATTCATTTAACCTTTTTAATTTCACACTGGAGTCAGAGATGGTGGCTGCACCTCCTGGCTGTGAACCTCAGCCAGTCCACCACGGGTTGTCCGGGAGATCAGTGTCCTCTGTGCCCAGTGATCCCCCAACACCTTCCACAGGGCGACAGATCCCTGCAAAGCCCAGGTGAAGGCTGCCACCTGCTGAGTCCCCTGAGATGGCTGTGGTGACACCTGGGCATGCCTTTGGCAGACAGGCACAGCTTGGCGCAGCACCGGAGGGGAGAAGCTTAGTCAGGGACCCTGAAGTGTCTGGAGTTTTTACAAGCAGCATCCGTCTCTTGCGCTATGTTTGTACTTAGACACATTTTGTTTGGGCAGCAGGACTTTGGGGTGAGTTTGCTCTGTGCACTCTTTCCCTTGAAGGAAGGACCACCCCAAGGAATTTACTGTGTGTCTCCTGTTCACAGCATGGAGCTCCCCTGGGGGCTGTTGAAAAGTGCTGCTTCTCAGAACAGCTAAATAAGTCTGGTACCTGTCCATTCAGTGGGTAAATATGGGCTGGGTGAACACAGCACTAATTTCTGCAGATAATTCAATACTTCAGAGCCCACCAAAGTAGAAAAGACCCCAAGGGATGGACTGACTTTGTTCAGCAGCCGAGATTTAGCAACACAAGTCTTTCACAGGAGTGGTACTAGAGGCCAGATTTACTAGAATCACATTCTTAAAGCAATTAAGATCCGATTGTATAATGAATGAATTGGAGATCACCACAAAGCTGTGAGTTTCCCACCCTTGAATCAAGTTGCAAAGACCTGAGATCATCTCGTTTAAGCATCTGTTGCAAATACAATTTATGGTGCTGTTGCTGGGAGGATTATGATAAGGGAACAAAGCTGCAGAGTTAATTAATTGATGGAAGTTGGCGGTGGGTGGGGAGCACTGCGAGGCTACAGAGTTCTCCATCCTGCCTTTTGCAGGGCTCTCGTTTCCCTGGAATGTGCTCATGGCTGCTGCTGTGAGGTGGGATCAGCTTTGATGTGCAGTCACAGGCCTGCTCCCAGCCAGTGGGTATGTTAGCACTCCTGTCAGGCTTGGTGGCAGCAGCAATTGCAGCCTGTTTCTTTAGGAGATGGCCTCAGAACAAGAGAAGCCAACGCCCCAAAAATCACAAGACATGTCCCGCACAAAGCTGTGCTCTGGAGGGCCCTGGAAGGATCTTGCTCTTCAGCTCACACTCACCGGGGGACAGCACACTGTTACTGGTTGTATTAAGTGAACATGTTCAGGAAAAGATTGTTTCCTTTGGTTTTTCCAGTGCCTGTAAAATAAATAAATATAAACAAATAAGCCCAAGTGGGTTTTCAGTTTAGTTGGCTGGGAAGTTTAGTTTGGTGTGACTACCTGCTGACAGAGGCAAGGCTGAAGAGCTCGAAGTGCCAGGACCAAAAGGGAATGATAGCAAGGTATTGCCTTCAGAAACTTCAAACACATCCCTTTATCACAGTGTGATTCAAGGCATCACTCAGCAAGTTGCTACAGATGTAAGTTATCATCTGAATACCAAGCACATTCCAATAACTGCCTCTGAAAGCAGGAGAGCACTTTTCTCAGTGTTGGTCATGTTACGTCCTTCTCCTTTGGAACAGATGGGAGAAGTTCTTTCCTTAGGAGAGATGACAGGCCTGGGATCCTCTGCAAGATCTGGGAACTAGCAGCAGTGTCTAGCAAGGAGAGCTCAGCATTTTAGAGATGTGCCTAGTTGTTTAGAAAAAGAAACACAGAATATTTTCAAAGCTCTGGCAGTGCAGTGGGGAGCTTGGACTTTCAGAGGCAGAGGGGAGCCACGGGAGCTGCTTCACTCTGTGTGTGTGAACTGGTTTGCTCCCTGCAAGAGCAGGTTCCTGAGGAAACAGAACCTCTATTAAGGTAAAATTCATCTCATACAGAAATCTCCATCTTCTGGGGTCTTGAGGAGCACTCAAAATATTCCTGAAGTAGCAAGAACTGTCAATTCTTAGTCTATTATGTCAGAAAAGTTTGCATGGAATGTGCATACATATGGTTAATGCTATGCCAAGCATTTTGTCTCCTGCCCTACTTGAAGTTTAATGGTGCCTGGAATAAAGCTGCCTGCTCACCTCAGCAAAGCTGCTGACAATATGGCCCACAAGTCCTGGGCATCCCAGACCTGCAGAGCCCTGGCCAACATCCTCTGGCTCCAGAAGCAGACTGGTGTGAGGTGCTTCACCAAGCAAGGTTAGCCCTTTGGTGCCTGTCTGCAGGAGGTACTGAGACCTCACTTGTTCCCTGTAACATACACAGAAAACCTTGAATTCCTTGAATTTGGAATATGGAGCTCACCAGTGGAGATACATTTGCTGGATCGAGGCTCTGTTCTCCTTCTAATTTATGAATAGCAGAAAGCAGCAGCATCCGAACTATGTCTTTGGTGGGCGTAAAAGATTGAGTCATTAGTGTAATGGAGAGTTATCTGGGCAATAAATGCATGAATAGGAATTGTGACAGTGAGTCACTCCTTGATTGTGTGCCTGGGTGGAGGATGCAGGGACCATCATTGCTCGGGATTGGTGCAGGGCAGTGTTCAAGGTGGGTTCAGGGAAGGAAGGATGCTCTTTTTCAGAGTTTAACTCAAGACCTTTAGCTGTAAGAGAGAGTTGTCTAGCTTCACTGGGTTCACACTTCCCAAAATAGGCTCAGTCTTGCTGGATGGAAGATTTGCCCTGCAGGAACTATCCACGGGATCTCCCAAAGAAAACCCAGTCTTGGCCAAATCATGTCCAAACCAGAACCAACTTCCATCAGACCCTCTGTGTCCACCCCTGCCCTGTGCCCACGTCTCTCTTCACATGTTGCCAGCTGGCTGTGTGAGCTTCAAAGCCTGACACGAGGCTGAGGGTGGTTGTGTTTTGGTGTTGTGCCTTAAGCCTGTCAGCACTGCCAGGGTTTGTGGCCTCAGTCACAGGTGGCCCTGAGTGTTCCTAAGCTGTGTCCCCTCATGCCTGTGGCTCTGCTGCACCTAAAACATGTATGTGGTCCCAAAGCTGAGGGAAGGCTGTGTGTGCTCCCTGAAATCCTGGGCAGGGATCTTCATTTGGGGGTTGGGGCTGACGTTTTGGCTCAGAAGGAGCTTTTGTGACTCCTCTTGGAGAAGTATAAGCTCCCCATCACAGCCTGGGCAGGGTTTTGGAGCGAGTCACGGTTTTGATGTCTGCTCTGAGGAGGAGGTTTGGGAAGGAGGACGGTACATGCCTGCTGAGGTACCTCAGTTGAAATATTTAGCAGTTGTAAGATCCTAGGCCATTAGTTGCTCTTTAAAGTTCTGGCCTGGAATTTCTGAGGGATGGTAGATGCCAGAA
This sequence comes from Formicarius rufipectus, assembly GCA_013399695.1. Lineage (NCBI taxonomy): Eukaryota > Metazoa > Chordata > Aves > Passeriformes > Formicariidae > Formicarius > Formicarius rufipectus. The sequence goes on from VXAU01001186.1 coordinate 213,573, forward strand.
AGTGAAATTGCTCTATGATCAGGTGAATCCTCCCAGTTTGTGAGCGAGTTACAAAACTTCATTGGCACCATTACACAACAAACAATTGCAGCTGGTTTTGGGAGCAGAGTCTCCACCCTGAAGTATGGTCTGTACCACTGCTACACTCACGTTTCTCCAGGGACAGAACTGGATTGGCAAGTGCTGGTAAAGTTGCTCTGTGTGAGGCCATACAGTAGCAGGGGCTGCAGCTGACCTGGCTGAGTTTGGGGGCCTTCTGATAACCATGAGAACAGGGCAACCAGACCTAGGGATGCAAGTAGGGATGTGGCACTCCACTTCTATATGGTTACGTGATGTTTCGTCCTTCAAACCTACAGCTGGCTCCTCCAAACCCGAGTGTGGCCAGTACCAGGGGGCCTGGGGTGTCACCTGCACTGGTGGTGTCATCCAGAATCCTTGTTCTTCCCACATTAACCTGCATCATTTGTAGAGATCTTTCCTGTCATTCTCATCAGTGGAGCAACATGTTGGAGTTTGATCTTCCCCCAAACTTCAGCCTCCCTGAACCCTGGCAGGGAGTAACCAGGCAGCACAACCCCCATGGAACTCTGAGCACGGGTGTTTGATGTGGCTCCTTCCCCAGAGCCAGCCAAATTCCCCCCCACCACGGTACTCGGAGTAACAGGACAAACAAGCAGTGCCGACAAGGCAGCCCCGCCACGTGTTTTGACACCGGCCAGTTGGGGGAGTTCACAGTGGAATAACAAACAAATAGCACTGATGGAAAAATCCTTTCCCCCCCTGGCAATTGTGGAAAAGCCAGTGGACAGTCAGCCCAAAGTGCCACGCGCCTGTTAGGGCTTGGTAATTGAGTGAAATCATCCAGCCTCGTGATGACAGGGCACAGAAAGCTGAGGGCACATTGCTCAACCCTCTTGGCATCTTTCTGGATCTGGAGTGGCTCCTCTTCCAGGGTAATATCGGGTGTTGGAGGGAATGCCTTCAGTCCAGCCTCAAAGTGCAGGTCAACACCTACAGACATCAGTGCTCTGGGCGTCAGTTTTGGTGTTGGTGTAAACGTCTAATGGGTAAACTTTACCTACAGATGCTGATTTCCCCCCCCTGTGCCACAAGCCTGCAGCATCCAGCGAGGTCAGGCAGCACTTTTACTTGAGGTCTTAGTAAGTATTTTAAGCTTTGTGTAGGAATACAGAACTGGAAAGTAATTCCTAGTGCATCAACCAGCCACTGGCATGGCCAGTCAACACATTGTATAATCCTGTTAATTCGTTTCTCACGCTCCAGTTTAAAACCACTTAGTTCTCCTGCCCCCGCTTCCCTGGCTAAAGGGCCACTGCAGGGTTCATCCTGCTCAGTGCATGCACAGCTCTGGCTCTCCATTTGACTGCTTTTAGGCACAAGTTTGGTCTCTAACAAGATCCACATTCACCTGGCTGGTTTGTTATGGACTCAGAACCTCGGAGAATTTGTTGAATCTAAAGGAAAAGAAAAAGAAAAAAATGAAACAGGGCACAACAGCCTGTAAAATTTGACACTCCTACTTACCAGACATTCAATCCTAATTCTTTGTGCTGGCTTTCTATTAGCCTTATATCTAAAAGAAAAACACTTGTAGCAAAAAATGCAAATCTTTCATTCAACAGTAGCTGAAGGTGAAACAATTTCTGGCTATTTTGGTGCTTTCTGTGCAGCAGTGCTTTAAACAGCATTTATTGTCTGCGTGAAAGTAGCCACCAGCAAGAAACTCAAATAATGGAAAATAAGCTCAGGAAATGCGGTGCTGATTTAGAGTTTTGTGTATAAGATAATGATTCCTCTGTAGTGGTGCTGTTCTCCTCTCCAGGCCTGATTTTCCTGATTTTCTACTTGGTTTATGCCTGTATTCCATGATGGTCCCTTGTCCCCTTTGTATGGAGCATCATAAGCAAATTGCCTGTGAGGTGCTTGATTCATGAAAAACACAAAGGACATGAAACATGAAATGTACTTTTTTTTTTTTTAGCCTGTCCTGTACCACAACAAACACTGTGGTTTGTCATTGTAGGACCTTGTTGTTTCTCACTCCTCAAAGAAAGGGTGATAACATCAGCAGCCTGCTAGGGAACAACATCATTTGATGTCTGCCACGGGGCTGCTTGTGTGTCAGGGTACAGCTCTCCTGTAGTCCGTACAGAGGTCCCTGCTCACCTCCAGGAGGAGCAGACCAGGTTTTATGTTCTTTCTAAAAGATCAGGGCCCAGGAATGTTTAATGTGAAGAACAGGCAGTGCATGGGCAGGTGTTTGTGCACCCAGCTGCAGATCAGACACGTGATGGCAGTGGTAATTACGGGGTCAGAGCCAGTTGCCATTCAGCTGGGCATTTTCCACTCAGCTCAAGGCTTCCCCTGTGACCCAGAGTGAGTCCAGCAGAGTTCCAGCCATAGGCTCATGTCATTCACCTCTCTGCCTTTTGTCATGTGCCATGGAGAGCCCAGGAGAGGGAGAAAGAAGAAGGAGAGGGGAGAGGGGAAAAGGGAGAGGGATGAGGGATTGCCACCTCTGGTACCAGGAGCATATCCCATAACCTGCAGCCAGCCCCAGTACCTTGTGGCTTCCCTGGGTGTCAGTCAGGGCCCTGTCTGAGGGGCACATATCATCCCTGCAGGAAACAAAAATCAGGGCCCAAGCCTGAAGATCAGGGCCCTTCACAGAGGAAAAGAAAAAAAGAAAGAGCTCCTCTCCCAGTGCTACGCCCTTCCTTTCCAACCTCTCCCCTAAATCCAGGTTACCCAATTCCAATATGATTTACCTCACAGCTGCCACTTTGAAATGCTTTCCTCTGTCACCCTTGTCTGCCCTTCACTATTAACCACTGTCACATGCCTCGCATTGCATGACTTAATCGTTTGAGACTTTGGACTCCATTTACATATATAAACAAATAAAAAGATACACACCTGCATTTGCTGTGGCCAGCTGGCAACTGCCTGAACAGCAGCTGCATTCCTGGATCATGACATTTAGCAGGGCAGCACATGGGAATTGCATGAAGTGCTCCTCGTTGAAAGCCATTGGCGGCTCCCAGTGCCTTTGCTCCCTGTGGGCCGGCTCCCATGAAGATCCAAATCCAGGCAGCTCTGGTCCTTTCTGTGCAAGCAGCTCACACCTGCTCCAGCAGACAGCCCAGGGAATCCAGCCAGCACTGTGGGGATAGCTGGGAGTCTCCTGCAGCAACTGAGGTGCAGCTGTACCCTGGTCATACACACAGAGAGCACCTGATCCTGAAAGCACTGTTTCCATCCCAGAGCTTGCAGCGGGAGAGGGGAATTGGAAGGGTGGATAGCTGTGGCACTGGCAGAATCCAGACAGTGCTTCCTGCAGGACTTAAGGGAGAGAAAGATGTAGTTAAAGCCCTGCTTACTTTCAAGGGCACATTAAGTGCTCAGTGCTTTCTGATGAGGGATTTTGGGTACAATATGTGAGGAACTGAGGTTAATAAATAGTCAAACCTGATTTTAATACTTAACATTTCTCAGCATTGCGTGAAAAGCATCAGTAGCTCCCAGCAATGAGGGTACCCACATGGTTTAAGTCAGGCATGTGTTTAAACACTTGAGTCAGTTAAAACTCCAGGGCAGCGCAAGTTTCATTAATAATCATCCAGTGTTTCACCACAGGATACTCTAATTGTTCCTCACCAGGAATATGCGATCCCAGGGACAGAAAGATTAACCTTCTAAGAAGCTCAAATGATAACATTCAAAGCATTGCTCTAAATGATAATGAATTGCCTGTTCATCTTGTAGTCTTTGATGATAGCAACCAAAACACATGCATGTTGGGTAGCTGGTCTGGGGGACAGACTTCCCCTGGATTGCAGCAAATTTCTGGGTAACAACCTATCATGGTTTAAGGAGTCCCAGTACGTCATGATACTTCGCTCTTCCAGTTCAATTTTCATAAGACCCTTGGGAACTTTGCAACCCAATAATTAAGGCTCTCCACTCTATTGAGAAATAATCACCTAGGAGCAGCACAGCATCTCAGCATAAGCCAGGAAAAACCCAGATGATTGATGTGATCTGGGAAATCCCATGTTATAGATGGCATCCGTGCCCAGTCCCGGGAGAAAACTCTAAACTTTACCCAAACTGGGCCTCATGGTGTCTGTGCAGGAGGCACTGCCTGTGGAATTAAAGCAACAGAGATCATGACTGTCTCCGAGACATCTGGGGAGCACTTTGTAAGTTAGGGTTTGTTGTCTCCACCTAACCCATAGCCACTCTGCCCTTCTTTCCACTCTGCCACTTGTGACTCAAACACCTTTAGCCAGGATCCTCAGAGGAAAGGTGTCTGGAGCCAGTGTGCAACCACAGAGAGACCGGTGTGTGAAATAACTTTCTTTGTGTCTCACATTTAGGAAACATCTCCCTGCCTCGCTTCCTCTACGCTCTGTTGGAGAACCAGAGCAGACTGTGCAGAGATGAGACGTCCCAGTGGAGCGCTTCCCAGTGCATGGCACCAAGAGAACACCTGGTGTGGGCAGTGGCTGGAGCTCAGCATCCTAGCAAGGTGATTCACTGTTCACAAAAGTCAGGATAAACGCAGGATAGAGGCTGATAGGAGCACACGTGACAGAAAGGAGACAGATCCAACCCAGGTGAAGGGTGACCGTGGGATTTATTGGGAGGGCTGGGCGAGTGGTATCCCTCCCATGTGCTGCTCAGACATGGTTTCCATGTGCTGTGTCACCCAAAATGTAGGGCCCTTCCTGTCCAGCCCTCCCTGGGGTCCAGCCTTACGGGTGGGCAAGGCTGGGAGCAGTTGGATCAGAAGCTATCTCTGGAGCACTTGGGCTGCATCCAGTGGAGGAGCAGCTGTCTGCTCGTCATGGGAGGGGCAGTCCCCGGAAGCAGCACCTCAGCATGTCGGCACAGAGCACCCGGGCACCTGGCTCTTGCTGGCTGGCTCTGACAGCCAAGGAGCCCCTTCTGCAGTGGGCAGAGCGCCGTGGGGCAGGCCCCAGTGCCTGCTGTCCCCATGCCAGCCCCAGGCACACTGTCCATGGGGCAGCCCGCTGGGATGTTTTCCCAGGGCAGGTTAAAGCCGGACAGAAGTCAGCATTAAAGACAGATGCAGAGATTAAAACGCTCAGATTTCCATCGGTTCACCTCGCCACATCATTCGCAGGCACACTTTGATCTCGAGTCATCTGTTGCTATAATTACTGAGCGATGCTTGATGCAAACACACTTCCCACTGTGGCTGGGTCACTGCAGCAGGGACTCGGCTTGCTCGAGCACTGACCCAAGCCTGTGTTCCCATTCCTTTCTCTGTCCAAAGGGCTTCACAGCGAGGGTTACCCCACGAGTAACTGACTGTTCTTTGGGGCGTCAGAGCTTTGTGACTGGCAGTCGGGGAGCCTCTGCCACGTGCGTGGAGCAGTCACCGCGGCGAGAGGCTCTGGGGCAAGGGAGGGCTATGCAGAGAGCTCACAGCAGGTAGACAAGCCGCTGAGCCATGCCCGGGGGCACTCGGGATCAGACAGTTGGGTGCTTATCTGCGGATGATCGCTGCACCTTTTGATGTTCCCCTGCTGCTGTTTGGACAAGCCCATTCAGGAGCTGTTCCAGAAAAGCCACTCCACTTTACGGTTTTAGCAGAGTGAGGCAGGATCTGATCCTCCGTGTAAACACACCTTCAATAAAACAGGTGCATTTTATCTTCTGCAGCTCCCTGCCTCCCCGGCGAGGTCAGCGCCGTGTGCCTCCCGCAGCTCCTCTGCCTGCGGATGGCGTTCCCAGGGACAGGCCACAGCTTGCCCTCGCTTTCTTTGATGCTGCCCGCAGGCTGCAGGGGATGTGTTGATGTGGGGAGAAAATGCTGCTTCATGGAAAAGGGAAACCACTGGGAGCAAGGATGACAGCAGGAGAAGCCCCTCACGTCCTGGGGACAAGAGAGGGAGGAGTTACTCTAGAGATGCAAGAACCCCAAGTGTTCTTGCAGACGTTATTCCAGGGGTGTCCAGATGCCTCTGTCTTGCTCAGGTTTGGTGGGAGACATCCCTCCCACTGTGAGTTAGAAGCTGCCTTGGTTCTGTCTGAACTCACTGCCCTTTCTCTCTTTTCCTGCCAAGAGCAGGAATGACATCAGAGGCCCTGAGTCATGGATAGCCACGTTAGCCCAAACCTGTGCCCTCTAGTCTTCAAAAAAACCTTTCCGAGAGCAGGTCTCTCACCCATGTTAAAGGCCAGTTGAGCCAAGCAGGCTGTTGCCATCAGGAAAGGAGAAGACTTTGTATTGTTTTATCAGTTTGCACTTTGCTGTGTCAGTGGTTTCTGTGTTCCCTCACTAGTCCTCATCCATGCAGTTTCACTCACTCCTGGGGCAGTTATAATCTCCTCCAGTATCTTAGCAATTGCCACACAGTGACTTGACTTAAACAAATAATGTAACAAGTAGCACACAGGAAATGAGAGCAGAAAATATTTATGGGAAGTGGAATTTTGGAGGAACAGGCCACTTAGTGAAGTTTGTTTCAGATGCTCTGCTTGGAAGCTCTTTTGCTTATGTGTCACATAATTTCTTAGGCAGGAGACAGGGGCATTTCCCTGTATGTGTAACTGTAAGTTCTTTATAATAAAACTACAGAAGGGGCTTGAATGGGAATAAAGACTTTGAAAAGGCCAAGATTTCAGAAGCTGAAGATCCACGTGGGAGGTTCCAGGTTAATCCTCGCCGTTGCTGTGGTGGTACAGTCTCTAGGAGGAGGAGCCTTTTCCAGGTGTCTTTTGCCTTGGATTAAAATCCAACCAGCTCGTTCCAGTAGGTCACGGTCCAGAAAGCCTGTAGCTTGTCCCAGTCTCCAGCTATCCCCAGACCTGAGCGCCAGTGGTCTGCTTGTCAGGCAGCCTCTTGGCCTCCCCGCTGTGCTCCTCTGCAGGGTGTTCTCCCTCTTCCTGTCCTTCGGGTTTCCTTTCCATGGGGACTGCTCCCCTCCCCTTATCCCACCTCCAAAGGATACCCGTACCTTTCATGGGTTTCTTTGTGTTACAATGTGCTTTTACAGATGTGTTTATTGCCATCTTCTGTCCTAAATGCGATGTGTCATCACTGCCTTTTGACAGAAAAGTATCCTCACCATTGTTAAAAGGAAACACACTAATGTTATGGCAACAAAGCTGTCGAAACTACCACTTCATGTTCTTTAGGACTCCAGTTCCATGGGGAATTGCCAGCTCTGGACTTTTGCTCCTATCCAACCATGGAAAAAGCTGTAAAGTCACTGCTGATTAAAAAGAGGCTCCACATACTTCAACCGTCCTGTTTTTCAGACATTTCCAGTGATCATTAACACAAACCGTTGAATATTGTCTCGGGTCATTGCAATGCCACTGCAGGTGCTTTCTGGAAGGAAGGAACACCTGAGATCTCCCATCCCTGAGAGCAACCCACTCTGCATTAGCATCACCTGGGGGATTCCAGACCACGTGTGACCTCTGGATCAGCCTCACTGAAGCTCCTCTGTGTAACACGTGAAGCTCCTGTGTCGTAACAGCCCATTACCCGCTCCTGGGAAGGAAAGCGAGTGGAAAAGTACTGCCGAGCTGGACTTCCCTCACCCCCTCATCAAGGGCCAGTGACACAATGTAGCATGCTTGGTATCCTGAGTTTCCCAAGTCCTCCGAGCTAGGGAGGGCCCTCTTCCATGTCTGCAATAGATGGGGCTGATAAGGCGTGCCCACGGCAAGTGTGAGCTGTAGGTCACACGAGGCACCGCTCGGGTCGGCAGCGTCAGGAGTTATGTCACGTCTGGCTGATCAATGTACGCCGCCCCCACTGCAGAAGGGATCAGAGCACCTATAAATAGCTTAAGTCATCTGTGCCCCATGAAGGACTCTAAAGAATACTGGTTTTTAGGTCACAAAACCAGCAATTAGGTGCCAAGAGGAAATTGCCCAAATATTTGCAACGGGTTGTTGCTTTTCTTAAATTCACCTGCACGGTGTGTCGGTTCCAAAGGGTCAATCCTGTTGCCAAAAGACACATGTCTCTGTAGTGACGCTGTGTGTCCAGCTAAACCAGGGTGTGCCCTGCAGTCTGACCCTGGGAATGTGGTGGGTATGGGCACGGCAGGCTGGGAGCCCCTGAGCATCCCCTCAGTGCCTGCCTTTCCTTGCATCTGATGGCTGCTCCATGGCTTTCTCAGGAGCCAAGCCTCCTGCCCCCTGTGGTCCTGCTTCTGAAACGGTAATACTGACTGGGAGAGAGGTGATAAACATCAGCCCACTCTGAGCTCCCCCCCCAGAGCCTTCTCGTATTTCACGAGGCTTTTCTGGTAGGAAAAAAAGGCAGGAGAAGCCCACCCGTGGGGGGAGTCCTGATGGCAGGAAGGAGGTGGTTAGCAGGTGACATTCAGAGCTCCCACTCTTAGGCCGCCCTTCCCTACCAAAAGGAAGTGCTCCTGCTTTGAAGTTTCTTTGGAAAGCCTTAAAAATACTTACTAAGTGAGGAACACTTTGCAATGTAAATATGCTCCCTTGGTACACTGAGAATTAGATAACAAGCTCATACTTCTTTTAGGAACACAGCTTGTGAGCACCGCAGCCTCTTTCAGAGGCCTTGAGTTATTCTTTCCCCTTTATTCACGAGTCTTTTCTATGCCAAAGACATGCTATGTAGAATTGTATATGCTTGGTGCCTCTCTGAGCAGCTTCGTGTCCCACCTGTAGCACTAGACAGAGAACTCCAAAATTCACCCAGCGCAGTCCACCTTTGCCAGCAGACAAGTGCAATGAATTCCCGTTTCCCAACGAAAGCACACCTGGGGATCCCAAGGAGTGACTGTCCATTGTGGAGACAGTCCTTCCCTGCTGTGCTGCAGGGCCTGCCCCGTGGCTGTGGGTGCTGCTGTGGGGCTGGGAGCCATAGCAGAGCCTCCGGGAGGACAGGTAGGTCACGTACCGCAGCAGCCAAGTGCCACATGGGAGAAGGTCAATAAACCAGAAACAAAGTGATGGATTGCTTCTGCAAGACAAATACATGTAGAGTTATCTGGAGCCACTGTGAACTAATGAGGGCATGCTGGGGCAGGAGAGGGGTGGGAAGGGGGAAGTGAAAAGTGGACTGTTCACAAGGGTGGTTGGGGGGGTTTAAGAAACTGTGTGTAACTCTAGCAAAGATTATTCAGGCCAGGTGGGATGGGACTCCAGAGAGATAAGTAGGGGACTGTTGTCCCAGCCAGCTTCTTCCTTGTGAGTACTAGTCATGTTTAAGGCAGTTTTGCCTTATCTGTGCCCACTTCTGGCTCTTGCCCTGTAATCTTTACAGTTTTTGGATCTCTGTGAAGGAAGAGTAAAGGTGGGAGCCAACACATTTAGTGCAAGCAGCAATCCTTGAAACACTGCAGTCTGGTTCTACCAAGAAATCTGGCCTTCTTTGTGCTCATGCACATAATTCCCTTTCCTCATCCCTCAGCCCTGAATGCCATGAGACGGGGACCCAGCTGTGCAGGGAGAGACTGGCTGGCAGGAGTGCTCCTTTGACACCTGCATCCTGGTTAAGTGCCAGTGACTCAAGGAGGTCAGGACCAGGTCTTCAGAGAGGAGAGAACCTACCACTCGGAGGAAAGCATCCGCAGGAGATAGCAAGGGCTGGTTTTCCACTCAATTGATAATGCTGCTGTAGAACAGAGGGAATGGACATCACTCAGAGTCAGTCATTTGCAAATAATCGACCTAAAGTAAACCATCCCCAGTTACTTCTCCTTCAGGTGTAGACAACTTCCAGGTCCTGGCTGGCTGGGGGATTTCCTGTCTGCATTTGGTTTGTACCTTTTCCAAGGCTTGTGGTTTGCCAGCTGGTTCGTGCCTTCCATTAACACCTGCTGTGTGTTTAACTCATTTTTAATTTTACGACTCTGGGAGTGAGGCCTGACTGCTGCAACTGGCACAGTCCATCCTGGCAGCTGGGTCTGTGCCTTCTTCTTCTGTCTGTTGTGAGCCAGAGGGTTTGCTTGGTTTTGTTTTGCCAAAAATTACCTTAATAGTATAGAAATGGGAAACAAATGGAAAGAAATGCAGCAACATGGAAGCACAGCTTCCAAGTTATCTCTGTTCATCTGCCAGCGGGCTGTGCAGAGCCAGGCATTGCCCTCTCAGCCTCTTGGTTTGGCACCTTTTGAGGGAGAAGCCATTTGAAATAGGGATTTCCCTCGCTGTGTTTCTTTCCTGAGGAATTTGGGACTTGGGGGTTTCTTTGGGAACCTGGATGCAAGACATACACACACACCTGGAAATCTGCCTGGAAAACCTCAGACAGAGATGCAGCGAGAAGCTGAGCGTGGGCTCCTTCCTTCCAGGCAGCACTGTGGCCTCTGGCAGGTCTGGGTCAGGGCACCAGATGAGGCAGTCCCCAGGCTTCAGCCAGCTCACACACTGCTGAATGTCAGGCACAGCAGCCACTTGGGAGCACATCTGGGACAGCATCCTGCATGGAAAGCAGCCCTGCTTTCCACTGCTGGCAGAGGGGACTGGACGTGAGGAAGGGCTTTGGGAAAAAGTGAGGATCCTCTGTGCAGGTCCTGGTCTCACACTGACTTATAGCTGCTGTCAGTCCTGTCATCTCCTCAGAGATGGAAAGATGTGCTACATCATCAATCCTGTTATCCTGACACTTCAGTTGGGACATTCTTCAGGGAAATACAGCAGAGAATCTGCAGGTAACAGATATCTGTAGACAGGTCAAACAGCGTGTACCTGAGGAGCAACTGCTTTGACTAATGTCCTGTTGCATACCATGAAGCAACTGGGAAGAAGGAATAACAGTTGCGTTATCTGCTCAATCAGAAGTCTGCACAGACCTCTGACGGGGAGCTGTGAGCGTCACCAGGAACATTAAATAAGAGGTGAAGGCTGAGGAAAATTTCTTCATGCCACCCCATTGTAAAAACTGCATTGCAAGGCCAAGAGCAGAAATGGGGGGGAATTTCTCTCTTGATCTTTTCTGTTGAGAGGTCAGGGCAGGAGGTTTCCGGAGCAAAGGGCAGGATGACTCAAGTGTACATGAAACTTTGCCGGGAAGTTGTCTCAAGCCGTACGTCTGTGACATCAGAGCACTTCACCACGAGCACCAGGCCCCGCTGAGCCTCTCGCACGCTCTGTGCAGAACAGGGCCGCTCGACTTTGGCTGGCCAGGGCAGGGCTTCCAGGGATGATGCAAGTGCCTCTGAGAGCACAGCTAGCGCTCCGCTTTGGGCAAAGGGCGCCTGACGCAGGCGCTGCTGTGGCCTCCCCCACCTGTGGGACGGGGTGTCCAGAGGGGGTGGGATACACCTGGGCCTGCCAGCAGGAGCACCGAGTCACGGCGTACCTGCGGCTGAGCTGCTCAGGGTGCGAGCCTTGGGTGAGCTGCCCGAGCATCACCCCCTTCCTTCCCAGTGAAGCACTTGCCGTGCGAGGTAACATTGGCTCCAGACAGCCGATGACAAGCGGAGTGTAGGTGTCTGACAGATTTAAAAAAAACAACAGAGAAAGTTTGTTTTTTTCCAAGCGGATTTCCTGGAGTGATGAGTGAGCTTGGCATGTTTCCACTCTACCTCTGGCATATTCCTGTACATCTGGGCCGTCTGACACAACCTCATCTGTTCCTAGTGAGAAAGGAGCAGTTGCCCTCACAAGCACCGTGTTAGAGCCTGCTCTGTCCTCGCCTGCGGCAGCCCCGGCCCTTGTGCAGCCTCTGGGGCAGCTCTGCAGGAGAGAGCAGGGGAGAACTAATGTGCATCTTGCTGCTGTCACCTTGGAATGCCATACCTGCTGTCTTTGCTTGCTGCTCTGGGCCAAAACCAACTATCTCCTACCACCAGCAACAGCAGTAAATCACATCCCTGGCAGCCCCGGTATTCCTGTACTCGCTCCTGGTTGTGACAGGCTGGAGAAACACTCGCTTATCACCAGGCATCCTACCAGGTGCTCTTTTCTCTAGCGACCTTGGAAAGAGTTTTTCCCTTGTTTCAAATAAACTTGTGTCCTGACACTGAGCCAGCTGCCGGCACTATTTCAGGCTGAGGATTACCAGACTCTAGGCAGAAGGAGAGGAAATTCTATTGCAGCTGTTTGCCTACAGCTCTGTTTAGAACCAAAAGCAGCTCTCTAGTTAGCTTGGAAACCATTCAATTTCTGTAACCTCTGCATCTTGCAGTGCTTGGCTTCCAAACCTGCAGCTCTGGCTGGCCATGATGTCTGATGGCCATTCGAGCTCAGCAAGTGCTGGGATGTCTGGTAGCAAAACATTCCCCGGGACCACTGTGGCAGGCCCAGACAGATGCAGAGCCCTGCATTGGAAACCCTTTCCATGCATGTAACCTCAGCAGCCTCCATGCCTGTGCTCCAGCCTGCAGCACTGGCTGGGTTTGGTCCATCCGTGGGTACACCTGGACATCTGGTGGGCACAGCGGAGCGTTGGGGCATCTGATGGCCAAGCACTCCCCAGGATCACGGTAGCAGGCCCACATGGATACAGAACACGTCTGGGAATTCCTTCCACTCATGTACCATCAGCAGCCGCAACGCTTGTGGCCCAGAGTTGCCGCCCTGGCTGGGTTAGATTTATCCGTGGGTACACCATGACATCTGGTGGCCACACTCGAGCAACGTGTCTGTGCCTGATTCTGGCTGGGTTAGATTCATCCGTGGGTACATCCTGACATCTGATGGCCACAGTGGAGCTCTGCAAATGTTGCCATCTCTGGTAGCCGAGTGCCTCTGAAGGCATTCAAAACACACCTGGACACATTTCTTCGTCACCTGCTCGAGGTGACCTTGCCTTGGCAGGGGATTTGGCACACATGATGTCCAGAAGTCCCTGGCAGCCCTAACAATTCTGTGAACCTGTGATTATGGCTGGGTTTGGTTCATCCATGGGTACACTATGACATCCTGTGGCCACAGTGCACCTTGGCAAGCATCAGGACATGTGGTGGCAAAGCATTCCCCAGGACTGCTGCTGTGTGTCAGGTTTGCTCAGCTCCCTGCCAAACACAGCTATGTGCCGGCTAGCTCTCCCCACCCCACTCCTGACAAAAGGAAAAAAAAACTAGGAAAAAGGCAAAGTTAGCAAAGGAATATATGTATATTTATAGATATTTTATATATATACAACTAAATACTATGTACATATAATACAACAATCCCAAACACCCCCGCAAAAGGAAAAAAGGGAAAAGGGGAAGGGGAAAAAGGACCAAAAAGGGTAAAAACAAAACAATCCCACTCAATCAAGTCCCAGGAATTAATTAAATAGAACAATAACACAGGAAAGATCTCACCAACTTCCCTTAGGAGAAGTGAGTGCCTTCCCTCCTCTGTCGACACAGACAACAGCTCTCAGCCAGGCCTGAGCTCAGAGAGATAAGCCGAGGCCTAAACACCGAGAACTGCCAGCTCCCTGTCCACCCGACAAGCGAGAGAGAAGGAGAGACAGACGGGAAACTCCCTTCTGTCTTTATACACCTGATTACGTAAGGGAATGATATGGAATACTTCCTTGGTTTTGTATCCCGGTTTCTAGGGAAGGCCTACAGAAAAACTACCACACGCTGAGATAAGCTGTGATGGACATGGAACCATGTCTGGGAAACTCTTCCATTCCTGTACCTTCAGTGTCTGCAATGCTTGTGTTCCAGTCGGCAGCTCTGGCTGGGTTTGGTACACCATGGCATCTGGTGGCCACACTCAAACTCTGCAGGCATCATGATATCTGATTGCAAAGTGTTCCCCGGGATCCCTGTGGCAGGCCCAGATGGATACAGAGCCATGTGAGACGAAAAACAAGGGCTAAAGAATCCCCTTGTCAGCCTTATCCCTTCCAAATACACTTGTGTCCTTCATAGCCACTGGGAGAAGAACACAGCCTGTGGCAAACCTGCTGGCCCAGACTCACTTTAGCCTGAGTGTCCTTGTGAAAGTTCAGCAGGGAGAATGTGTTTCCAAAAGAGGGCCAGGAGTGCCTGTCCTAGTGGCTTAAACCTGAGAATCTCAGGGCTCCCCTAATCAGGAGAGAAGCCTCGTTTCTCCTTTGCCTTTGGACTGTTTGTGTATCTGTGGGGATAAGCTCTTTATCCAGTGCCATGTCCAAATCTGTGATGTGTTTACAGGTGTCAGCTGAGCCCACAGAGGGAGCCTGTACAGGGGGAGATGTGAGTGTGCAGCAGCATGGCCCCTCTGGCACTGAGGCAGCAGAGATCCTCCCACCGTGCACCTATTCCACATCTGAAGCTGCAACCAGCAGCTGTGCAGAGCCTTTGCTCCACTCTGCACTCTGTTCTGAAAGAGGAGGGACGAATAGACGCACAGGATGAAACTTGGAGTGTGTCAGATGCAGAATGAATAAGGAAGGTCTTTCAGGGAGCAGCCACAGGAATATGTTCAGGTGCAGGCAATAAATCTGTCTGCATCAGAGGAGCAGGTGATTGGGAGCTCAAGAAGTCATGGAAGTGCTGGCAAAGCCTCTCCTTAGACATGTGCATGATTTGCACATGATTCCATGAAGTCCCAAAGGAGTATTCTGCCTTGTTCCTTTTTGTGGTGACACTTCCAGGCACAGGCAAGGACTTGCATGAAAGTCAGACTGTCCTTCCCTTGCCTAAGTGGAGACGCAGCAGCAAAAGAGGCACAAATTGTGACCTGTGTGCTCGGTGTCTGCCCCGGGAGCTGGGAAGCCCCTCTGTCTCCTGGTCTGTCACGTAGCCTGGACACCCGTGCTGAGCCCAGAGATACCATCTGGGTGCAGGGGCTGTGGCTGCTCACATGGCTGGGGGCTCCCAGCTGTCCTCAGGTCTCACCCACGGTCAGGGCTAATTCATCCATCCTCTGTGCTGGGCTCACCTGTCACTTGCTGTCCCCAGGCTGCTCGGAGGCCCCGCTGTGACACTGACCCTGGAGCACGTGCTCTCTCAAGGACCTTCCCGTGCGTGAAGGCACCAGCCTGCAGAGCCACCGCTCGTATCTCCCTCAATCAAGCAGGCTGTCTGCCCCAGGAGTTGCTGCACTGCTTCTGGTAAGACACATGTCCTGCCACCAGCCCTTAATGACCCCACTGTCCCCTCCCTGCCCAGCTGTGACACTTCCAGCCCCGAGGCACAGCCCTGCACCAAGGGTATTTTGGGCCTTGGCCTGACCTTCACATGAGCCTCAGGGTTTGAAGCCATTGCATCATCATTTGCTCCCAGTAGGATGTCCTTTATCAAGAACAGTGTCATAAGGTTATTGGTTCTTTATAGAAGTGATAGGAAGTGATCACAGCCTTGCCCAGACCCACTTCTTGTTTCTGAAGTGTCATTTCAAATAAATGCTACGTTCTAGGACCTGCCGTATGTGCAGTAAAACCCACAGCCTTCACAGCAGGGCTGCAGAATTAGGAGAGCGGCTTTTAAGTGTCACAACTACCTATGCAGTGACAGATTCACCACCTGCCTCTGCAGAAAGGGCCTGTGGGGTTTCAGAAGTCAGTTTGGCTGGATCAGCATGCCAGGTGGACATGCCAGGGAACCTCTTCCCAACATCCATCTCTGCAAAGGGGTGCTGGTGAGGCCGTTCATGCACCACCCTGCCGTGCAGGTCTGAGTAGAAACACGGGAAGTGGTGGAGCAGAGAAATAACAGCACGACAGAGTCCCACCTCAGACAGCAACAGCGAGGGGTAGTGAGCAAGTGAAAATGTGCTGCACTTCTCTTTTCACCACAGAGTTGTGCTACAGAAGCAAAGCGCACGGCTTGGCCCACGACAGGGACTTGGCTCCCTTGTGATGGCAGTTGTCCTTTTGTAGCTGCAAGATGAATGCACAGGGCTGAGGAAACCCAGTCACCACCCTGTCTAAAGTGGAGATGCTGCTTGGTGAACACTTGGGCACTCAGGGGGAGCAGGAGAAAAGCTCCTGTTTGTCCTCCTGGTCTTGAGGGGCTGAGAGACCTTGGCAAACTCTGCTCATGGGAAGGATGGGCTCAGCGAGCAAGGTGGCCGGGAGAGTGCAGGAGGGTTGTAATCCTCTTGATGGAAAGGAGAACGACCCTGTGGGTGGTGCGGGGGCACCGGAGCCATCCCCGGTGTTGGCTGGCACTAAATCCCTCCCACAGCAATGACAGCCAGCCAGAGGCTTTCACACCCGTCTCACCAGGGCCACACAGCCCAGCGATCTCATTGCTTGGCAACCAATTTCCCCTTCGATCAGTCCCCACGCTCCCCTCATTCAAACTTCCCCCCGTTCGTGTAGTTCAAAGAAAGGGAGACAGTCTTCCCGGTAAAGCATTTACAAAGCAAAGATCTCTGAGGCTTGTGCACAGTGCTAAACACTTTGTTTTGACTTCATTTTTCTAGGAAGAACTCCACAAATGAAGAGGGTTTGGCAGTTTTTGAGCTTGCAGGAGCAGAGGCTGCATAACACAGGTCAGGCTGCTTTTTCTTCCCTGAAATCTGTATTTTGCAAATGACTGATCCATGAACAGTGTAGCAGCACCCATCTTAAAGAAATGCCAAAGCCTGCCCGTGCTCAGGCAGCACGGGACCTTCCCTTGAAACCCTTCCTGGGAAGGTGTAAGTGAAGGGTGTTCCCTGCCTGTCCCGGACATGGTGTGTAAGCCTCAGCTGTGCACTCCAGGTGGGTTTTGGTGCTCTGCTTTTAGCAGTCCCTCAACAGAATTGTTTGCTCCTGGTGCTCTCTGCAGCTCAGCACCTCTTTCTGTTTCTCTGTATCACTGTCAGTACGTGCAATGAGCAAGATAGAAACGTGTGGTGCATTTCCCTTCTCGCTGGCAGCAGCTGCTTGCTTTGACACGAGGTTCTGGGGGAGGGATCCAAACTGTGCAGAGAGAGGAAACCCACCCTGTGTTCATGATGTCACGACAGGACAAGAAGAGATTCAGAGAATTAAGAATAATTCTAATTTTCATGACACAGCCAAGAATGCAGACAAGCAAACAGCCCCTGGGCAAGAGCCACCTATCTGACAGTAACACAGTTATCACCAGACATGTCTGCTGCCAGCAGGACAGACCACTGGGATGGTGCAATAAAATAATCCACAGAACAGGCTTGTTAATTGGGAAGGGAGCTGTGGACGGGCTGCCTTAAAACCTGTTAGCAACCGGTTTGTCTATCTCCTGACCTCCCTACCCCACCTCATTTTCTCTTCCTTCCTTTCTTGCAATTTTTAACACTTTGAAGTTGCATCCGAAAGAACTTTCCAAGCACAACACTGCAGAGAATGGCAACAAGAAACCCATTGCAGCACCCCACGTTTTGGGGAGGCCCCCGCTGTCCAGGTGAAGCTGTTCACCTCCATCCAACCTCTTCAAGAAAGGTGTGGGTAAATTGCCTGCCCACACTGCAGCCCTGGGTAGTGTCCACCACCTTGTACAGTCCCCTGAGGGTGCCCGCAGAGTTGGAGCAAAAACAACACGCTGCAAAGTAGGTCTTTTCTGGTCTTCCTCACATTGCCACCTGATTAAGAAATAATTGCATAAAAAAAAAAAGTCCCAAAGGAGTTGACCAGTTACCAAAATGCATCATCTCTCTAAAATCAAAAACTGAACGAGCAGTTCTCTACTCACAAGGAGGGAGCTTTGACATCTGCTATTTTTTTACTTCCTTGTGTTGACTGGAGGGCTTTTAGACTCTCTTATCTGTGTTAAACTTCATTAAAGCAGGACAAGAGAATTAAATGAACACTAAGTGAACATACCTATCTTTATTACCAAAAGAAAATTTGATGCATATGCCATTTTCAGTTCTTTTAAAACTTTCTTTTTATTCACTCATTAAGACCCAATAAGTTATATAAATCAGAGCAGTTTTCATTTCCTCAATGAAGTAGTCAACAAGATTTTAGCTTCTTATGCTGACGCAGTAGCATGTTAGTTCTTCTCCCAGAGTGTGCTGTCTTGGTTTTCCACAGAGATCCTTCTCCAAAAGGCTACCTTTCTTGCACAGCTTTAATGGAAACTCTTCCCTGGTAGGAGCAGAGCACTGTGGTTCACCTGGAGGTTCCGAACACAGCCAGGTCAGGTGTCAAGGCACACACCCACCTGTGTGCAGGTGCACTGCACCCCAGGGACCAGCCCCCCAGGCTGGCAGAAGCCACCTCAACCCTTCTGCTCTTTAGAGGACACCACAAACTGCCCTGAAGCGCCATGCTCAAGACAGGTGCAATGACTCCATGTGACAGGTGTTAAACCAAATACTTTTGTATTTAATTTTAGACAAATGCACAGGACTGCCAATGACAATGAACTGCAGCAGCATTGTCATCTCCCTGCTTTAAACTGTGTCTAAAGCAACTTCTAAACAAGTAAACTTGGGATATTCATGTAGAACTGAAACTGTGATTTGTTTGCTTTACCTAGTACGAAGGGTTCTCAAACACTTCAGTAACTTGTAACTAGGCCCATGGTTGCCATTTCCCCTCTGCTTCTCATAAGCAGCTCTTTTGCTTTGTATACCAGCAATAGATTTTTACCCAATAACAATGCAATCTCATTTTCATGGTAACACACAAAAGCATTTTAGTCTTGTTCCTCTTCATCCCCATCCTCATCTTCATCCCCTTGATCTCCAGATTCTATATCATCTTCATCTTCAACCTGAAATGAGGAGCAGCTTTGTAGTGAGCAGTAACAACACTTGCTTGGTGCAGGCAGCAGAAGGCAAGATGCTGAGGGAGTGCAGAATAGCTTATGGCTAAGCTCCCATTACCATGGCAGATCAATTAGTGGGTAATGAATGCAACTGTCATCTCACAATGTCACAGTTCTTACTTCTCTGCCAAGGATGGCTGAGCACGAGGGACAGGAGGCAGTGGTCATCTCTCATTCATGTCTGCCAGGACAAATTAAGGAACTAACTCTGGTACGTTTAACATCCCCCTGTTCATAGGAAGGCCTCACCAGACTTCTTGGACCAAGTTCTGCTGCACCCAGCCCAGGCAGACCTGCTTCAGACCCAAGAACTCACCGGACCCATCCCGTGACCTACCGGGACACCAAGATCCTTCAGTTTGATCTTGAGTGCAGATATCTTCTGATCCTGGTCAGCCAACAGCACCAGCAGATCATCCTGTTCTTTCTTGGACTCTGCCACCTCTCGCTGCAGTTTGCTCTTCTCATCTTGCAAGATAGCCACTGTACTGCTGGAGGAGTCCAGGTGCTGCTTCAGAGACTCCTTCTCCTCAGAGAGGGCTTTGACTTCATTCTGCCAACAGGGAAAACCCCACACCAAGGTAAGACACAAACACAGCAACAGCTGTTTCCTCAAGACACATTCCACACCTTTAACAGCTCCAACCCACCGAGTGCCCTGTGGCCTTGCTCCCACGCACTCACACATCCTCACCCAAACTACTGCCAGCTTGGAGTGAGGCAGGGACAAGTATTAACAGTGGCTCCCTTCCTCCCAGTCAGACTGGACTGCCCAAAGCAGAGGAAAGCTGGTTCCTAGTCTGTCCTTACCAACTACTTCAAGGCAGACAAGGCCTACATTTCCCAAGTGAAAAAAAGGAGCAGACATCCAGCTTCTCCTACACTGCCTGACTCTGAGCATGCTGAGGAAACAACCCACTGCCACCTCAAGTCTTGGCTGTTGGAGAAAGCCCCTTAACTGAAGGCTTGGTTTGGTGTTCACTCACTACCAACCTTCAGGTCTTTTATTTCTTGCTCCAGTCGTGCCTCCAGTTCAGAGTTGGTTGCTGCTGTTGTACCACTGTCTTGTAGCACAGGATCTGCAGTAGCATTCTGTGAGCAAGGAATTCACTATGAGTGCCTCACATAGCAACACAGCAAGACAAGACATGACACAATCATTTTTTTTAAAGCATTTTTTCTTTGTACACCATGGCCAAGGTATGGTCCTTATGTATGTCCTGTGCTGCAAGGCATCAGCAAACAGGTCTGTGCTTTCTGGGGTCTCAGTGAACTCATGCACATGTGCACAAAGGGTAAGTGAGGGTACAAACCTCTATTTCATAGGACTTAGGGTTGGAACAGACTTGAGAATTTCTTCTAGGCACACCCCATAACAGCCAACCCACTGACACTTCTGAAGGGCCAAAAACACTTTTATTAAATGCCCAGATCTTGGGGTGTGACTACTGAAAGCAGCACTAGTGAAGCCTCAGGCAGCCCTACCCAGTTGTAATTCCCTTAATGTGGCAGCTGTCTGTCACCTACAGCTGCCACAGGGCACAAATCCCAGACAGGTGTCTCTCCAGTTGTCCCCCACTTGAGCCAAAGCCCCAAGCAGGGGAGGCAGGAGGCTGCAGGGTAGCAGTGAGGTGGCCAGCAGCTGGTGGCCCTTGGGACACACAGCCATGCCTCTGCCTCACGAGCACACATGGCCAACACATGTGCAATGGCATCTCCCATCTGAGCAGCTGACACTCGTGACTAGAGCAGTGCTCAAAGCCTTCCTGCCTCACCAGCTGTACACTGAACACTTGTTTGTCCACTCTTTGAGTGCTCCTGCAGCTTTTTCTGTTAACTCTGCTGTGGAAATGCCTCTAACACTTCCCAACAACCTGTTCTAGTTCTGGAGCTCAGTGTTCATGTCCTAAAGCTGCTTGCTAGTTCTGAAGACAGTCACATGTCCTCAGCCATTCCATAAGGCTTTACTGCCTCATCAGTTCAGCTCCCAGCCATGAGAGGCTCTGCAGTGTTTGGAGGCCTGCACAGACAGGGGCACCTCCCACCTGCCACTCAACTGTACCCCAACTTTCCAGTCAGGATCCTCCACTGCTTACAAGAGTGACCCATCCCTTCTGTCAACACAACAGCACAGTTGTGTCCCAAGTCCACTGCCTTTAGTTAGAGTCTAAGCTCACAACACCCAACAATTGATACGTTTGTTTAAAAATCCAAAGGACCAGTGCCCTCAGAGCACAGAGGGGTTTGTCCACATAAGTCATTGTTTGATTTAAAACACTGCTGGAATCACTTGTGATGTGTAATCTTAAAACAAGCTTGGTTTAGGACAGCAGCTGCAGACACTGTAAGCAGCAAGGCAAGTCTTCGAGATTCAGTCCCCAGAAATAACAGAAGCAACTTATGCACTGGTACCATTACTTGTAGCTTTTGATTCTCCATCTGAAGCTTGGAGATTTCTGCAGACTGTAGTTGTATCTGACTCCTGAGCATTTCTAGTTCCTTTGGGAAACCGAGACAAAAATTTGAAGTTAATTGGATAAATCAAGGTAGTTCTTCACATTTTGTTTTTCTCAAGTTCAGTGCTACCAGACTAACTGCTTCACACCAGCAAGTGTGAGAGCCAAGCTGCCTCTCTCTCAATGGCAGCTCAGCAACCATTTATCTAGGAGACCAAACTAGGCAGCAACATGCACTGCCTTCACTCCTGCTCTTAAAACCCCTTTCTCTGGAATGCCCAGCCAAGGCTCTTGTCTGAGGCTCAGTCACATTCATCAGGGTGCTTCACACCCCTCAAACCCCCATGAGCACGCTCTGCCCATCCCCTCTCAGTGAAGAAACCCCCATGAGTTACTAACCCAGGCATTAGTTGTGTGATGACAGAAACTCTGCCAGGTGTGTTTTTGAGCAGCAGCAACCCTAAGTTACTGGATCTGCAGTTATTTGAACACTCAGCCTGTGCTGTACACATCTAATACCTGTAACACTTAAGCTCTGCAGTAGGTAAACATTTTTTAAGTCTGACAAGTCAGGTCAAGTGTCTTCTGCTGGCTTAAATCTGCTTAGTGAAAACAAATGATGCTTTTTTTGGATGCATAACCAAGATCAGGACCATTGTTTCCAAGATAGCTGATGAAAACCAGCAACACATTCAGGCATCAATGTTCCTCCCCTCAATTGTGACAAAGTTCCCCTCCCATCCCAAGCCACCCCTGTTCAGCCAAGCTTTGCTGAAATGCCACAAGTTCACCTTCTGTAGCTCACTATTGTGCTCCAAGCCACCAGATTTGCTGCTCTGCAAGGACTGCTCTGTGGTTCCCATTTCCAACTGGGAAGAATTCTGCAAGAGCAACCAAAAATAAAAAACAGTCAGCCTTAGAACTAAAAATCTAAATATAATCATGTTGTCAGAAAAGCAACCATGATCACAATTCCCAGCAGAGAAGGGGGACATGCACAGCTTCAGGCAAGATGCACTCCAACCAGGAGCTGCCAGCTGGATTGAGTTCTGCTGAGACAGCACTCACCAGTTTGTCTATCACAGAATCCTTTTCCCTTAACTGCCCTTGCAGGATTTCATGCTTGTTTTTCCATTCTTCCAACTCCTCTTTCAACTTGCTCACTTCTTCTGTCTGGATGCCATTTATCTGGAAGGTGTCGCTGTGGGAGTTGTGGTGCTGGGTGTCCTTTCCTACACCAAAGGGGTTTACAACAAAGGTCAAACAAACCTGATGAAAAGCTGGCTTCCAACACACCACCTCATGTCCTTACTGCCCGTCCCGCCTTCTGCCCCACAGGGCAATACAAGCCCACTCAGGGAGCCAAGCACAGTATTTAAGAACTCTAAGTCCAATAAAAACACATAATAAAG
Organism: Formicarius rufipectus; assembly: GCA_013399695.1. Taxonomy (NCBI): domain Eukaryota; kingdom Metazoa; phylum Chordata; class Aves; order Passeriformes; family Formicariidae; genus Formicarius; species Formicarius rufipectus. The sequence continues at coordinate 236,109 of VXAU01001186.1, forward strand.
AGCTCTAATTTGCCATTCCTTCAGGTATTTATGCTGCTTCAGCCATTCAGTCCACCCAAGGTAAGGCCATGACAAATCCTGTAGAAGGAAGATAATTGCTTCCTTACATGCTTTTAATCTTAATTGAGAAGAGCTTTTTTCAAATAATTTATGTTCTATCCAACCTATCTTGACCATAGAATCAACTGGAACATCCTGACAGCCACAGGCCTCTCACACCCCTGCGCTACTGCCCTCTTCCCACCTCATGCTTTCATTCCACATCCCAACTCCAGCACACTCCATGGCCCACGTGTTCATGTTCTGAGCCAGAACAGGCAGTGACTGGTCTGGATTCACTTAAACCAGAGCAGAGGCAGCCTCTCCCAGCAGCTCCCTGGTAGCCACCGTTCCCCAACAAGCACGGGCCCACAAATGTATCTGCTGGTGCCCACAACAACCTGGCCAAAGCAGATTTTATCTATTATTTTATATTATTCTTCCTCACGTTTTACACTGTTTTGGCAAAGCCCACCTAGCTGTACTTTGAGGAGATTATACTGGTCCTTGTGCTGCTGGATCTGGGACACTTGCTGTGTGACAGTTGCCTGGAGCTGTTCATTCTGAGATGTTAAAGTGTTGATCCGTTGCTTTAGTTCCTCGAGCTCCTGGTCCTGTGAAAGCAAAAGAGAGGACCTGGAGCCAGCAGCACTTCTGAAAACAATCCTGACAGGAAGGTGAATAAAGACAGAAAAGCCTTGACATGACCTGCACTTGCTTAATCCCCCTGAAGGATCCATAAAGAAGTCACAGTACCTGCAGACATCACACTATCGGTGAAGCCTCACTGCTGGTTCAGAAGTGCCCCTCAGTTCCCCATGGACCCTGGTCCCTCAACTCAACACCTGCTTTCACTTGGAGTTCATCACCTCTGTTCTTCCACTTCTCAATCTAAGCTGCAGCAACCACACTGGTGAAACAACACTGGAAAAAAGGTTTAGAGTGTCCCCCCACGGTGGGTCTAACACTTAAACTACCCCAAGTAACCCATTCTTCCTTCAGCCCCATTTCATCTGTCACCTTTCCAAAGACGAGAGCACAGAACTAAAAACGGCATCTGAGGGGGTGCAAGTTCCCCAGTAACTCATTTGAGAGCAAACACTGCAACACAGGAAAAGAGCAGAGGCTCCCCAAGGAAAAAAAAGAAATCAGCTTATATATTATTCTGAACCCTGACATTTCAGTTAAACCTAAACACAGGTGTTTTTAGAAGTGTTTCTGCATTGCTACATTCCCTGTTAATTGTATCAGAACAGGGGATATCAAACTGCACTGCAGTGTCTCCCAAAGGCAAAGCAAAGACCTTGTAAAAACACATCTACAGGATAACTCCCTCTTACCTGCTCCCTAATGACTTTTTTGTAGTGAGTCACAATGTTGTCATGCTGTTCCAGTGTCTTCTTGACCTCCTCCTCCTTTTTATCTTCCTCACTGGACTTGTAAATAGCTTTACTTATGACACCTGTCAAAAACAATCTGTCAATTGGAGCTCAGTTCACTTGTCTGGTCCTCAAAACAGTCCCACCACCTCAGTTTGACTTCATGGCTTGATAAACTCAGCCTGCACATGAAACCAGCACAGGTTCAATAGGAAGCAGCCTTTTTTTTAATGCAAGGTTTGCACACTTAGTGCTTTACTGTTTCAGACCAGTAAGTGGGTGTTTTGAGTCATTCCTATCAGAAAAGCTGTGTTCTACTTGCACTGTGCCAACTGCAGCCCAAGTGGTGGCACAATTAAGTGCAAGAATTTGAACTACAAGGGCAACCTGCAGACCAAACTGCTGGGCAAGCCCACATTTTACACTGCTGCTTTTAAGGCTACTTCCTTCTCTAGTCTGAAGTATTAATAAACAGGACACCAGTTACAAGAGCAATGACAACCTATTATTCTGTGAGGGACAGCAAGCCAAGAAATTCAGTGTTCATGTGTTTTCTAAATGAAGCAGTTAGAAACAGCCAGTATTTGAATTATGTACTTACACAAATCAGGCATTTATGCTCATCACATGTGCTCAATGCTTGAGTTTCCATGTGAGTACAAGTAAACACGTCTTGGCCAGTGTGTTAACTCCCACAATCTATTAAGAATCATTTCATCTAAGAACATCAAGTAATCCCGTTCAAGTGTTTTTAACCAAAAAATCTGCAAGGTCAGGTATGTGAGTACTTCCAGCAGTCACTACAGCCTTTTGGTGTCACCACACTGCTTTTTAGATGGTTACATTCAGCACCTTTGGCAGCCACCAGCTCACCACCAACACTGGATAAATGAACACAGCATCTCACCTTCCAACTCTTTTACCAGCTTAGTGAATTCATGGTCAAACATCATGTGGTCTGGGCTAGAGAAACTAGGCTGTGGCTTCTGGGCAGCTCTGGAGTAAAGCTCATGTTTGCTGATGAAGCCAAGCTTCTCAATGAAGTTCTCCCTGCCAATCCTCTTCTCAATCAGCTGCTTCAGCTTCTCTCTAAAAGCAAGAGACAAAAATCCTTCACAGTGCAACAGCTGAGAAGAAACAAGCCCATCCTGCCCTCGAGAAAGGCTTTGCAGAACCTTTCCATGCACACAACCTTTCCCTACAGTCCTCCTATTCCTACATCATACTTACTTCCTATAATTCTCAAGGGAATTGTCATTGTAGTAGATGGAAATGCCAAGCAGAAGTGCACACAGGCCTTGCACGAGCTGCTCCTCTTCTCCCAGGTTCTCAGCTATCTGCCCTGTGAGCTGGAGCTCTTGTTAAGGATATTACACATATTTCAGCATCACAGCATATGCAAATAGCAAGTGGACAAAGGAGCTGATAAAACCCTTACAAAGTTGACTCCTATTTTGAAGGATTTGGGTAGTCAGTGGTTTCCCTGAAATTTCTCTTCTCAGTAACTAACCCCAGAGATTTAGTGGTTTCAAAACAGACTTGCAGTGTCAACAAGGTGACAGCCTTATACTTCAGTATTTTTTTCCTGAAAAGCAGGCATAGGATTTCTTCTTTAACAGAAGTATGAAGCACTCTTCCTGCCTCTTCAGTGTGAGCTTAATTCACACTCAGATCATCAGCAGGTTTGCTCCTATAAAACCCCACTGGCCTGGCCAGCTGAGGTGGTTTTCCACTGTGCTCTGGTTTATGCATCCTCCAGACTGGGCAGTGCTCACAGAGCACTGGCAGCACAAGGCTGACTCTGCCTCTTGGCCCTGCACATTTCCTGCCCTGTCATGCAGAACCCCTGTGAGCTGATCCAGACAAACCTTAGACTTGAACACGAATAATCCAAGTCATGTCCAGGCAAGGGGCTCTCCCCACAAGCAGGTCAAGGATACAAAAGGTACATTGGCTGGATTGTGAAGGAAGTGGGTGACAGCAATGGAGCAGTTGCTCAGCCAAGTGCACAGCAACATCAGCAGTCCAACCCTGGTCTGTACTTTGCTGCCCTGCAAAAGGAGAAAACCCCCATCATTATCTTGACACAGGGCATGACTAGAACACCAAAATAAGCTGTACTGGATCACAACTCACCTACATCCACCTCACCATGTTAAAAGCAACTCATGTCTTTCAAAACACCTTTAGCTATTCTGGAAGCAGCTTTAGCGCTTGGATCAAACAAAGATTAAACCATTCATACTGAACTGTTTTCAGAGCACACCAGCAAGCAACACAGATGTGAAACACGACTCAAGGCAAGTTAGCACCAATATAAAACCATACCACATTAGTTCTGCATTTGTAATTAATACAAGGGTGACAGGAAGGAATATAACCCCTGCAAAGAAGGAGCAAGGTGTACATTTAGCCTGGTGAGGATTTCCTGTAAGAGATGCATCACCAAGACTTGCCCTGCTGACTGAAAACTGCCAGGTGTTGCTAGCATTTTCTGGATAAAAGATAGTACTGGAGTGGCTTTCAGTTCAGACAGTAATGCTAACTGCAGTATTTCTGTTCCCTTGAGAAAATTAGTCTTTGTCTCCAAATTGACTGTGCTAATTCTGTCTCTGCTGCAGGTTTTTGGGCCCAGCTGTGCTAGGACAGGCATCCATCTCTGCCCAGAGTCAGCTTTCAGATGGAAGCAGAAGTGCTCCCTCCCCTGCATTTACAGGTACTGGCTCTGATTGCCCCAGCACTATTAACCAGGCCATACTGGGAATGACCCCTGTAACTGGCAGGGTTGCCCTACAGCACATGGGCACACCTCCAGCTTCTTCACAACACTGGTACCTGTGTCACTTAAATATGGAGTCCCTTGTGCTCAGAGCACATGTTTCAGGCTGGAAGCAGCTGCAAACCACAGCCGTTCTTCCTGCACTGCTTCCCGTTCTGAGGTCAAATGGACCTGTTCTGCCTAAGCATCTTCAGTCTGAAACACCCCCTCTGAAAAACCACAGCTGTTTTCTAGATGTACCATGGTAGCACCTACTATGAGGGACGACAGCTCTCCACCTCAGGCCAGGGAACACCACAGCCCCACCCCTCAGGACAGCTGTGACCCACAGGGGCAGTGCAGCAAGTCCACAGCAGCAGTACTTTGTTGTGCATCAGTCAACAGCCTGCAAGTCAAACCACCCTGCAGGAGTCATTTGCCCACGAGAGCCCAGCTGTTCAGGACCAGCAGAGCCAAGGCTAAAGCATCTGCTGGTAAGCAGAACACACCAAGTGTCCAGAGGCAGGTTAGAGGGCTTGTCTTTCAGCAGTCAGGACATGAGCAGCATGTCCCCACTTCAGATGGTGCCAGCTGTCTGCCCCAGGCCAGTCAGAAAAACCCTATTTCCAACAACTTTAGTTTCCCTTACAAGAAAACACATGAACAGAGGGTCCATGAGTCCCCCCACTGCCAAGAAAGCACCCATGCTGCCCAAGACCTGTACCCCACAGTTCTGTGGAGCACCCCCAGAGAAACCCCTGGAGACACAAGGAGTTGGTTATGCCAGGGAAAACCCAAACCCACTGCAACACAAAGCTGTAAGTGGAAACACATGGAAAAAGCAGTTAAGAAAACCTCCCCAGCAAACCCCAGACAAAAGGAAAAGGCCTGCTTTTGGCAAGAAAATGCCCAAGCTGGGCCAAAAAATACATACCCGTCTGTCGATCTTATCACCCTGCAAGTTACACACACATTACTGGAGAACCTTCAAGTGGAACACAGTTCAGAAACATCCCCCCAGGTTAGAGTCCCTTCCACTACTTAGGACTGCAGGGCCAAAAGCAGTTTACTCACTCCAATTTACCATACACAAAAATGATAGCAAAATGATACAAGTGAGCACTGGCTGTTTTCAGCTAGAGCAGCTCAAAAGTCACATGGAGGAATTCAGAATTCCAGCCATTACTCTCACTTGGAGTTAGGAAAGCCTCATTACCACCAGAATAACTAGCTCCTCACTACCACACACACTTTTTTCTCCAGATGGCTATAGCAGAGGGGAATGTCATAAGGAGGCAGGGGCTAGGAAGGGAACTCCCTTTGCCAGGCCAGGTATTCACACTGAACAAGTTCAAAAGCAGCTTTTAGCTTCTCAAAGCCAATAATTGATACATGAGAGCCTGATTTTTTTGTGATTTTTCTAGTTAGCAGGTCCAGGTTAAATACCAAACAGGCACTTCTTGAGCAAAAGAAAATCATGACTGGGGATCCTGCCAGATGGCCTTGTCTTTTAAGCCAAGCTTAGGGCCTGGATGCTTCAGAACATCTGAGAGCAAGTGGCATCAAGCAACAAGGTGACCTAAAAGCAAGACTAGCTGCTGTTCTCCTCCCCCTGGAACACAGAGTGCCTTAAGCAAAGCTTAAAAGCCATGTGTAAAAGAGCTCAGAAGAGCTCACTGAGGCCCTGGGGGCCCTGCAGTGGCACGCCCAGGAGCTGCACTCCCAGGCGGGACAGCCGAGCCGTACCTGGGAGAGGATGTTGGTGCACTGCTGCAGCAGAGACACGGGCGGGTTCCCGATGCTGGTTGCCAGCTGCACCCTCAGGAGCTGCTCCTTCAGAGTGGCATTCTCCTGCAGGGCATGGGCCAGGGCCACGGCAGCACACCAGTTGGACAGGGAATCCGTGGAGAACAGGCCCCCGCAGAGCAGCTGGCCCGCCGACACAGAGTTACCTGTGGCTACCAAAGAGGACAAGAGTTACAACAAGCCACCAAGCTAGCCACGGGCACAGGACAACACATAGCTACAACACTGTTGTGGGGGGGGAATGAAACTAGCAGTGTTTTAGAGCAATCCTGAACTGCCTTGGTTGGATGAGACACTCGACAGCAGGCAGTAAGTGCACCCAGCAGAGCAGGCAGTGCATTGCCGTGGTGCCAGCTGAGAGCCCCCTGCACACTCCCTGGCCAGCCCTACCGTCAATGGTGGATGGCAGCAGCGTGGACACAATCTCCCCCTGGCCTTTCTGGTTCTTGTACAGAAAGCACTGGAAGCAGTAGAGGACAGCACAGCGCAGCACGAAGGGCTGCCTCTCGTTCACCATGGACATGAGCAGCACCACGATGGCAGGCCTGCAGGGAGAGGGGGGGAGAGCCATCAGAGCAGAGCTGGGAAGGAAGACTGACACAGCTACCATTTGGGGGGTGCTCTCCACATAACTTGGCCTACCACTGCACCTATTACCATTTCAAACAATGACATTAGAGTCCAAGGTGTTAGAGTTTTTCAGCTACTGAGAACACAGAACAGCAGATTGATCATCTTTCTTGCCTCCAAATGCCCTAGTACACTGTCCTCAGGCTGACAGGGGCTGTTTGTCCCAGTCTGAACAAATATCAGTTTGTCCCAAACTGGACAATCTGAGCCATGTCTCAGCTGGTGCTCATTCACTTTTCAGTGCCACAGCACAGCAGCTCTGGGCCTCCTGTCTGTGCAAACACCTGATACCTTCATGCTGTATCCAACACACCCCACATGGACTCCAAGGTGTTGCTCCAGATCATAATTCCAGATGTGAATTTAAACAGTCCTTAGGATTAGACTGTCGGGGCCCACACCAGTACACTACCACCAGAGTTAAACACTTGTCTTCTCTACCTTGGTGGGTTAGAAGGTGCATTTACAGAGGCAAAGTAGTCTTGATTGGTCTGGCATCCTCGGATGACCTCTGAGACAGTATTAATGGTCTGGGGAAAAGGCAGAGAGAAAAGTTACACACTTACTTACACATGAGCCAACACCACCTCCGTCACTCACACCTCTTCAGCCTGACCCTGACAGCTCTGTATGTAAAGGCACACACCAGGCCTCAGCACAGATTTATTCTGTGAAACCACTGCACATGAAACCAAAGCAACACCAGCTGTGAAACACTGAGCTAAGGCTGGAGGGACAGAAAGGCTCAGGCAGCTCTGCCACACCCAGTCAGCTCTGCTGCCAGCTCAGTTTTGCTACACCAGCCAGTTCAACTGCACACTTTGAGAGACCAAGAACTGTACCAGAGTCACCAGCCCACACTCAACCCAAGCACATCCCTTTATCAAGAACAAAAACCACCATGCTACACTGCTGACAGGGCTTCCTAGAACCTCAAGCTCCTCGTGGCTGGAAGCCTGACAAATAAGAATGCTTGAAGACTCTCACAAAACAATAAAACCCCCCACCCAAACAGGGAAAACAGATGGGACATGCTGAAATCCAGCAGACAAAGTAAGCAAATCCAAATCCTTCCTGGTTACAGAACACTGTGTGTGACTGCCACTGATGCTGCCCACACAGGGAGCTGACATCTCTGGCATCTGAAATACTTGCTTGGCAAGTACTCCTCTTGCCTCTGCAGCAACTGGTTATCCCTGCAGACAGCTGCTACCACCCCCCTCTGTGTGCCCCCATCCCGACACCCATTTGGCCCCCCTTACTTCTGTCAGGATATCAGCAGGGACCCCTGTTGCCATGAGGATGGTGCAGAGCTGCTGTAACAACCCACAGTGAAACATGGCCTTCTGGCAGCTGCTCGTGGCTCCAGGAGGGTTGGTGGGAGACACCAGGACCCGCACAAGCTGCAGGAAAGGGAAACACTGCCACATGAAGGCATTCTGAAAACCAAGCTCATCCGGGGTTTAACCATGAAAGAGAATTGTTCCTCAAAACAATGAAGATTGGAGAAACACAGCATGTTCATCTCGTTGCTACCTATGGCTGCTTCACTTGGGGTTCACACAGGGGCATTGTTCACATAGAATGCCCCTGATGGGGTTTTTAGCCTGGGGTTCCACAAGGTGGGTGACACACCAGCCACCACAAGGTTGTTGTGGTCACTGAAAGCAGCACAGCTCACGAGCACCGGCAGCCCATTCTGGGCTGAAGGGAGCAGCATGGACACTCCACAGCTGTGACATGACACTGTGCACCCTGGGGGAGCTGGCAAAGTGCTGGCACTGGCGCTCAGGAGGGAGGAAAGGGCTTTACCTGCAGCATCAGGTGTAGGTTGGTTACTTTCTGCGCAGACCACCCGCAGTTGTCGTCTCCCACCTCAAACCAAGGCTTCATACGCTGGATGTATGAGCCCTCTTTGAAGAAGTTCTGATTGGAGTTATTATTCTTCAGCAAGTTCTGTAAGAGGAGGAGACAGTCCTCCACTACTATTCCTGAGGAGAGGGAAAAAAAACAACCACAAGTCGAAGTGCAAGCCAAAAGATGGAAACAAACTAACTCCCCCTTGCAGGGAGGGTGTGTCAGGTGGAATGGAGCACATTCTGAGCTCTGCAGTTTTAGCACATTAGCTTTGGACTGAACTGAGAACCTCTCAAACGAAGACAAGAATTGAAGGACACTGAATTGAACACCTTGATGTTGAACCAGCACATGTCCAAGGAAATCATAGCTGTTTTGCTTCCACTAGCCCAGAGCAAATTTCCAAAGCATATACAGCTCATGAATCAAGTGGGTAGGAATGGCAAGAACCTCAAAACCTCACCATCTCTTTGTGTCCTGAAGTTCACCCACTTCAGAGTCAGACCACACTGCCCCTATCATACAGACTCAAATGAAGCTCCTCTGAACTACACTGACTCCAAGGCAGCAGTTCATTCCTGGGTTACACATCCCCTCTCCTCAACCACTGGCTACAACACATTTCAGAGCCGCATTTTGGTTTTTGGGTGACCCTCAGATAGAAGTCCCTCCTATCAGAGCAAGACATATGTAGGAGGGGGGAGGCAGGGAAGTCCCAGCACCTAGGAATTTACCTAAAATTATTAACTGCCTAAAAATAGCAGCTTTGAATCAAAGGTTTACTTAATATTCCCATGCCAACATACCTGGCATAACTGAGCTAGGAGAGAGGCATTAGCTGCTCCTGCAGCCCACAAAAAGGTCATGAACAGCAGCTTATCATGTTACTGAAATAAACTGTGTAGTAAACTACGACTGATGGCAAACTCATCATCATATGTTGCTTGTGAAAAAAGAGCCCTGAAGTGCTGCATTATTTTTGCTCATGCTTTTATCCATTTTCCCTCCCAACAGGTAAATCACTTGGCAAGGAGCTGACCAGACAACTGAAGTTAGTGGAGCAGCTGAAGGGGCTCAACAAGCTGTTATTTCCAGCCACTCAGAGCATCCAAGGATCTCCGGGGAGGAACGCAGGCACTTAAGCCTGTAAGTGACAAATGCAGCACACACAGCTGACACCACCATTCCCAGTACACACATGGCCAGGCCAGAACACACCAACTCATTCACACATGCTCAGAGAAGTTAACTCGTGTTTTAACCATGGCTGCTTTCACAAGGCACTGCAGCCCTGCTGTTTGGCCCATCTAGCTTTGCTTGGTTAGCTACAACCAGTCTAAGTTTTGATCCTTCCACCCACTGACCCAGCTCCAATTCCCCACTGTGGGCAGGCCTGGCCACATCACCTAATGGTGCAGAGGAACAAGACTGAGGCTTAGACTTGACCGTACCTCCGTCGCTGTTTCCTTCCTCTGTTATGATATCCAGAAGTCTCTCAAAGGCATTTTCAAAGGCAACAATTTTCTGTATGGCTGCATTACTTTTGGTCAATTGCTGTAACAACAAGACTCCCTTGACAGGAGCAGGGGAGGAGAAATTAATCTTAGTTTCTGGACAGCAACATTGCCCTTCTCAAGTCCCAGCTCTTAGAAGGATGCTGAATGAACAGCATAATCCTCAGCCAGGTTCACAGGACTGGACTTTGCGCCCTGCAACTCAGCACATCCCCCAAACCCCACCAGGGACACCAGGCAGCGGTTCCCTCATGCCTCACTGCACCACACAGAGGGTGCCAAGTGCCCACAGAGAATCAAGGGCTAAATCCCTTCTGTACTTACATCATTCCGGATAACCTCCCTGGAGTCTGCCAGTAAATCCATGAGTCTGGACACACCTGCAGGAAACACACTGCTTTGAACAAATAGCATTAAAAGGTGCGGCTCTTTGGTGCTGGAGGTCATCAAGACCCCTTGCTCGCAACTGCTCTCGCCCTCTGCCGTGCCTGCTGAGCTTCCAGCCCCCGCTTTGTCAGCAGTGAGCTCCACCACTCACCCATGGGGCTGACAAGGATGATCTGCTGCACTTGAGGCCCTTGCTGCTTCAACAGGGATGTCAGCAGCTTCACCCCAGGCCAACGAACGTGGAAATCAAATTCCTGCAGGGACGGAGAGGAGTGCATTAGGGAACCCACCCCTCAGTGTTTGACTCAGACACACTGACAGAGGCTTAGCACTGCTGAGAGCCTACCATGGGCTCCATAAAGGAAAAACGCAATATCACACTGAAGTTGGACTAACTAGAAAAAGAACTACTTGTGTTGCTCTCTTTGAGCACAATCACAGTTTGGGAATGCCATTTCTAACAGCTGCAAGTGAAGGGGCAGTCCTTGAGGATCAAACCATTGGAAAATGAGTTAAACGTGCTGCAGGAAAGCAGTCACCCTTGCCACTTGAACTGCACCTCAGACAATTCAGTCTCAATCATTTAATCATCCCCCCAAAAATTACCCTTGCACAAGTCACAGCTGCTGCTGTTTGGGGAACAAGTTTTTATTGTTTCTAATTAAGTATCTCAACCCCTTCCCCAGGTAACAGGAAAAGAGGAAGTGACCTCAAGGCACACCACAAGAGGTTTAGATTATTAGGTGTGAGGGAAAATTTCACCACTAAGAAAGTGGTGAGGCATTGAACAGGCTGCCCAGGGCACTGGTGGGGTCACCACCCCTGGAAGTGTTCAGAAACATGTGGATGTGGCACTTTGGGACATGGTCTAGTGGTGCTGGGTTAGCAACAGACTCTGATCTTAGAGGTTCTTCCAGCCTCAAAGAGTCTGTGATTCTATTCCACACTACCCTGCTCTGCAAGCTGCACTGATGGTGTTGGTCCAGGCCAGTCCTGACTCACCTCCCAGCCCACCCTCGGGGGACGCCAGCACCCCTCCAACCTGGCACACACCTCGCTGGGAGGGCACACCACAGCTCTGTCCGTGCCAGCTGAGACACTCTTACCTCTACAAGAGTCAGCAGCAGGGTGACATTTTCTTGCTGCTTAATGAAAATCTCTGTGAACTGACTTCCCAAATCATCAACTTGTTTTGCTGAGTTTTCTTCTGTAACAGCAAAAAGCAACCTATTATAACACAACTGGAACAACTTGAGCAGCTGTGATTTTTACTCTTAATAAAGTAAGGCCAGGGGTGACCAAAAGATTTTGAGTCACTGTTATAACATTAAAGGAATTATTTTCAGAACAAACACCAAACCAAGCTTTCCACAAAAGCCCTACATTAGTCTAAACAGAACTTATGGGTCTCAGAGCAGAACATCCCCACGCAGCTCAACTGAGAGCAGCTCCCCAGGAGGGCCATTCACTCGTGTGTAAAAGCAGAGCACACTCCACACCACTGCTGCATGAACAGAAAACAAATGCACAAGTATGCTACAAGGTGACAAAAACATGCAGACAGCATCCCTGCACCACAGCTGCTCTTCTAGGCTGAGTGGCAACGTCTATAACTGCCCCACAAAGCAGGCTTTACTGCTTGGCACAGTTAGGCAATGTCAATTCCAATGGAAAGGGCTTTTTTAAATAATGAAAATGAACAGTAAAGTCAATTAATTTCTACCCAAATCCAAACGTCTTAATATTTTTCCTCCTGCTCCCAGTGCAGGATTTACAGCCCTGTCACAAACTATGAGCAGCTGAGAAGCTCTAAAAAGGGGCAAAGACAACACACCAAGTCTAGGCTTTGCACCTTACTGGGGTGTGTGGCCAAACAGAAATAAAAAGACTGCCAGAGAAATGTGGTGTCAAGAACATAGTTTCAGCTCACTGAACCTAATTCAAACTGCTGGCCACGGTGATGCACTGCAAGGTACCAGTAACTTGTGCTTGGTAAGGATTTCCAGTGTAGCACAAGTCTTGTGTTTGGCCTTCCAGAGCAGCCCGTGTCTTACAGCTGCATCTCCTCCTCCAACAGGATGAGCAGTGCAGAGCTTACAGGAGGCACAGAGGCAGCAACACTCTAGGCTTCCAGCTGCAAAAATGATAAAAGTGCTACAGAAAAAACAGAAGAGAGGACAGACTATGTGTGAAAATAACTGTGGCCTAGGCATGGAGCACCCAGCACCATGCAAGTCCCATGGAGCTCTCTGAAGCTGAGGGTCTTAGCAAGTCTGGGCCACTCCTGGCTTACATAAACGAAAATAAAGACTCCACACGAGCTGAGCTTCTGCACTTGGGTCCTGTAGAATAGGAGGCAACTCAGCTGGGAATCAGCCATACCTGGATTGCACACACTGTAGTTCGCTGCAAGCCAAGGGGAAAGAGCCCAGAAGACTAACATTTTACTTTTAAAATCAAGTCAAAGTATCTCACTTGGACTTTTCCACGAGCTGTGACTGAACATCTTGTCCTTTTCCCCAAGCCCAGCTGCAAATAGCACACATTTGAACTCTTGATTCCAGCTGCTGTCCTTGCACAAGCTACAGTGCTGAGGCAAACCCTCAGCAGCACACACAGTTTGCACAGCCTCCTGCAGCTTTGCTGGAACTCTTATTTACTCTAGTTCAGCATTCTGCTGTGAAAGGGCCAAATCACCTTTTTCCTCTCTCAACTCTTGCTCTTTCTTCTACATATTTATTGCACTACACTTAAAAAAAGAGAAGGAGCTGGACAAAAACAGGGAGAGGGAAACTGCATCTCGCCCTTGCATGGATACACCACAGATCTTGCACCCAGCCCTCTACCCGTAATTGCTCTTTGAATCCACACATTCACAGGGCTCTTTCAAACAAAAGAAAAACCTCTATGCAGTAACATCAGCTCTTAGCAATTAATTAATAAGCAGCACAGCAGACTAGAATTCAATCCTAAAATAAACAGGTGAAGTGCCTTGTGATAAAATCAGTTTGAAGAAGGAGAACAATGAAAGAATTAGTGGTGACTTGCAGTGGAAGTGAATACTATTTTAACATGCATTGCTTAAAAAAGACACTGTGAGGGATGCTGGTGTGCAGCTCATGCATTTGTGCCCAGCTCCAGGGCTTCCTGCAAACACACTCTGTTCACAGACCTCAGCCCATTAACATCCTCCCAGATCTGGAGCTGCACTTCTGGACATCCTTATCAAGAACTGAGCATGCAGTCCCTGGAGATCTGCTGGCATTCAACATGCCAAGCCACAGGAGAAATCCAATTGGAAGCACACTTGAGCTTCCTCTGAGCTCCAGGTCAGGGTTTTACAGTGTCCCTTTTAAATGGCAGCAAGTGTTACTGGTGTGAGTAGCAGCTAGGGATAAAGTTAAGTGCTATATTCATACAAGTAGAGGTTCTTTTACCTTCAGAGTCATCTGTCAGTGCAGATAAAATAAAAAGAAAGAAGAGACAGATTTACAAGTTGAACAGCTTGACACACAGCACAATCCATGACAGAAGCAGCTCAGGTTTTCCAAACAGCCATCCCAGCTTCCTACAGCAGCCCTGCCTCACTTGGGGAGTTCTTATGGAAGGGGCTGAACCAAACCAGCCCTTCCTCTTACAGCAGTGGTGATGCCTCACACGACCCCAGTATGACACTGCTTTGCTCTGTGTCAGACTGCCAATGACACTCTTGCCCAGTCCATAAGCAAGGCCACTACCACCAACGTGGCTTCACCAGCACTGAAAGGCTCTGACCTTGTTCAAAATATCCTTCGTTAAGATCAAGGGACTGAATGAACAAGGAAAAGAAAGGCAAGTATGTCAAGCAACAACCTGAGTGGTTCAGAACCACACTCACAGGCCTCTGAGACCAGCTTTGATGGCCTAGCAACAAAGTGGCACAGACTTTCACAGCCCAGCTGCACAGCGTGTGCTTGGACACCTTGGGAAGGACTGGCAGAAGCACTTTGTGAAGTGCCACAGCAGGGCTGAAAAGCACCCTCATACTTACATGAAGCACCTTATCACAGGTACCCAAGATCCTGTGTCTCAACACGCTTGTTAAACCATCAGACTGCAGTGCCCCATTTGACAGTAACTGCCAGAATTACCCTTTCCCAGAAGCAAACCATTGCTCAAGTCTTAACTAACAAAACTAGAAGAAAACCATTATCCCATTCCAACCTGACTGCTGGTCACAGAACATAGTTGTTAAAACTAAAAAGCAAAGAGATCAGTGTTATTTTAACGCAAGCCGCATCCAACAAGATTTTGTGTTGTCCTATCAGCTACACAGTAACAAAGCAGGTCTCAGTATTAGTAAATCACAGTGTTGCAGTTGATAATTTGAACCAAGCCCCCAGGAAAGGAGCCCCACAGTTAACACAACTATTACTACCAAGTGCTTACCTTGCTCCTCCTCTTCTAGGTCATTCGATATTACATTGTAGAGAGTGTCCAAGGCATAGCCAATTATTTCAGAATCTGAACTGCAAATGAAAGAACCACTTGTCTTTAATGACTTATTTCCAGCTACTCTTACAACATGGCTTTCCTGCCCATGCTGTTCCCTTTGAGAAGCACAGATTTGCTGCAGAGCCAAGTAACCATGAGCAGTCCAGTCCCCGAGTGGAGTTACTCCTTTTCCCTGCTCTGTTCCCTCAGGTGAGCCCCAGCAAGCCTGGTGACCCAAGACAACCACAGGAAGCTTCACTGTAGGTGTGTCCCGCTTCCTCAGTCACTCTCTCCAACCTGTTCCTCAACCTGAACCACCAGCAAAGCACCCAAGAGTCCAGCAGAAGAGCACTGCCATTTCTCTGCTGCTTGCTTTGCTGCTCTTAAAACCAGAAGACAAAGCACAGTTGGTCGAGAAACAAAGGAACATAAACCCTAAGATCACAGAGGAAGGTACCTTGGAGGGCAAAAAGAAGCCTCACAGTACTTGCATCTGGAAAGTACACTGCTAAAAACTTCTCATGCCAACTTTCAGTACCTGTTCTCAGCAACCTCCAAGGCTCACTGAGTAAGGCCTCCACACCAAAGCCAGATCTGCACTTCAAGAGGCTGCTTGGCAGGTTCAGAGCAGAGGTCTGAGCCACCACCTCACCTTTCAGTCCATGGAAATGGCCTCACTGAGCAGGTTATGATCACATTCCCAGCCCGCCTGTGCTTTCCCTTTATTCTCATTTTAGTTCCTCAAGACACTGCTATGAAGTCTGTGCATTCCTTTTCAAAGAACTGAAATATTTCCACATCCAAAAAACTGTTTTCTGGAAACCTAAGAACACCCACCAAGCTGTGGCCCTGCTTTTCCTTTCCCTTGTTGAGGAAGTCACAGCAGCTACAAAAGAATAAGCAGCTGTCACATCCACATGATTTCAAGCAGGCCTTGTTTCCCTTGTTGAAAGGGAACACACCACAAAACGAGGGCAGCAGCATCCCAGCTCTGCTGTTCACTGCCTTGCTACCATCTGCTGTTCAGCACACAAACCATCTCATGCATTGCTCTGTTCAGACTGAAGCCGTCCAGCTTTGCTCTGTACTGAAAACAGCCAGGAAATAATACTTGTATTCTCAGGTGTCCCTAAGAGATGCAAGCCTTGTGTTGCACTGCAGCCTCTCCCAAGCCCCCCTCAGCATCCTTCCTGCCTCTGGGGGCTGTCACTGGACATGGCACTCACAGGAGGTGCCAGGGCAGTGCCCTGAGCACACAGACCACATGCCAGGCAAGGCACCCACACACATACAGCTGAGTTGGTGCCTTAGGAAGAGTAATTCTCTTAGGTCGGTTCATGAGGCTCCCAACTCTTGCAAATGTCACACTGGAATTGAAAAGCCTTCAAATCTACCTAGAAACAAAGCAGTTCAAGATCAAGTTGGTTCCTCACTCCACTGCCTTCTCCCACACCAACAGTTAAGTGGCACTGGCATGTTCTACAATCAATGCCAAATTTTTTTCAAAATAATCCCTCGAGGGATGTAGCAACATCTAGATAGCAAGTCAGTAGAAGGCCTCTACCACATCCTACTTCATATTACAAAATAAACATATGGCATAAGAACTCTGGTGTGTGTAAGAGTCTGGAACATGTAAAAGCTGACTCAGGCTCCAGGATGGCTGATACACAGGGTACAAAACTAATCCAAGAACTCACTGGCTAAAGAAAAAGTTTTACACACTCAAGCACAATACAGATCTTCAGGAAGCCTAAAACTGTTTAACCAGCAGAGTACTGTTTTCCATTTCAAAACAGTATATTGCTGTTCCAGGATAAAGGCTGCACCTAATTGGAAAAAACAGCCCAAGACCCAAGGACAGAAATGAGAACAGGACACAAGGAGCACCTTCACATATCTCACCAAATTAAATTTTCCGTAATCTTAAACTTCACAGCAACACAGTCCATGTGCAGAGCCAGCACACAAGTGACTCAGATGAACAGTAACATGTGAGAAGACAACTTGAGTCAGTCACTGACTTCGCTTTCCTCATCCTAAGCAGCTGCACTGCAAAGAAAGGGGACAGGTGGAAAAGAACCTTTTCTACTGCCGCAGAAAGCTTTAGGGTGCCTCAGGTGGACCCTGGAGTGGTCCAAAGGTCTCACACAGAAAACAGCAGCCACAGCACTGCCCTCTGTCAGCCAACCTGCCTCAGCTCAGTATGCCTGTCACACCAGGTACAGGGACAGCTGAGCCTGCAGTCACTGACCAACCAGCTCTTCAGATGAGCAGGCTGGGATTTGAGCTGGAAGAAACCCCAAAACCTCACCTGTGCAATCACTGACAGAGCACCCCAGCTGGCATCTCAACTAGGAGATGAGTAAAGCCCCAACTCCCCTCTCAGAGTTCACATCTGCCCTCAAGGGCAGAAAAATGCACCAAAGCAGGGCCCTTAACCTAGTTTTTTTTGCAGGGCTTCCCCCACCAGATCTGTGACAATTATTCCTCTAACCTTGCCTCTGCACCAGGCCACACATTCCATTTTAGCTACTCAGGCAGTGGCATAGGAAGAGCATGGACTCATCCAGACAGCAGCCCCACACCTCCTTCCCAGCTGGTGCAACTGGCTGGGCAAGAAAGACCTCAACGAGAGCCTTGGGTTGAGCACTGCAGGGTTTCACGTCCTACATCCATAAATAGAGCAAGAGGCCTCCTTCCAGACACACAGCTGCTGCTTCCCTAACTGTCCTTTGTCCTGACATCCACAGACACACTCTTCCTTCCAGTGTACACACATGCAGGTATCCCACGTAAGCCCTTAAGGCTGCTTCCCATCAATTTATCACCATAATGGTTGAAATCCCGACAGAAGGACTGTCCCAATACATCTGCCTAGGCACCAAGAGCATGCAGAACTGCAAGCTTAAATCCAAGCACTGCAAACAGGTCCCATGTTAAAACCTGAGGGTACTATCAAGTACAGCAACACAATCAACTGCAGAGATGGATAACATATTTCACATACATGATGGCATAAATACTACTTGTGATGGTCCACACAGAGCATTCAGAATCATCTTATCTGTGTCAGCAGCAGCCCTCCTGCTCTCTGTGTTGGTGTCTGCATCACTCCCCAGGACAGAATTATGCTACCATTTCATTTTTAACACACATCTGCAAAAACACATCTGCTGACTGCACTCAATTCCTCTTACCTACTTCACCTTTTGCCCACAAACAGACTGATCTGTGTTATTTCCAACCCTGTATTTAACATGGTCATTCTGGTCTCACCTACCCACAGGAATGGAAACTAACCACTGGGAAGCATCGAGACACACTTGGGTACCACCTGGTGCTTCTGTCCCTCATCCACATCCCTGGAATTCTGTCCTCCTCACCTGTGAACATGCCCTGCTCAAGTTTATCACCACCAAGAAGCGCCGTGACACAGGAGCCATGGCAGGAGGGGGCAGCTGCCACACTCACCGGTCCGTCTGCAGGACGTGGATGAGGTGCTCCATGGCTTGGATGCCGACCTCCAGCCGGTACTTCTGCACGAGAAAAGCACAACCCTTGGTGCTCTGAGCCCCAAAACCCCACACGGCTTGTTTACTAACACATGGCAGAGATACTCCAAATGCGGGCAGCCGGCCACTCACCTTGGACAAGGACTTGAGCGCACGAACGGCATCCCTGCGGTCATCCAGCAGCGTGGACGAGGCCACCCGGTCACACAGCTTCTGGATCTGGGAAGGCACATCACACCCGGGATGAGGTAGGACCGTACCGGAGGATCCCGACACACAGCCCGGGGCTGGCCATGGCAGAGCTGCTCCTGCCCAAATCCCCACCAGGTACGGCAGAGCCGCTCCTTCCCCCTCCCGGTGCATCCCGGTAGAGATGCCCTTTACCCTTTATCCCCTTCCCCTCCCGGCAGATCTCCTCTTGTCCCCTTCCCCTCCCGACAGAGCTCCCCTTTCCCCCTTCCCGGCAGAGCTTCCCTTGCCCCCCGTCCCCGGCGCACCCTGGGCCTGCCGGCGGGCCCGGCCCGGCAGAGCTTCCCCCCCGCTCACCGTGTCGGCTCCCGAGGGCTGCGGGCCGGCGCTGGGGCCACCCATGACGCCCCGCAAGAAGTTCATCTCGGCTGTTCCCGGTCGGGCTCGGCCGCCGCTCCCGTTTTTCCCGGTATTCCCGCTGTCCCCCCCGCCCCGGTCCCGGCCNGGAAGCGCCGCCGCGCCTGCGCTGCCACGTGGCGCCGACGCGGCGCGGGCGGGGCCCTGGGAATACCGGGAATACCGGGAGCGCCAGGAACACCGGGAGAGCCCCGCCTTCCACGCACACACACGCGCAGCGATGCCAGACCTGGCTGGGAAGCGAGCCCGGCACAGCGCCGTGACCCGCTCCTCCCCAGGCTTCTCAAGGGGTCTGTGCGTCCAGAGCCACGCCAAGACCTGGAGTTCAGAAGAATTAAGGGTAGCTATCACCTTACATTTGAACCACAAGTAGAAAAAAAGGTCCATAATGCTGCTGCTTCCTTTGAAAAAGCACGCAGAAGCGGTCTGGAGGAGAAAGAACACGGCAGGAAGAACCGTGCTCTGACAGCCCCACTACAGTGACTTTCTGCTGTGCCTGGGGCAGCAGGACTGGCCCGTCTGTTTCGGGCTGCTCAGCCATCAGCGCTGGCAGCAGCGTGGGCAGAGCCCTCCCTGCCTTCACCAGCCCAGCCATGACAAGACAACAAAAACATATTTTTGGGACCCAGTCACCTTAGAGAGAACCAGGAGCTTACCCAGGTAATAGTGATGGTTCAGTCCGAGGGAAGAGCACTAAGCAGTTCAATTTTTCCTTCCAATACTGGATTTCCCCACCTTGGACACCACTGCAGCACTTCCCAGATTCCTGCCGAGGAGCAACAGCCAAGAACCAGCACTCCAAACCCTTCAGGCACTGCATCCACACACCAGCTCCCAGTCTGATGCTGCCTTTCTGATGGTTACTGGTAGGATTTGAGGTTTAGCAGTGTTTGGCTTATACTACATACCTAATTAAATGAATTTTAATTTCAACTACAACAAGGGAGCCCAGAAAGCCCCAGTAAGGATTATCAGCTCCTAAAACTGGTTCATTTATTTTCACAAGGAGAAAATCCTTTGCACATCATAACTCCAATCAGGAGCTTCAGGGATTTGGTTTTCCTTGACTAAAGAACGAAATCAGTATTTTTATATGAAATACGCACTCACAAGTGAACATGTCCTCTTTTCGTGTTCTAAAAAAAATAGCTTCCTCCCCCCTCTGAAAACAAGCACCAAAAAAACAACATATGAAATCTAAAAAAATGAATCACCACAGCAGTCACAACAAAATATGCTTTTGTCAAGTACTTACCTTAATTTCCAACTGCACTTCTTGAAGCGTAAGATGAAGCCCCAGGCATCTGCAGTCCTTCAGGACCCACCCAAGCCTCACAGCTCACCACAGTTCTGCTCTGCCATTGCCCATTTTCCCACTGTACAGTCACTGCCCAGCACAAGGCCCCACAGGGTTTTTATCAGGCTCGGCAACAGGGAAACCTTCAGCCAGCTCCGGGCCCCAAAAAGCCAGGTGTTTACAGCAACCACAGCCATGCCAGCAGCTGTGAGAGCCACAGCAGGACAACTCCAGCCTGCAGCCACTGCTCACACCAACCTGCCTGGGCACCCCTGCATCTGCTTGTCCTCCTGCCCTTCCCAGCAGACCACTGGCTCCCAAACTGAGCTGGAGATAGGCCACTCACAATTGCCCCAGCCTGGAAGCGCAACAAGATGGGTTGGTTTCTTCCTCAAGGAAAACTTCAGTGCTACTCCTAAATTAAGGGACTTCAGAAACCATGGGGTTAAAAAAGGATCTCCCCTTCCCAACAAGAATGGCAGAAGGTACTTACCTTTCTGGACCAGTGCACACTCCAAAACTCACCTGAAACAGACAGACCAGGCACAAGGAATTCTGCTCCTTACCAAGGATCAACCAAAACAAGAACCTTTCACCAAAGAAAATTTATTTAATTCACATCCAAACATTTCCATCCTTCCATGTACGGCCCAGAGGAAAGGAAAAGAGCCGATTGCGGGAGAGGCGTTTGACACACCCCAGCTGCCCTCTTGGGAGCACAGCCCACTGCACGGGGCAGCTTCTGCCCCTTGGGAAAAAACTGCTTGGTGCTTGACCCGCAACCTTGGATGGCTTGGTGTCCTGAGATCACTTCGCGGAAAAAGCTCTAAACTCCCTCTTACACTTCGGACGGCGCGCAGCCCCGTGCCGCGTCCCGACACCGAACACTACGTCCTAGCACGGAGAGCATCCCGCGTCATTTTCCCGCACTGAGCACTATGAGCGATCGTTAAGCACTCTATAACCCAACACTGAGTGTAGCCCACAGGCAAAAGAACCCGTTCGTACAAGCAGCCCCAGTGCCAGCGGGGTAAATGCAACCATGCCGCCCCACTCCGCCCAGAACGACACTCCCCGCAGGAATAGCTCATCCCGTGGCTCCCGCCACCCGGAAATACGCGAGCGCCGCTGACGTCACCGCGCTCTGCGGGCGGGGATTGGCGGAGACCGCCCCGATAAAAGGAGAGGGAAGGGCGGATGTTCTCTCCTTTTTCTCGTGCCGCGCGCAGGCGCGCGCACGCACGCGCGTCACGCAGGGCACGCACGGGGAGCCGCGGCCGCGCGCGCGCCCGCCCGCTCTCTGTCCCGCCCGCCATCCCGCCCCGCCGCTCCCGCCGTTCCTGCCGCTCCCGTTGTCGCTTCCCGGTGCTTCCCAGCGCCTCCCGGCACACCGCGGCTCTCGGCGGCCTGGCGGGATACGCGCTCCGGCACTTCTATCCCTGAGGTGAGCGGTGCGGGCGGGGGGGATGGGAAGGGTAGGCCCTGCCGTGGGCCGTGTGGGGCGGGCGGGCTTGTGAGGGGANGAGGCCCAGCCCGGGGCAGCAGCGCCCCGCAACCCGGGCGTGCCCTTCGTCGCTCGGGTGGGGGCAGGCGGCCTTGGTCGGCCGTCCCCTTGGTCTCTGTGCCGCCCCGTCCTCGGCCCGCCAGGCTCTTCTGCTCTCCTGCAAGGTAGCGTTGCACAGTTCGCCCTTCACCGCCTCCCCTTTTCCCAGCAGTAACCTGGGCTGCTCTGTTTCCAAACGGAATAACAACAGGACACAATCTGTTATGAGCACCTTTTATTCTGGAGGGCTGGATGCCTCGAGTAGGTTTTCTCCGAGCTGCTCTCGTTTGTCGCCTGAGCTGAGGGGAAAGGGGGTCACTGCAGTTGCAGTGTGGGTGCCCCAGACCATGCCCACAAAAACAGTGTTAAATCCCTTGGGTAGCTGGACGAACCCGGAACTTGAGTTTGGTGCCGAGTACTACTGCACGAAAAAGCTATCACAGGAGGGAAAAACAGGATGAGAGATTGTTTGAATTCAACCAAAAGCTCTTAGTCATTCGTGTAGATATTGTTACTGTGGCCTTCCATGTAATGTCTATGTAAGCTATGTCTATCTATACCAATCTTTCTGGAAGTAGTATGTCTGTGTTACTGCAACACTGCAAGGAGGTATAGGATTTGCCAGCTTGGACCCCGAGCTGAGAAGTTTTGGTTGCTGACGGACTGGTGCTGCTTTAGCTCCTGGAGCTGTTTTGTCGTTAAGGAGGCATTCTGTGTCTGCTGTGAAAACTAGCTCAAACTGAAGAGAAGACCGAATGAGCTGGCCATCCCTCTGCCTGGCTGCTAGTGTCCCTGAGATTAGTATGTTTTCCATCATAGAACTGAGGTTTCAAATGGGGCATCGCCGAGGAAATACAGTACCTTAAATGCCAGGTGTAGAATTTGAATCTTCCTTATACTATAGCAGTTGTGGGACTGGGTATCATTGCTCTCGAGAGTATTTGACAAAAGAACTGCATTGTAACTCATATAACATATGAAAAGATGAATATGTCAAACTAATAGATGTACCTAATGAGACACTGGAAGAAAGACATTGAGCCTGGTGTTGGGTGATGACAGTGATAGTGTTCCCCAAAACGGGTCACTGTGTTTACTGCAGCTCAGGTGAGTGTTAGCTGTTTTGGATGACACAGCTTAACTGTCCAGAAGCTGGGCCCCTATGGTAGTTGTGGGCCTAAAATACAGGGTGCTGTTAAACTCCTCCCAAAAAACCCAACCACAACCCAAAACCAAACCGACCTCGCGGGACAACATGATTTGAAAGAACTGCATGCTGTGCCATGGGGCTCAGCCAGTTTGGATGGTAGCAGATTAGGTAAAGGAGGTAATAAAGTGAAGGGATTCTGGTAGATTGCACAACTCTGATGGGCCTTACTGCAGGTGGAAGATGATCTGAGTGCTTCCCTTGCAGACCATGACAGTGGGAAGGCGGTTTCAGAACTGAAAAGGGTCGTCGGGGACTTTTGTCTGGTTTTGTATTCTTTTCCTGGCAGTCCTTGCTAACTTGGCTTTTCCATGAGGTACCCAACAGTCTCTGCAGGGCTGCGCTCAAGTGCCAGTCAGCTGCCAGTGGGATTTCTAGCTTTATTCAGGGTGTGGCAGCGGTGGGATCTCAGTCATGCATGTGGGAGCAAACACTCTGTGAAGTGTTATGGGCTTGCCTGCAGTAGGAAATACAGTTTGACAGTGATAATCTGGATTCAGGCGAAGCCTGGCCAAGGCAGTTAAAGGTGTTCTCCACTTCCCCTCTGCTTTCCCTGGTGTCCCGTGGTGTGGGAAGTGGCACGGTGTCTCCCGTGTCTCTGCTTATTGTGCTCATCGTGTGGGAAGCGTCTTTCTGATTTGCAGCAACATTTTACCCAATTTTATTTTCAATTTAAGTGGTAGATTAAAATCCGATCGGCAACTTAAACAAGAATTGCAGACTTGGAGATGTAAGAACAAGCCAATGCTGTTGCAGATTTATGTAAAAATATCTGTGTGCCTTTAGTTATAGACAAATTGCTCTGTGGATGAACTGTTCAGAGGGTAGTATTTGCTTGTTAGTAAACCAAAACACTCTACTTGCTTATAGTTTTTTATTAAAACAAGAAGTGGGGCCCATGTCTCCTTGGCAAAGCTTAGAAGTTGTCTTGATGAAAGTTAGCTTCGTTTCCAGGTAGGACTTCCTTGAGCTGCTGTCAGAACTCACCTCAGCTGCTTTTTGGGTGTTTTACCAAGCAGAATTGTTGAAGTCCAGGCAGCATCACTGTTGTTGGTCTTGAAACAGGATGGAAGTGGCTTTGAACAACCTCTTTGGGCACAAGCATCGACGTTGTGCCAAAGTTTATTCTCTGGCTACCTAAATTTGATCTCACAGGCACCATTCAGTAGCTTAGTCATTGCCTCAGATGTAACAGTGCCTGGACACAGATGAGTAGTGATATTTCTTCTTTCCATAGGGCAGGAGAAATAATAATGAGAATACTTACATATCTTATGGGGAAAAAAGGCTTCTCCAGTGTGAGAGCTGCTGATGGAGCACACTGCATGCCAGGGAGCACTGACTACTCAATGCCAAGCAGTCTGCAGTACTGCTTCAGAAACAAAGTGCTGCTGCCTCCTGTGCAAACCGATGGATGATCATTTGGGAGTTGTTTTTTTTTCATTTAGTTGAAGAGACAAACAGCTCAATGAAGTTGTGTGGATGAAGATGTTTACAGGCTGAATGAGTTTGCATGCTCCTGCTTCAGTGTGGACTGGAGAAATTATGGCAGCAGTTGATTCTCTCCTGCTTCAGCACAGGCATCCTGACACGGGCCCTGTCTCATCCCTGCAGCCCACAGCAGTTTCACCCCCTTGCAAAGGCTGACTTCTTGCTTTATTTGTCGTGGCCATCCAAAGATGTTAAACAAGCTTCAGCACTACCCTGCAGTTGTTCTTTGGAAGAGAATATCCTTTCTGCTTCTGCTCATTTGCTTATCTTTGTCTGCAAGGAACAAATAATTCCTTTCTGTGCCAGCTCTCCCATTGTTTTTGTTCTCTTGAAAGAAATCCTGCCTGTAGGCCGAAGTTGTTATGAACTTGTGTCTCACCTCTTGCAGTTGCAAGAAGTGTTGCATTGGCACGTGTGCATGCTCCTTCAGTTGTGCAGCTGGGTCCCTTGGGTCCCTCACCTCCGAGTCTTCTTTGGGGAAGAAAGAGGTTGCATGTTTCATTTAGTCTTCTAGCTTGCCAGTTTATTGCAAAACCTGTCATGTAGCTTTGGCTGCCTGTTCTCCCTGGTTCCATGCAGCACAGGATTCAGAAGTACTGACCTGGGTGGAAATGACATCTGTCAGTGAGTTGTGTCAGCCTGACATGGACAGGATTACCTGTGGATGGGCAGCAATTGCAGGGCTCTTTGTGTTGCTCTGTGCTTATTCAGTTGTGTGCGAGATGGAGGGATTTTTTAACAGTACAGTTGCACTATAAAGAAACCAGCAGATAAACGTGTTTGATTTTTGGTGATAGCCATCTCAGTTGGAGTATTTTTTTTCTGGCCAGCGTGTGCACGAGTGCCTTGAGCCTTAAGTTCTCATTAAGACACTTTCCCTATGGCTGCTCAGGCTGATCTAAGAATATGATTCATTTCATTCAAGTGAGAAGAGGACTCAGGTTCTTCTTTTTAAGCTGTTATTTGTTTTCTCTTCAATGTGTACTGAAGAAAACTGGAGATACACTGTTTGTGGAGTATATGTGTCGATAGGGCTTCCCTTGGTGCCTGGTAACTCATGAGGATACACTTCTTTGTACGTTTGGTGTGTATAAGTTGTCAATGGTGATGCCCTGAGGTCTGGCTTAAATTTCACTGGTGCCTTTAGCTCCAAAACTCTTGGACCTGCCAAGACTGAGGTACTTGACTTCAGGGATGTGCTGTACTAATTCGGGCACGTGGAGACTTTAATCTTTTGGAAACCTGGTTTCATGGCACCCATGTTGCTAGCAAGGAGTACCTATGGTTTGATTTTACTACCTTTTAATGACCTGGGAGACCTGAATGGTTCATTAAGCCTCTGCTACCCCTACTGAGATCTCTGAAGAATGAAATAATACCGAGACATCCTCTAAGCTACTGTGATTGTGTGATGTCAATGGTACTGTCACTAGAAACATGCAGAGAGGTGCAAAGTGCTCTTATCCGGGAGCATTTAAACAAACTTCTGCTTGAAGTTGTTAAAGAAGGACTGGCTTTATGTGATCATTGCATGGCTGCCTTTCCCAGACCTTCTCAAAGGTTTTGGCAGCCCTTCCTGAAATAGGGCAGCTTATAGTGAGGGAAAAACTTAGTGTGATACAGATCTCATGTAGTGTAATGACGCCCAGGGGCGTTTTCAGAGTCCCTTGAGGTGTGCCAGCAATTTGTTAACAAGTGCACTTTGCTTATTGCTATATTCATAAGGATGTGTGGTGGCTATCATCTGCTTTTTAATACCTTCTTAAAAAAATCCTTAATTGGACGGTCTCACAAGGGCTTGTGGTGAAGATTCTGTCACTGATTTTGTTTTCATCATCTGCTTAGGGGGCAGGGGAGATAAAAAAAAGAATAGTCTCACCTGTAAAAACTGAGCTGTCCTTGTTCTTTTCAGGCTGGTTTCTCAGTAGAATTCCCATGTGTATGCCATTGCTGTAGTGTGAGTCATGCTGGGAAGCTCCTCAAATTGCTCAGATTTTGTTTTCTTTCCTTCATTCCCCGTTTAAATGTGCACAGGGCTCAAACCTTTGATGTCCCTTAGTATTCTTGACATTTGGGTTTGGGTCTCCCTAGCGCAATTACTTCCCATGTGGCTTCCCGTAGACTCAACAAATATTGAGTGTTCCAGGGTCTTGGAAGGATGCACAATTTCGGATAGGCCTAAAGTAAGTTTACTGATTGGTTATCCCCAAGTTCAAGATCTGTGTTTCAGGCCTTGCCTCCAAGTTAGCGAGATTGTTGTTTCAGGTGTGACTCCTGACTTACTGTATTAAGGAACAGCTCGTGGTGTTGTCTTGGGCCTTGGATTGCTGAGTTGAGATTATTTTGACTGTCCAGTAAGTGTAAACTATTTGAGCTAAGGACTTGGGCTTGTTCTTTCAGAGTTTGTTTATGATATTGATGATGATGCAGGATCTGACATGTGTGTGACACAGTTCCTGTGTGTATCTTACCTTGAGCTTAGGATAATCTCCCAATTTCAGTTCAAGCACTTTGTCCTGTTGGGCTGTAATTGCAAACAGTCCCTTGTATTGGCCCTTGACTTAGACTGATTATTTAGTTTAGTTTGGTTATTTTGGTAACCTAAATTATGCCATGACAAATGTGAAATGTAGTTATGTAACCCTAACCCAATAGTACCTAAGACTTTGGTCATCTCTAAGGCATAAGGGTTTCCCTTCTCGGTCTTCAGAAGATGTGAATCCAGCCCACAAAACTGGTTCAGAATATCGGTGCTCTCGTCTTCATGTAACTGGTTTGACAGTAACCTTTGAGGCAGGTGTGCTTTAAGAGAAAGGAATGGTACTTGCTGCCTTAAGAAAGTGTATTCCTCTGTGCTTTGCAGTGATGTGGAACTTGGATTTTTAAATGTTCCTCACTTTACTTCCAGAGACTTAAATAAATGGTGCAAGGGATTTTTACCAGGGTTTTTGTTTGGTTGTTTGAATGGGCTTGTTTGGTTTTTTTAAAGCATCTGTTCTGTAAGGGATTTTGTATCAACTGTTTCCTGCATGTCAAAGGAGTACATGAATTGACCGAAATCTCTTTGTTTACTCAAATGAGGTGGGGGAGAGTGTCGTGAATTGGTGGTTTCTGTGAATTCAGTCCCTGGTCACACAGTTGTTTCAGTTACAGTATCACTGTGTTCATGCTGTTACGGGGAAGTTGTGATACATAGGGGTGTCTTCCAAATGACGTGTTTCTGCTTGCAGCGTTCGACCCTGCGCGCCAAAGAAATGGTGATGGAGAAGCCAAGTCCCCTGCTCGTAGGGCGGGAGTTCGTGAGACAGTACTACACTCTGCTCAACAAGGCCCCTGACTTCCTGCACAGGTGACACTGCCACACACCGAGGGACTGGTGGTTGGGAACAGGAGGGTGTGCTGCTCCTTGGGCATCAGTTTCTGAGTATGGGAGGGACTCGACCTGGCTGACTGTGCTGAACATTCTTTAGGCTGTAGGACTGAGTCTGATCATACAGATACATGGCATGCCAGCAGGGTATTTCCTCTGTGGAAAAGTGAGCTGCTTCTCAGCTGATAAAACAGTACTGTGTACAGATTTCAGACATCCTTGCTGAGGTTGGGGAGGCTGCATGGACACTGGTGAGCAGGCTCCCCTGGCACAAGTGATACTGTCTGCTTAGGAATATTCTCTGTCCGCTGGAAAGGTGGCTCAAGTGTCACTAATGACAGCACCAGTGGAATTTTTCTTAAATACCTCTGCACAGAGGAGTCCAAGAGGTTTTGGTCTGCTTTGGTTGAATCGTACCCACTTCTTGAGCTGCTGGCATAAAATGCCTTCTAGCTGCTTGCAGTCTGCTACTGATGCTCCTTTTTTCTTGTACTGAAAATATTAAGCATTTGTCACGTGCTGTATAAGCTGGCAGTAAAAACGCAAATCAAAACTTGAACTATTAGAGGCTCAAAATTTGGAAGTGGAATGGAAGTACCAAAGGATGTCTGAAATGTAAGAAAAGTCCTGGCAGCAAGTGTACACAATTTCCTGTCTAAACCATAGGCTCCTGCTGCCTGGGGCTCTGAAGAGACTGGGGCTCAGAGCAGAGGCAGGAGCCTCGTTCTGCCCTGGGCAGTGCCTTTGGCTGGGTGGCTGTGCTGGCTCAAAGGTAAACCAGCAGGAGAAATGAACCCAACTGAGAATGGGATTACAAGTCAGAATAAAATTTAATAAAAAATCACAATAAATACACTGATACAGAAGGAAAAATCCGTTTGGCCCACAAAAACAGGTGTACACCCAGCCCAATGGGGCACGAGCAGAATGGAGCTCCCCAACCCCTGTGCTGAGCACCATGTGGGCCCTGAGTGCAGAGTAAAGAGAAAGAAGGAACCTGCTGGTGAGAATGATGGTCAGTCTGGCCAGAGTGGCAGTCCCAGTCCTGATGAGGCTCTGCTCCTCCTCTGGATCTGATGAGACATCCCAGTTCCAAAACCCCAATCTATCTCTGCTTGGGCTCAGATGGGAACGCCCAGTCCCTCCCCCAGGGTAGGGAGTTTCACCAGGGGGGATTTACTCTGTGAGGTCAATCCTGGCATATTTTTGGCATCCCTGATGGCCCCTGAGCAGCCATGAACCCCTCAGGTGGGTGTGAAGGTGCCGGTGGCTCCTGGAGGGGAGTTATCACCATTGGTGTGCAGACAGGAACATTTCCTTATCTCACAGAAATCCCTGAACACCCTCCCTGTACCCCGAGGGGTTGATGTGCCCAGGGCAGCTGCTGCCGATGGTCCATGGTGAGCAGTTCCTGAGACAATGACACAGGGGGTTTAGCATACACACCCACACAGTGACAAACTGGTCCTGGCTGCTATAACCAGGACAGTGGCACTGCTCTGTTGAGTGGTGTGGTGGTGGGGAACCTTCAAGCCGAAATGGGCACCTCTCGTAAAGGAAGCAAGGGAGAGGCTGATGGAGGAGTTTGCTGCGTGACCCTGGGCAAACTGGAATACTGAATTCTAAGTTTGTGTTCTTGGAGTCCCTCGAATTGCTGTTTGTGCTGAAATTGCTGTTACATTGAGCTCTACAGCCCTTGACTAAAATACTTGCTGGATTTGGTTCTATTCTTTTCACTTCTGTGACCTTCACATCTCTTCCCTTGCAGGTTTTATGGCAGAAACTCTTCTTATGTCCATGGAGGACTGGATGCCAGTGGGAAACCACAAGAAGCAGTGTATGGTCAAGCTGTGAGTGTCAAAATCAGTTGTGTAATCCTCATGAATGTTGAGAACAAATCAAGTTTTTTATTTACCAGTGGCTTTGACTTTCTTACCCGGTAAATCATGTGTTGTGGTACTGCTTCCTCTTCAGACACAGATGGGAATTTCATTGCTTGAGTTTTTTTTGTTTGCTTCTTTCTGCTTTTACTGAGGGTTGTGTTGGATTCATCAGCTTTGCATCTGGGCTGCAGAAAATACATTTAGAATGGGAAACAAAGAGGACCTGATAGACTTGTGCTATTGATGTATTTCAACTAGAAGTGATTCCTTGGGAAAGGGACTCATCTTCATGAATTACATGAAATTCTTCTGTGGGTGGTGTTTTGTTCAAGTGGACTGTAACTTTTTGAAGGAGTGAAGTAAGGCCTGCTTTGGTTGTACCTCTTTCTCACTGTAAGGTCTGTCCCCTGGTGACATCTGTTCAGGTGGCAGCAATGTCTTTGAGCAGTGTGGCTTACTTGGCAGCACAAAAATCTTTACAGTGCAGATGTTGCCCCCTCTTGTGATGTTTGGGTGCTTTGACCATGGGTAAAGGATTGGTTTGGGGTGTTTTTGTGGTTGGGATTGTTTGGGGGTTTGTTTATTTCTTAACGCAAGGGAAATCCTGTCGCTTTCACAGGTGCTTGAAAAAATGAAAACCTTAAAATAGGTCATGGGTTTTAATACAGCTGGAAAAATTGCATAATGAGTTGTATGCTAATTGACTGCTCTATAAGTACTTGAATCCTAGTGGAAAATTTCAGATTAAAAGTTAGATGAGCTCAGCTAGTTCCTGTCTTTATCTTTTGTGCTTTGGGGGGTGAGCCTTTTTGTAGCCAGTTATTTCAGACACAGGTATTTCAGAGGCATGTAAGAGCTCTGTAGAGCAGTCCATGTGGCTGAAGGGCATGTCTGTGTTTGCAGGAGATCCACAAGAAGGTGATGTCCCTGCAGTTCAGCGAGTGCCACACCAAGATCCGTCACGTGGACGCTCACGCCACTCTGAGCGACGGGGTGGTCGTGCAGGTCATGGGCGAGCTGTCCAACAACGGGCAGCCCATGAGGAAGTTCATGCAGACTTTTGTGCTTGCTCCAGAGGTATGTGTGAGATTGTGTCCAGCTTCCAGGAGTGGTGATGGAAACCTGACCTGTAGCCACAGTTTGTCACGCTGGGACAAAGGATACGGTCTGCCTTTAAGACTCGATCTGGAGGCTGTCGCTCCCTGTGTCACAGCTGGGCATAAGTTATTACTGTGTGCTCAGGGGAGAGGTCCTGCCTGCCTGGGCCACACTGTAGTGTCATGGTCCTGTTGTAGAGTGTCGGTGTGTACCCCGCAGCTTAGCTCTCTAATCCATCCTGCTCCTTGACTGCTGGGAATCCGTATGTGCTAAACACTGCATGTTGCTCTTCTGCAGGGATCCGTTCCAAACAAGTTCTATGTCCATAATGATATCTTCAGATACGAAGATGAAGTGTTTGGGGATTCGGAGGGAGAACTTGATGAAGGTGAGAAGGACTGTACATGTAGAGTTGGTCTGGTTCTCGTTCCTCTGGCATGTGTGCACAGCTGTCTCCAGCTGCTTCTTTTTGTGGAAACCATAAGCAACCAAGCCTCTTGAATGAGAGAAAGGGTCTTCCATCTTTCCTTGCAGCTAATTTTACCTTATTTTGTTGATGAAGCTTTATCTTGATCGCTACTAGTTTAATAGGCTTTTATTTTGAGGGCAGCTGGTGTACACTTGCAGATCTGTATAAGGAAGGTTTTGTTTTTGTGTCAGAGTCTGAGGAAGAGGTGGAAGAAGAGCAGGAGGAAAGACAACCATCACCTGAACCTGTGCAAGAGAATGCCAGCAGTACTTACTACGAGAACCATCCTGTAACGTAAGATGTCCTTTTTATTACATGAAATTGCTTTTTTAATAAAAATAACAAAATTGCTTTGTCTTTGGATTCTGGATGTGATTTAACCAAGTAGTTCAGGGAAAACGCACTTGATATACCTTAGGGTTACATTATTGGGAAACATTGCTGCTTTACTGGAGAGAGGAAATGGAGGATATACTTGTTAGTTAATTTCCCTTCTGGTTTCAAAAGTGAGGTGACCTTTTAAAGGTCATCTAGTCCAAGCCCCCTGCACTGAGCAGGAATACAGTGGTGTGTTACTTCCCTAATGTGGGTATCACTTGAAACTGAAAGCAAGATCTGCTTTTTGAGAAGCCTCTGTACAGCTGTGTTAGAAGTAGTTTCTGTCCTAAATGTCTGAACAAGATTAAAGAAAATCTATGATTTTACAAGAAAAATAAATTTTAGTACAAAAAACAGATAAACAAATAACCCCCACAAGCAAGCAAACACCACCAAACCCTTATGCTTTTTTTTGAAACACAGAAATGCCTTCATAAGGGCCAAAAATTACTTCCTGGTTCTTCTGTTAAAAAAAAAAAACAACAACAACAACAAAAAACAGTTATGGCATCACTAGACAATGTCTACTGAGTGTATGAATGATCTTTTTAATACCAGCTGCTACCATAGCATAGCTTACAAAAATTCATAAAATAGGAAAGCTCTTGATAAGCTCATAACATGCATTTGATTATTGTAGCAATGGGATAGAGGAAGCACTGGAAGAGTCATCTCATGAACCTGAGCCAGAGTTGGAATCTGAAACAAAAACTGAGGAGCTGAAAGCTGAGGCAGAAGAGAAGACCCTTGAGGAGCTAGAAGAGAAGTCTCCATCTCCTCCTCCCGTAGAACCTGTTTCACTACCACAAGAACCACCAAAGGTTAGTTAAAAGTCTTATCTATGCTACTCTGTGCAGATGATTAAAGAGATTTGCTTTTGGACTGTGTCATTTTGAGTGGCCATAGTGCTCCCT
Organism: Formicarius rufipectus; assembly: GCA_013399695.1. NCBI lineage: Eukaryota > Metazoa > Chordata > Aves > Passeriformes > Formicariidae > Formicarius > Formicarius rufipectus. Next base: position 268,723 of record VXAU01001186.1, read on the forward strand.
CCCTTTAGCATCATGCTCTATGAACAGGTAGATGTGAATCTTGACTGTGTGAAAATGTGACATTTCACTAAAAAAGGAAAAAATGTTATTTTTAAGTGCTGCTTATCACCTGTTGTGAGTTTTATGCTCTGCTTGTGAAGTGTGTGTGGTTTTATGCGTTTGTAGACATTTTTAAATGTGGAGTTAACATATGTTAAGAAAACACCTCGAGCTACCACCACCAAAATCCCAATACAAGGGGAACCACTGCTCTTCCTTGAAAACAAGAAACATCACACGCTGACATTGCAAAATTGCTGGCACTATAGGTTCAAAACCAAAATGGGGACACTATCTCCTCCCGGGGGAGATGCCTGCTCTTAAACATGGCAGTGCACAGCACAGATCATCTGCTGTGGTGGCACTGGGCAGGTGTGCAAGTGCTGGGAGAGCCAGGGAAGGCCGGAGCGAGCTCATTCTCTGGCTCCAGCGTGTCTCCCCTGCTTTTTTTCCCCAATTCTTTTTCTCTTTTGCATTTCCACTTGTAAGTTCTGGCATCCGCTTTCTCTCTCGGTGCAGAAGACACTTCACGCGGCAGGGTGTTCGTTCCTAGGCCCGGCTGCGTCCTGGGAAGCAGTGATGGGGATGCTGAGGGCACACAGGCAGCTCGAGCTCCAGTCCTCCTGTCTCTCCATTGTAATGCTTGCACAGCAGTGGTTTGAAAGTCAGACATGAACCCAAAGTGTTATTGTCAGCAGACGAGTTTCCCTATAGGAATGTCAGTGGTTTGCCATGATTAGTAGCCTAGGTTTGTTGCATTTCCTGCAGGCTTTCTCTTGGGCTTCAGTGACCAGTAAAAACCTGCCTCCTAGTGGTACTGTTTCTTCCTCTGGAATTCCACCCCATGTTAAAGCACCAGTCTCACAGGTAACCCATCTGTGAACACCTTGGATTGTCTCATTACTTCTGCAAACTGCTTCAGTTTTTTAAATTAACAGATCAACTTGTTTGACTTAAATTGCACAAATTAATTGTGTCTTAAATGTGAATGCACTCACCTTGTCGCAAGCGAAGGCACGTAACCCTAACAGGTGTAACTTGGGGTGATGGTAATGTTCAAATTGCTCATATGGAAACAGGAAATGGCTACTGAAGGTTGTTTTTACCTATCTTAATGGGATGTGGCTTGGTTTACAGAGGGAAGCAAAATGCCAATTCCCCTCAAAACGTTAGTTTTCGGAAGGATGTTTGAAAAGGGCCTTGGTGGACGTGCCCCGGCAGTAAAAAGGAGTAGCACCGTTTCTGAGGTGCAAGATTGCATCATAAGGCTGACATCCACAGAAGTACTCTGGATTTCATTGTCCATGTAAAATTAACTTGTCACAGAACCCTGTACCAACTTATGACTGTGTGAGGAATGGAAGGATTCACATTTCCTTGCCAGGACAATGCTATCTTCCCATTCCTGTGATGCTTGGGTGAGGAGGGGAGAGAGTGAAGGTAGTTTGACCGGGTGATAGCACATGCCAAGTTGGTGTGAGACAGTCCGAGACTCTCAATTCAGTTTCCTCCATCAGTATAGAGGTCCTGAAAAGAGAAAATGTGTCCTTTAACCTCTAGTCCTGACTGTGACTGAGTGCTGTATATCATGGTAGCTCACATCCAACCTTTTTACAAGACTTCAGTAGAGCAGCTAAGTTACTGCAGCTGTTGTTCTTGCACTGCTTTCTTCTCCGTTTGTTGCTGACAGAGGAATCTGTCTGGGATTAGCCTTCAGCCAAAAGCACCTTAAAAAGAAAACAGGAAAAACAAAACAAACTCCAAACTCCAGTGCCTTGTATGGTGTTGCTGTTGGGTCTGCTGGGACTGTCACAGTTAATGGCTGTGTCATGGGATGGGTAGCCTGTCTTCATCAGCTTACACAGGGCTTTGAGAGTGTAGGTGGTATTTAACCTGTAAAAATTCGGGTTCCTGGTGCAGGATGGGTTTTCCTCATGCAAAACCAAAATTGGTTTTAATTTGTTTGCCACGGAGAGGGTGGATTTTTGTAATGTGCCTGCAAAAATCCTTTCAAATGATGTGTACAAGAGAGAAGATAGCTTACAGATCTCCCATTAAACGTTTGTCTTGCCTCTGCTGCTTGTCCTGCTCTCTGCCTTCTAGATTACCTGTGCTGGGACTTCCTGATCAGGGAGTCCTGTGTGGTAGTTTGTGAACAATATTGGCACAACAGGCATTTCAGCTCTCAGCTCTTCTGCAGCCAGAGTTAGTGAGTTCTGAGCTCCTTTTCTTGTATGTGTTTCAGAAGTGGTGTACAGAAATCTGTAGGAAAGGCGCCTGAACCAATTCCACATGGGGCTGCAAATTAGGAGCAGCTTTTTTTCTATTCTCATGGATCAGTTAGTGCCAGACACTGTGCATGTAACCCAGGGCAGAAGATACACTGCTGGGGGAGTGGCTCCTTTCAAGGCTGTTCAAGCTCCTGTTACCTGCCCTGCTTCTTCCTTTCTCTGCATCACTCGAGTTTTTCCCTCCTTTTCTATCAAGTTACAAATACAGCCCCTGTAGTGTTAACAAGGAACCCCTTCAAGGACTGCACATGTACTGTTCTGGATATATACAGTTCAGTTCTGTTTATTTACAGCTGTGAAGCAAAACAGGTCAGCATTCCTTACTCTTTTTCTAACATGGATGATTAGAAATCAACCTACCTGAATTCATAAATTCATACTTTGCTTTATAGCATTTTCAGGTATTATGTCCCATTTTTATTAACATACAAGTTGTCATAGGGGTGCAGAGGGCAGAGGCCAGCAGGGTGCTCCTTGAATCTGGAGGAAGGCTTGGAAGGGGTAAGTCCCTTTCCCTCCCCATGTGAGCTCCTGAAGTGAAGAGACAATGCCACCTTTAACTTAGTTGCTGTCAAAGCTGCATCAGGCAGAGGTTTGTGGCACACTTGAGTAGCTGCCTCTAGAAATCCTTCCTGCGTGTCTTTGAGTGCACTCTGTGCTGGCTGGGAAGTGCTGGGAGCTGTCAGAGTGGCAGCTCTCATTAGGGCTCTTGGGGTGCTGCTAATGATGGCAGTGGTTTGGGAGCACACTGGGGCACAAGAGCTTTCCTCCTGAGGCCGCACCAGAGAGCACCGAGGCAGTCTTCCTCTGTGAAAGGGGATGATGCTGAGCAGAAAACAACTCCTGCCATCCGCTGTTTGTGGGCTAGAGGAGAAGCTCAGTGAAAGGCAAAGCAAGCAGCTACAAGGTAACTGTTACCCGGGATTTAGTAGGACTCTGAGTATCTGAGGAATGGGAGTCTGAACATAGCAAGTTTTGCTTGAGATATAATTTATAAAACATTACAGATGTGTGAGGAAAAGATGGCAGAGGAGTTCCAGTAACCCATGGGGAAATATAATGGAACAAGATTTAACAGGAAGGCTGATTATTCTGCCTTATTCTTGAAATTAAAAAAGTGATCCAAGAAATGTTCTAAGGACAGACTAAGGCTCAGATGTGTAGAGCACGAGTGATAGGAGGGCTTAAACATTCATTTGGTGCATAATACCTGCATATTTCATGTAAAATTCAGTCCTTTGCCCCCTGGGAGGTACTCTCTGGCTGGAATGCCAGTTGAGTCCTTAAAGGGAAATAAGGGAGGTGTTTAACATAAACTACTTCTCCCAGCAGTCTGGGCCTATAGCTGTTCACCTTGTGTTTAATCTTGCAGGCTAGTCCTGTGTTTTTACACTCCTGAGGATAGTTTTGTTTTTCAAAGATAAGAACCCAGCACAGCAGCAGCTGCTTAGCTGTTGTGCAGAAAATGGATTTTAAAAATGCTGGGAATTGCTTCAGTGACCCAACAGTCTGCATGGAAATATTTATTATTGTTCTATTTCTCAAATTGTCTTTAGAAGCATTCTTGTACTGGCAGAAAAAATAAATTGAGTAGGTGTTATAGTATCTGAATTTGAAGAGGTGTACTTTGAGCGTCATGGTCTTGGCATCAGGAAAGTTGAACAGTACCTTCAGCAGGTAGTAATTTCAGGTGGCTTTATTATATGAGAAATACTCATTTTACTTCCAAGGGCTTTTGTTTCATTCTCTTTCTTTTTAGTAGTTTTCATATAGATGTTCTGCACCCGAGGAAGGTAATTCCTCAGGTACTTGAACACCAAGTGTGATTTTCCCATCTCTCTGTGTTCATCTTGGGCTGCCTCCCAGTCCGTGAGCTTGGCATGAGGAAGCTTTAGGTCCTCTGTGATTTAAGTCAGGTTGAGGGATTTGTGAATAACAGTACGCTGGGGTCTCGATGCCTGGTCAGACATGGAAAATCCACCTTAGCCATGTTTTGGGGAGATGCTCTGGCTGAGAGATGTTTGCTTTGCACCTTTTAACAGAGATAACTGAACACTGCAGTCCTGGATTGGTACAGAGGAATTTATAGAGGTGAAAGGAACTTATTCCCAAACATATTGACATGGATGTATATCTTCTGGAGTTTTTGTGCATGCCACTTACCTGTGTCCTGTGTTATGGGGGGGGTTTTGGTGAGTTTGGGGGTTTGGGTTGGTTTTTATTGGACCAGTGTTAAATAACTCACGTTCTCCTGTTTTAGCCAAGAGTGGAAACTAAACCTGAAGCTCAGTCTCAACCTCCTCGTGTTCGTGAGCAGCGTCCCAGGGAACGACCGGGTTTCCCGCCCCGAGGACCTCGCCCAGGTATTGTGGATCAGCTCGTGTGCTACCTGGGAGAGGTGTCTCCTGCACAGGCCCTGTCTGTACCTGTGTTGTGTCTGGCTGATAATTAACTGTGCCTGTTCCTGCTGCCTTCCACTACAAATGAAGGGATGTGATTGGCTGTCCGGGCTGGTTGGAGTGAACGTGCTTGGTGCTGTCTGTAGATGTGTTCATCCAAATTTACACACGTCTCCTAAGCTCAGTGGTTCTACCTCCCCTCTGTTGCCCACAGGGAGAGGGGACGTGGAACAGAACGAGTCGGATAATCGTCGGATAATCCGCTATCCGGACAGCCACCAGCTCTTCGTTGGGAACCTGCCTCATGATATCGATGAGAGCGAGCTGAAGGAGTTCTTCATGAGTAAGTGGTGATTCCAGCTGTGGACACTGAGACAAACTGTGAAGAAGGCCCATAGCAGGGACTTGGGCCACGCAGGGAGGCTTTTCCACAGCGTAGCCCTGCAGAGGTGGTCTGCAGCAAGAGGAGCCGTGGTACAGCTGACACAGGGGGTTTTGGTAAAGTGGCTCTTCCTTTGTGTTTTCCCAGGCTTTGGCAATGTGGTAGAACTTCGCATAAACACTAAAGGAGTGGGAGGAAAACTGCCTAATTTTGGTTTTGTGGTATTTGATGATTCTGAGCCGGTCCAGCGAATTTTAGTTGCAAAAGTAAGTATTGGCATTGAGTATCCCCTGTCAGGGACTGACCGAATGCCCGAAACCCCAATGAATGTGGGCCATCCTAGTTTGCACTGCTGTTGGTTCTGGCACTCCAAAAGCAGCTGTAGGAAAAGCAGAGTTTTGTCATAGTCATTCTGTCAGGAGTGCTGTGTAGCCTACCAAAGCTGTGCCAGTGTTCCTGAAAACATATCGCATGGAACGCGGGTCTGTTACCTCTAGACGCAGACCCCACACAGAGCTCGGCTCTTGCTCTCTGAGAGCCCTTTGAGGTGGCAGTGGAGCAGGTAATCTTTCCAAGGGCATCACCTGGATCTGGGAATTGTGTATGCTGGGGACGAGGGAAAGGAGTGGGGTTATTTGCAGTTTTCACTTGAGGAACTGGAGAGGAGACAGCAGCAGTGCCCATTTCTGCGAGGTGGGAGTAAGACCTAGTGGAGTAATTCTTCAGGAACCTTAACCCTGAAGTGAAAAGGCTAAAGAGAACCCTGCTTGTACTCAGGACAAACACTCCCTGCGTGTCATGTGATGGTAAAACTGGCGCTGTGCCGGGCTCGGGGGTGTGCCGCAGGGAGCCCTGCGCAGGGCCCGTGTGCCCCCAGCCAGCCCCGTGTGCCGTGGTGACTAACGTGTGCCTTGGCCCCTTCTCCCCACAAGCCCATTATGTTCCGGGGCGAGGTGCGCCTGAACGTGGAGGAGAAGAAAACGCGAGCGGCGCGGGAGAGGGAGACGCGCGGCGGGGGCGACGAGCGGCGGGACCTGCGCCGCAACGAGAGAGGCCCCGGCGGGCCCCGCGGCATCGTGGGCGGCATGATGAGGGACCGGGACGGGAGAGGGCCCCCTCCCAGGGGCGGCATGGCACAGAAACTCGGCTCCGGGCGAGGAGCCGGGCAGATGGAGGGCCGCTTCACTGGACAGCGCCGCTGAGTCCCCAGCTGGGGGCACACGGGCTTGGCAGTGGTACATTATCCATCGTGTTTGCATTCTTGTTAATTTTTTTTTTTGGCTTTGGAATGTGACACAGCCCTTCTGATCATTTCTTTGATGTGAAAGCATCCTTTGGTTTCCGGTTTAAAATGAGGTGGACGTTCTTTCCCCAGTTTCACAACAGGAGTCACACTGTTAATTTATAAATGTAGACTTGGAGAATTGAGGACTAAAAAAAAAAAAAAAAAAGAGAAAAGAAAAGAAAAAAAAGACCGGTTAACTATCTGCAACAAAAGTGAACTAAAGGACACGCCCGGTAGAATTCAGGTCCTTTCAGTAAAAAACCCTCTGCTGCACATTTTGTGTAAGTGTTGCCGTTTCTGCCTACTACCGTTGGAAACACAAATAGTGCAATCTGTGCAATTGGAGAAGCTTGCCTTTTTTTTTTTCCTTCCTAGAACACTCGGCTCCAAACAAACCCGTGTTTACGCACTCATCAAAATGCACTAATGGGTCCTTTGAACTCATACTGACAGCTGCAGGAGGCATCGGAGGGAAACCCTTCATCCTCTTACTCTGACAGAATAGCTGGGGGAATGGTGCGGGCAGCAGCTGCTCCGCTTGCTGTGACCAACCTCTGTACACACACAAACCTTAACGAGACTACACCTTTGTTCCAGAAGGAATCCATTTAGCTGTAAACTAACCAGAACCCAGAGTTTCCGAGTCGTAGCCCTGAGTACGCAACAAGTTTGATAGCTCACGCCAGATTTTTCTATCTGCCCCTCTTCAGTGCAGGGATGGCTGCTCAACACACTCCTCCTTCCCCTTGCCCCTTCGAGAAACGTTGTACAGTGAAACTTGTCTTGACTGTATTTGAGTTCTCTGGTAATGTAATAAGCATGATGGTGCCTTCTATGAATACATCATTCCAGTCTTGCTGGTGATTTTGTACAGTATAGTGTATGAAGTACTGTGCTGCAAAGCCAAGTGGCTGCAAAGCATTTAAAGGAAATAATGGGAAAATTGTATTAAAAAAAATTGCAGTATCTTTCGATGAGTAAACGTTGCTAAAATGATCATCCACCTTGCTCTTCAATTAGCAAGTTCGCCTGTGTTTTTGCAGAGGGGGGAAGGGAGGAGAAGGTTGTCTCCTCTCTTTAATCAGTGTCAGTGAAAGGAAGCAGAGTTGCAATCTGCCATGGACACAGATTTCAGAAGTCAGTCCAGAGCGGTGGATGCTTCTGGCCAGCTCCTAATGGAGCATCCTTGTGAAGGTGAGCTTCTAAAGCAAGGATACTGCAATTTTCAGAGAAACAAACAGCAGCTCTTAAGTTCTTGCATTTTCCAGTTGCACTTTTTTAAAAACTCGGCCTCATTTTGCACATAACTCTCAGCTGAAGTTGACACTGATGTGGCTCTGGACCGAAGAATGGCAAGGAGACCTCCTCTTCTGCAGTTTGACTGGTGGCTTTGCAGTGAGGAGCCCTGTTTGTGGCTGATGTGGAGCACGTTCCTGCGGGAGCAGCCGGGCCGGTGCCGGGGCGTGCAGGCCGTGTGTGCCTCTGCGTGACCAGCTGAAGCTGCTGCTGGGCACGGGACACCTCAAAGGGAGAGATGGCAATCTCCAACAGAAGCAGGGAGGGCATCCTAGCAATCTGTCCCTGGATTATGCAACGGTTTGCTGGTTTCCTGTAAGATGGGGGATTTTACACGTGTTTTCTCTTACGCTAGGCGAGGTGCAGTGGCATCTGTCTGTTCTCTGCCACACTTGAGGTCTTCTGTGTTCCATGGTAAGTCTTGCACTACTGTCATACACTTTTTTTTTGCCCAGGATGCATTTCTACCAGTTTGCATTTTCATATTTTAGTTTTTTTCTTGAAGGTCTTGCAATTTCAGCTGTTACCTGGAAATCTCTAGTACTTGAACTGCTCGCCACACAACTCCATTCCTTAGGTTTGAAGCCCTCGGACAAACTGCTGTCAGCAGTTAGCAGCTTACCACTGGTGGTGTGGTTTGTGTAGCCTGGAGGGTGGTTTTTTTTTTCCTTCTGTAGTGCTATGGTGTTTTCCTGCCACCTAATTCATTCGTATGGCAAATGGCACTGGAAATAATCAAGAACAAAAACGGAGTAGTAAAAAGAGCCACTGAGCCGTTCTGCTTTTTGGCTTGCTCCTTGTTGAAGTGACACGAACCCTTGGAACATCATCCAGAGAAGTTTACATGGTGATAGCTCACCTGCTGTACTGTGGACTCTTATGTGTTCTCGACCCTCTCAATAATAAATGTACCTCTTAGAGCAAAGGAAGGGATTCACTGACCATTACTGTTAGTTGCTGATTTGTGAATGGTGGGAGTATTTTGTCGTTATGGTTCTATTTCAACAAACCTGGCTGACCATCTTGGCTTTAGTAGGTATTCAAGACAGTGGATTACCATCTTTATTGCTGTAATGTGTCAAGCATTATATGCTAGTAGATTCTAGTTTAATTGTTGCAGGTGGAAAGTATTTTTACTTTTAAGTTTCCATTCTGAATGTGTTTTGACTAAACATACCAATAAACTACTGATGTCTGCAGCATTTATCCATGTCCCTAATTCTCTTGCATGCAGGTGGCTGTGGGGCTCTGCCACCCCTTGCTTACAGTAAGCTTGTAAAACAGCGTGGCTCTCCTGGCCAGTGATGGTGGGAAGCTGCAGCCTCCTGTACCTTGGAGTGTTTCTGTTTGGTGGTTCTCTCACCTCGGGGTGCGTGTAAGCTCCCCTCAGAGTTGTCCCGGGTTCATTCCTCCCCACCCTGCTGAGCTGCAGCACCCAGCTTTGGGATGCAGCGTCCCTGGAGGTTGTGCTGGTGCTGGGAGCAGTGTGAGCTGAGTTGTCCTAAAACATCAAACTGGAGCGGCTTTGCACTTTAGGGGCAATTACCTTAATGGTGCTGAAGTGATGGTCCCCGATTTGTCACTTGCTGTGTTTGTTGGCAGTTACCCAAAAAGGCTGGTATAAAGGGTTGTTCTCACACTGCTCATGGATCCGGTGTGGCTGAGTCATGGAGTCTGGAGCTGCCCTGCTCTGGGTGAGGTTCTGGTAGCTGCTGTCTGCTGTGTCCTGCCACGGGCATGTCTTGGCTGTAGCCTTTCCTGATAAATGCCAGTCGAGAGGTGTCAGAAAACTCAAGCAGCTGAGTTGAAACACTGGATTCAAAAACCAGGACCCTGTGGAAGCCCCCGGATCTGGAGTCCCCAAAAAGTCCTTGGAGAAGCAGCCTTGACAGCTACAAGACCTGATGGCACCAAAGATCCCTGGAGGAACATGATCCCCTGTGGGGCCTGCAGGGCTCAGGCCTTGGGCTCTATTTTATGAGAAGGTGCACACTCTGCTCTCCGAGAGGGAGGGCAGAAGACCGTGGGATCCGGAACAAGTAGGGTCAGCCAGGATGTGGTTTGGGTTGTGCCACGAAGTCTTGTATCCTCAGACCTGTTCCGGACCCCCTTTTATCAGCACCAGAGCTGATGTTTAGGCTGGTGGTGGCAATAAAAACGCGAGGAGCTGCCGCTGCAGCTGAGGATGTCACAAAGCAGTGACCTGCTCGGTGGTGCCCACACTCAGGCCCTGTTACAGAGCTCTGTGGTTTCACAAGGGCCTTTACAGTGCAGCCATTGCTGGGGCGTTGCATTTCACTCGGAGAAATACACTGTGGAAGAGTGATTTTCTGGGCAGCAGGGCACCAAGGACTCGGGGCTGCCCTGCTGCCCTCCCAGCCAGCGAGTCCCGAATGCAGCTGCTCGGGGCAAGGTGTGGTCACCACGCGTGTCCTGGTGGACCAAGGACACAAACTCCGGGACACAGCGCGGGTGCTGTTTGGGGGGTCAGCGGAGAAGGGAAAAGGGAATCCCTCTCAGCACCCGCAGCGGGTGATAACCCGAGGAGGAGCGCCGGAATGTCCCCTGAAGCCGCAGCCCCGGTTGCTCCTGCCGCCAGCGCACGGGCAGGGCTGGGCTGTGGCAGGGGGCGGAACGACAGGGGGAGAGCCCGCGGGACACCCCGGCGGTGCCGGGCGCAGTGCCGTGCCCGATCCCTCCATTCCCGATCCCTCCAATTCCAATCCCTGCATTCCCCACGCAGTGCCATTCCCGGTGCAGTTCCGTTCCCTGCATTCCCGATCGGAATTCCCAGGGGGCGCCCTCGAGCTCTGCCCGCCCGGACCCCGCCAGGGGGCGCTGCAGCCCCAGCCCACGCATGCGCAGTGCGGGGCTATGCCGCGCCTTTGCCGTGCCCGGCGGGGGCAGAGCCGGGATGGGATGAGATGGCATGGAATGGGATAGCATGGAATGGGATGGGGTGGGAGCCCCAGTGTCCCACCCGGGCCCTCCCCCGCAGGGATGTGCGGCACGGCAGGGAAAGGGCCTGGAGTTTCGCGTGTACACGAGTGTTTCCCAGTTTGGTTTGCACAGGTTCATCTGCGGAGGAACCGCACAGACGGCCTGCCGGGCAGAGCGACCTGGGGATGGGGCTCCACAAGGGATGGGGCTCTTCCGGGGGAGGGGTCTCCCCCCGGGGATGGGGTAATTGCGGCCACCTGTGAGCCAGGGCCAGCCTGGGGAAGGTTTATTGATGGCCGCGTCTCCCAACAGGCTGTGCCTGGTTTCCAGAGGCGCAGCTTCATGCCCGCTCACCGAGACAGATGGGAGAGTCCCGGAGTGCAGGTCAGGCCGCGGGCAGGGGGGGCTGCAGCCCCGGCAGGGGCAGGGGGAGCCTTCGGGGAGGCTCTGGTTTCACTGGAAATTGTCGGGTCACTGAGGAACGGCGGCGTTTTCTACTTGGCGTTTTGGGAGCTTGTGGGAGAGAGAGGAAGGTTTTTGTCTTCATATGGCTTAGGACAGTGTCTGTGCTTCGAAGCCTGAGGTGTGGCAGGGATGTGTTATATAAAACTTCTTTATCCATCTGTTCAGCAAACCTTTTCCCGAGTATGTGGCTTGGAGGCAATACAGGAGGGAAACCCCAGGTGTTCACTTCGTCGCTGTTAATGACTGTGATTACTCGGCTGTGCTGGGGAGTCTGATGGCGCGAATAGCTCTTTTCAGCCCCTGCCCATGATTAATTCCGCCCGAATCACTTAGGAACCTTTTTTGACCCGGTTATGATTTCCTGAGTATAGATGTGTTTTGTCAAAAGTGCGTGTCTTAACCTCGTTTCTGACTCCATATTTAGCCCGACCTTGTTATTTCTAAAATGTATTTATTTATATTCTTTATAAATGTATGGACTGTCTGTGCAGTGTGTGACTTGTTTCATGAAAACTAGGCGATTTTTAACATGGTACTAAAGGATTCCCGTGTTCCCCAACCCTCCTCTTGGCTGGTGGGTGCTGAAGAGCTGTACGTGGTGTAATCCAAACCGTAATTTGTCTCACTGAAAGGAACTTGTTCAATTTCTTGTCACTTCAGGGAACAAAAAGATTGACCTATGTGTGTTTTCTTGCTTGTTTTCAGTCTGGGGTGTTTAGCGGGCCCCTTTGTTTCGATGTGAAGCGGCAGAGTATTCCCTCCGTGTGTGAAGGTGTGTGCACAGGAGGCGGGACGGCAGGGCAGTGGGAGGGTGCCCAAGCCACACACACTGCTTCTCTCAGTGCCATTTGTTTCTGGCCTTGTGAGGACATACTGGATACGTGTTTAGTGCCCGTGGCATGTGGGCAGAAGGTGCACTGGGAGCTTGGTGTGGTCCCAGTGTTGGCAATAAATTGCTAGGTCTTCCAGGACTGCTCTCTGTGGGATGTCAAGGTTTTGTGTCAAGTGCAGTTTGGGTCCGAGGACAGAGTTGTACTCTGTGAGTTTCACTACTCAGATTTCCACCTTGCTCTCCTCCTCCTCTTCCATTTAATGCCAGGACCGTGGCAAAAGCAAAATACACCTGTCCTATAGAGTACACAAGAAACGTTCTCCAGGAGCTATGGCTTACCTAGGAGACCATCTCTTCTGTAGCAAATATGTTTGACAGTAAAAATAAGTAGAGGAAAATGGTCCAGTTTTGGACTTGGAGGACTGACACCTCTGTTCGGGAGCTGAAGTCCCAGTCCAGTTCACAGAGTGGTGTTTGTGCCAGCAGGGCTTAATCAAGAGAACTGACTGTTTGCTTTTGTGCCCTGAGATGCTTCCCTTCACCCCGTATTGAAACGGTTTCATTGTTCTACCTTAGGTGGGGATCGTTTCCAGGAGAGGCCCTTCCACTTTCTGTGTTCAGTGCAAGGACTGCCCTTCTGGGGGCTCTGGAACAAAGCAGTTATTGCCCCTACGAGGGAGGAAGGGGTTAAGAATTGATCCCGGCTGGTTCTCGGTGTTGGGAGGGGCGTCTGCAGCCCGGCTTTAGGTGTGAAAGCTTTCAAGGAGCGCTGTTGGCGACGCTGCCGCACGAGGGTTCGTTCCCGACACGGCGCGCCCTTCGCTGGGGAGCAAAGCCCCGATCGTGAGAGCACGAAGGGAACCCGCAGCCCCCGGAGCAGAACCGGCACCGACTCCCCGGGGGTTCGACCCCTCCGCCCTCCCCTCGGGAGCAGAACAGCCCTGCGGGACGGGGCAGGGTCCGCGGGGCGACGCTCCCGGCCCGTCCTTGGTCCTTGGCCGGGTGTCCTCGCAGGTTATCGGGGCCGGAGGCGCACGGGCCGCTCTGACCTGCTGGCTCAGCACGGCGGGCCGAGGGCTCGGGCTCTGCCTCCGCGGAGCAGACACTGAAACCGGGCTCGGGGGAGGCTCCCCCAGTTCCTCGGGCGGCGCCGGAGCGCTCTGTGCCCGGGCGGGGCCGGGGGCAGCCGCGGGGGCGCTTCGGGCCGCTCCTTCTCGGCTCCGGCTCTGCAGGGAAAAAGGGAAGGCGGTCCATTAGAAATGAGCACAGATGGACAGAAATACCAGCTGTGGAAGCCACAGCCCGAGAGAGAGCCTGGGAACACCAGGGCCACTGCTCGGCAAAGGGCCAAAAGCTCTTGAGCAGCAATTTTCCAACCCACATCGACACTGATGTTACTTTGAGTGCTGCAGAGCTCTGTCTTTGTGCCACCTGAAAGACACGGTGGCACACAAGGGAAGCAGCGGAGTTCCTGTGGAGGGTAGGAATGGGGGTGGGATTCAGGGAGATCAATTATTTTTTATCAATATATTTTTGGTATATTGGTATTTGACTTGATTCTACTCCTGTGACACACTGCTCTCTTCAGCATCAATAAATGATAAATGCAGTCTGCAGACAATCTCTCTGCTAATTCTGTATTTCTTTGGAGCCAGCAAAATGACAGACACATGAATTGTAAACACATCTTCATTTACTGAAGCTGAATGGTATCCTTAACCTGCTTTGAATTTGGAATTGTTCAGCTGAAAAGCCGCACCGGCAGGGGAAGGGGCATGTGTAAGAGTCGTGATGTGGAATGGTGTGGGGAGCAGCTGGAAATCTAATGAGAAACACAGATTTTTTGACATTTTTGGGGCTGGTGGTGATTGTTGTGCCTCACAGTCTTCCCTGAACCTGTTCTGCCAACAGGCTTAACTTGTCCCACCTCACTACAGCCTCTCTGTCCTAGAGCAGGTTGGTTTTAGCTGCAGGGAATGACTGTCAGTTTGGGGTGAATTAGATATGAGAATGATCTCTGTAAGGACAGATTGTGCTCCTTTAAACTAAGGGGAAAAGCTTAACTGAAACTGCCAAATGATTCTTCCTAAAATTCACAGAACTTGGATCTTTGATGTTTGTGAATGCCTTGGGGTCATGTCAACTCTCTAAACCAACATGTAACTGTGACTTAGAGTGACTGAAGGTCCAAACCTTTCAATGGTAACAAGATTGATGAGTCTTTCTGTTCAGTTTTCAACATAGTATCTGGAATATTTCATCCCATGGCCTAGAGAATACTCCCAGTTCAGGAAGTCCAGGCAAAAAGGGTGTCAAGGCCAAGAAACCTGCCCTTGTGAAATGCTGTGTTGCACAAGGGCTCTTGCAGCAGTGCAAGGGCCTCTGTTAAAGCATTCAAGACTTTAACTGGGGGGTTTGTGTTCACGGACTGACAAGAAATATGTACTAGAAAGTCACACTGCTTTGCTGGCACAGAACCAGGCAAGGTGTCTCTAGGGGGCTTCCTGCAAGGAAGGACATGATTGGGGTGGTGGGCTTTTCAGGGTTTGAAAGTCAGTCAAGACATGGAAAGTATTTAAAAGCAGGGCTGTTGCAGCTCTTTGCAAGTGAAGAAATACTTGTTTTGTGGCTGATGTAAAAAAAACTTTTTTGTTTTGTTTTTATTTTTTGTAAGAGCTCCTTGCTACTCGTGTTATTTAGACCAAACAGTACCTTTGAACCTTGTCTTAATATGTAATTATAATGGCTGAAGCAAAGTCTGAAATCAACCAGCAGTAGAATCAGAGTATTCAGGTCTGGCTAAATGTCTTACCACCGCTCATATTCTTTCCTATGAACTTTCCAAGAGTGATAAACAAAGCAAAAATCTGGAACATGGAATCCCTGCCCGTGTATTCTACTTAGGGCAACCATTTGTGTGGGGAGCACTGCAGAGCTTTGTCTCGTGGTAGTCACCAGCAGACAAGGACAGTTGCAGTTCTATAAAGCTTTTATTTTTTTGTTTTTTTTTCAAAGTAAAGGAATTGAAAAGTTCCTGGAAAAGCACATAGTTTGACAAACCACAGAAGAGTCATGAAATATTCATTCAGTACCAAAGGAAAAAGGGTAAGGGGTGGGAGAAGTTACACAGAAGGTGTTTTTTCTTCATATTTTTCCCATTGGCAACCTAGATTGGAGAGACAAAAAGGAGTATTTTGTACAACGGTAGTAGTTCAACTTGTTGTGTCCTGTGCAGTGGCAGGTGGTAAAACACCCATTATAGAAAGCAAAGGTGATGTTCAAAGAGAAGCTGCATGCTTTTTGGGGATAAAGGAGTTAAGTGGCTGGAAGGGTAGGCAGGCAGGGGCAGACAGACAGACAAATAAAATGTTCATTATTGCTGTCACCTACCTTGGGTTAAGCACCAATTCCTAATGTGGCTCTGCTCTGCTCTATTAGGGCTGCACCCTAGAAAAAGGAACACCGTCATGAGAGACAAACCGAGGAGGTTTTGCTTGAGCAGGAATTGTTATAAACTTGTGCCTGAACTATGGATCAAAGGATAATTCTCCTGCTACTTCCTGACCCTGGAATCCATGTGCTCTTCCTGCATGTTGGGTATCTTTCAGTTTTGCCAAGGTAGAAAATAAATTTCTGGAGTGCATTAGAGGCAAAATAATTCTTTCCTAAGTCTTCCTAATATGTTTACCTGTGCAATACCTTGGATATAAATAAATAAAGAGGATTTCATCAATAAGCAGTTTAAGATATTAGTAGTACAGTTCTATACCTCACATGATAATGAGGTTGCCATTGTGAACTGTCATTTATGCTTCCCGGGAATGCAGTAGGACTCCTGATAAACTTTTCCTGTGACATAATCAGCTGAACTCCCCCTGTCAACATATGTGCATCTGCTTGGCAGGTCTGATAATTGATCCAGATGCACTTTTTACTGGTAGTTCCAGCGTTCTGTAAGGATCTGCAGCACAAAAGGAAGTTTACATTTGCTAGAGGCCAAATTTGCATTCTACACATAGATATTTTTCAACTGTGGCTTGTAAATACCCAAGTCTTCTGACAAGGCCATTGAATCTGGGATTGAGATGTGCTTTGAGCAGCTGACAGGACTAAATTACCCTCAGACAATCTTTCCACATGAAATTGTTCAATAACTACAGTTTGTGGAGCCAGGATGTCCATGTACTGTAAGGGCACATGCACAAGTGACCACAGCAGTTTGCAGAACCAGTTTCCAGTTCCCTGGTTTTGGGTTGGGTTTTCCTTTTAAAAAGGAGATAGAAGTACCTCTTTCCCAAGGCACATGTCGATATCTTCTTCCTTGCAGCACTTGTCCACCATGGCAAAGAAACCCGCTGCAATTGTCTTTATTTGCTCTTCTGTCATCTGAGGCTTGCGCTTGATGAGGTTGATGAGCAACCTGAAAGCAAAGCCACAAGACACAGTTAGTGCTGCCTGTTGTACTTGGGTTCCCCATTTTTCAAAAGACTCCATTCCAACCAAGTACAGCTCATTTATGAGGGTTTTTTGGTCATGCCTGAAGGAGCCTGTGCCTTTTGGTGACTCCAAACCCCCAACCTAACACACCCATCTGTTTTGTGTTAACCCAGCTATAGGTGGGGAAAAACTTAGCGAAATGATCTGCATGTTGTCTTAACTAAGTACATCTTTCAACTTGCGCTGGCATGCACCTAGCTGAAACTCCTCAGTTAAGACACTGATGATATTTGAATTCAAAACCCTGTCTGGCCTCTTCCAGACCACATGGTGTTACACACTGACCAGGTCCCTGCAAACACGTGTTTCTGCCCGGTTTTCTCTGTCTCCAGTGGAGCCCCAATCAGATGACAAAACAGGGTGTTTGCAGCTTCTTTGTGCACCCCCCAGAGTGCCCCACCCCAAAAGCTTTGCTCCAAGGTGTTCTCGTGGTCTTACTTCAGCTGGCCTTCTTCCCGCTCGGCAGGAGGAGCACTGCACAGCTTGTTGTCGAAGTGGAACACCATTGGGTCCAAGGGTGGAGGCACATATTTGGTGTCTACACCCATGGCAGTGAAGCATGGTCTCTTGTAAGAGTACAGTTCGTTGCAGCACTGTGAAACCTGGTCATTTATGGGTGTGGTCTGCTGTCTCTTGCACATCTTTTCAATCACGATGCTCAGCTGAAAAGAAAAGAGAAGGACCACGGTGAGTTGCACGTTCCCCAAAGCCAGAACAACTAGGTGATGTTTGTGTCACAACAAACTGGAAGCTGAAAGCTGCCAGATTTAACACCTCTGGGAAGTGGCATGGGTTTAAAATTTAAAATAAATAGGTATTCCTAGAGTTGGGCATTTCTTCAACTGCAAAGTATCTGGGTATTGCACTACAATCAGTAAGTCTGGGTTTTAAGAGATTATTTATCTTTTCAAAATGCAACCTGCCAAAAATGCAGTCACGGAGCTCTGAGCAGCCTGGTCTAGTGGAAGGTGTCCCTGCCCATGGTGGCGGGTTGGAACTGGGTAGTCTTTTTAAGGTTCCTTCCAGCCCTGGCCACTCTGTGGTTCTGTGACTCATGATTCTGTGAACTTACTTTGGCTTTCTAAGGGACAGCAAAGTTTAACTAAAATTGTCACAATCTGCCATCAGACAGCTCTCACACCCATTGAAAATGAACAGACTTGGAATTGTTAGGTAGATGCTTAGCATGGTGTTGATGAAAAAGCACTGTGAGTTTGCTATCTCACCAGAACTCAGTATTTCTGAGAACAGGATCCTCCAAGAGGAGAAGGGAGAAGGATAAATCCATGTACTCACGTAATACTCGGAACAAGACAAGCGTTTATCCTCAGGAAGGCTGCAGCACTTGCTGCCCACGGCTGTCATCTTCTTGCCAATTTCAAGCAAGGTGTCAGTTGGCACCTGGGGCATTTTCTTAGTGTAGCGGATCAGGAGTCTAACAAAGCGAAATCAAAATGACTGTTAATACTCTTCAAATGTGAGCAGAGCTAACCCCTGAAGACCGAACCAACTTGCCCAAAGCAGCCAGCACAGGTGATTGCACTCCAGAATGTTTATCAGGAAGTGCTCACCCTTTAAGGAAGTCTGCCTCGCCATGAGTGTTGTAGAGGTCACAGTTTGTCTTCACAACCTCTTGAGTTTCCTTGATATGCTTGTTCAGTTCCTCTTCCTGCAAAAAAGTACGAATTTATTAGTAACAGTAGAGCAAGACTTGTTGGTACAGTCATACAAATACCTCTCCTAGACATTATTAAGCACAAAATACTCATTTTGCAAGGCTGATCTCTTCTCTGTAGCCAGGGGGGCATAGGCAGGACTCAATTCCTTTGTGGGTCTTAAGTTTTAACAGAAATTCCCTTAAAAAAGGCAGCCACATTTTTGAAATTTTATATTAATTACCTCTTGGACTTTCTAACCAGTAGGGGTTTATGTTTGTTTAAATCGAGTTGATACTCTTTCACGTCTAGGATTATCAGGCATGAGGGGAACTCTGTCTGTCTCTTGGCCAAAGCTGTCAGGGGCTCAAATTGTGTTGTGTCTTTGTGTGTGACTGAGGTGAAGATTAGGAGACCTGAGTGTAACTCTCTGTGTGAGTACATTCCCATCACAGTCCATGAGCATCCATACTGTATGTGCAGTACAGGCAGTGGAAGCCATAGAAAAAGTCAGTTACAATTTTGGTCTTCAGGACAAGCAGAATCACTTTTGAGAAACAGAGGCACCAGGCACTTGAGTCAGACTAGTCTGAAATGTCATAAGGTGACCAATTAGTTACTCTGTGATTTGAGAAAAACCCTGTGTTCTTGCCATTGGCCCTGGTCTGCTTCATGTCCTATCAGAACACTTAGCTTCCTCTGGGATTAGTCCCTCCAAAGCCTTCTTGTCTGCTCTTCCACAAGGGCTTCTCAACCCAAGTGTTTCATGACAGGTACCAGCCAAGTATTCTAGTACTCTGCAAACAAAGCTTTGCACCTACAGCGTTTCCGTAGCACTCAGCAGGGTTGTCTGTCTTGCAGCACTTATCCAGGAGTGTTTCATATCCCTTGGTAACCCTCAGAATCAGCTGTGTGGAGAACTCGGGGTGTCTCCGTGAATATTCATAGAGAAACCTGAAAGGCACACGAGCAGACAGAATTAGAGCTCCTGCATGACGTGCAGTTTTCATCAAGCACAGGGCAGTTCTGACAAGGACAGTTCCTCAGGTGAGATCCAGTCAGGCAGACAAGGAGCTTGGAATGCTCTTGGCACTACTTACTCTGAGAGGAATGCATCGTGGCCTGCCTCATATCTATTACACACTTCCTTATCCTGAATGTATTTTTCAACCAGTGAGGGAAGATTGTCAGGCTTTTCATCAAAATCTGCTTCTATGATGCACTTGGTCCGTTCCAAAACTGGCTTCTCGCAGCAGTGTTTGATTTTACTTGAGAAAGCATCTTGTTTAGCGCACAGAGAGTTCAGGAGCTCTGACTGTAAAATTAAAGCATGGTATCAGTCAAGCTATGAAATAATAAGGACAGATTAATTAATCGATGTCCTCTCTCTGTTTCAGCCTCTTCCCTTTTCATTCAGGTCACCTCTTTACTTAGCACTCTCCTAAAGACATGCTGTCTCCATTCAAGAGGGAGGAGCGTGTCCTGTGTGTGCTGAACAC
The DNA here is from genome assembly GCA_013399695.1 of Formicarius rufipectus. Taxonomy (NCBI): domain Eukaryota; kingdom Metazoa; phylum Chordata; class Aves; order Passeriformes; family Formicariidae; genus Formicarius; species Formicarius rufipectus. Next base: position 288,303 of record VXAU01001186.1, read on the forward strand.
CGTGATCACAGGTGCAGGGTGAACAGTTCTCTCCCTGATCATAAAACTTTGAGAATCCAGACTCTGGAAATCCAAGGCAAGTCACTGAGTGCTCTGTCACAAGGGTGCCTGATGGATCTTGTCAGGCCTGTCATGCTCAGCTCTGGCAAAGGGCCAAACATCACAAAACCCCACAGCACTGGACACCAGCTGGTTTAGGAAGTGTGTCCAAGTTTCAGTCAGCCAGGATATATGGAAATCATGTCACTATTGCACAGGTTTATTCACCTGTTCTTTAGCATTCATTGGCAAGAAAGCTGGGTTAAAGGCAGTGCACTTGGCAGGAAAAAAACTTGTGGCCTTTTTGCCTCTGCTGCCTTTTGCTGTTTATGATTGATTTAAAGCACTAAATCCATCAAATCCATTTAAATACCATCAAACACCCTCCCTGATAAATGCTTTGATTTCAGCCAAACGCACTTGCTGCAAGCAACAGCTCCTTGCCCTCATGATCCCTAAGGGCTAGATCCAGAACTGGGCCGAAATCCACTTCCAGTAACAGTCAGCTGAGCTGACTCTGAGTCTTTCAGTGCCTGAGGAACCTTCCAGCAGTGCTGAGTACAAGTCTGAGTTCCCTGCACTGTGAATGCCTGCACAAATTCCTGTCTTTCTGAGCACTTCTCAAGTGTGTAAGCATTTGTTTGAAGTAGTGAGCTTACCCAGTCATCCACGCACTCTACCATGTCCCCTTCGCAGCACTCTGCGTAGACATCCTTCACTTCATGGACCATCTTAACAAGGTCTGCAAATGAAGCCTTGGGGTATTTCTGGCTCAAGCGAGCAAGTTTGCTGGGTAGACAGGGAGGAAAACACACTTGATTTAGGGCACCATAGGGAACAGAAACCTTGCAAGTCACTAACACATGGCATGGTAGATCAGGATTGTTTCAAGGAACTATGCATTCTTCTCATCTGATTTCTGGTGGCTAAAAAAAAGGGGCATTTACGGCTGCACCAGGAGACCAGAGCTCCTTTCAAATAGCCAGAAAGAAACATGTTTCTGGTCATTCTTGTCTATGGATGAATTGCACCCTAGAATTCCCCATCCCTCCTGAGTGACTGGAAAGCACTCCAGATTACTTGGTGTGGATGGATACAGTTCTGATTAAAGCTTTAAATTGGAGCTGACTGTATTGGTAAGACAATCCTAGTCAATGCTAGTGTATCAGACTGCCACAGAAGCAGTTCTCTGTGCTCAGGCAGGTGATCCACTTATTAATTGCGAAAGCTTTTCTTAATCTTTTAACAGCTGTGATTCTGTCAAATTGGACTTCTTCATTACTTTGAGGTTCACACTAGCAACCTACTTTGTGATTAGTGATGTGCCCATCACTAAGAACTGTAGGCATTGGAAAGCGGCACAACTTAGGAACCAATACGGATTAAACACAGTGGTATCTCTGGTTCTGAGTGACATTGCATCATTTCACTCTGCATCTCCTGGATTTGTTCCAGAGACAGTTTCATTGCTCTGCAACTCTCAGAGCTGAGCTTTTTACTAGTACTCACTGTCAGGTTGACAAGCCTACTCTTTATAAAAGAGGCACTTACTTGGCCTGGAAGGTTCTCTCGCCGTACTTCTCGAGGATGTGGCACTCGTGCTGCTGCTGCACCCCGATCTTTTTGGCTCTCTCTTTGATCACAGCTGCCTGTGGACACAGAGTGCACATTGTCACGTTAAACTCGCTGCATCCGAGGCCTGACCTGTCTTTACAAGTTCTTCGTGCCGAGATTTGCATGAACAGGAAAATTCTGCCAGTGTTCCTCCACAGAGACAAACGTGCTGTACCTTTTCATCCAAGCAGGCACCAATATCGCTCTCTGGGCAACAGCTTTTCAGTGCATTTTCATACTCAGCAGCCAGGCCCAGGATTGCTGTGGCGTGCAGGTAGGGGTTTCTTCTTGCGACAGTGTAGACGAAACTAGAAGGAAAAGGAAAACCTAAGTTCTGTGTTCCACCGACAACAGCAAACAGCCTTAAATCGCTTGCAGCTTCTCTTTTTTCTTTAGCTGAGAAGTGTCATTTCTTTTTCTGACAAAAAGCCTGCTGAAATGCTCTGCTAGACCTCTGGGACTCAGTAACAGTGAGAGAAAGGTAAACTCCTGATGCTGTCTGCCACCCAATTTGTTGTACATCTGCTTTTTAAACTAGTACTGACAAATATTCGAAAATTCTGATTTTCAGTGTGAAAAATTCATCTATGGCCCTTTCACTAAGATTTTACTGCCCATTTCTATTCTTTTTACTGTTCTCTTTCTTCATTCTTGGCAGGTAGAACAGGGGTGGTGGGAAGCTGGAGCAAGTAAGTTGTTAAATCACTATTGAAACGCTGTGGGCTTTCAGGGATCTTGGGGAGGAAAAGTCACCCATGACGTATGATATGTGACCCCTTAACGTGAACAGAAAAGCCTGTGTGGAATGAGCGAGTGTGGTCAGTGTAGGGGAGCAGAAGCAGCCCTTGTCCTCACTTTCCCAGGAGGCCCACACGGTTGTCCTGGTACTGGGTGCATATGACATCGGCGGCCGGTCTCTCGTAGGGCGGGATGAAGTCTGGCTGGTGCACTTTGAAGGACAGGAAGCACTGGTTCCTCTCGGGGTCGGCTTTGCCACAGCAGTCAGCCATGTCTCCGTAGGAGTCGCGCAGCTGGTCGACCTGGCAGATTCTATCCAGGAAAACGGCGGGCTGGAAGGGAGATGCCAGGCGTTAGAACTGGTGTTTACACACAGTGGGGTGCATTTTCTATCTGTCTGTAAAAGGAAGCTCAGGCTGAATAGTAAATATGTTTTTACTGGATAAGATGTAGACCATAAATCTAAATAATCTACTGTTCCTCACACAATTTTATCAAGTTTTATTTTTTGTGGTCTGATATCAAAACTGTTCCAATGCTTCACTGAAAAAACATTAATTACAATTTAAAATACTCTGTGCAAGAAGGTGATCTTCTTTTACTTATAATCTGACTAAACTGAATTTTCAGATTAATCAAAGTAAGATTTGACATTTTACTTGATGAGCAGCTTGGGAAGTTCTTAGGGAGAAAATGTCTTGCTGCCACACACACTTAGGTCACTTCAAAACCCAGAATGAGGCCTGTACTTTACATCTGGTTTTGTACTAAATGCTAACGCTTCTTTCCAGGCAATGCTAAATTTAGTGTGCCAAAGTGTAATATTTGGTCTCCACAGATCATTCAAACACTTTCTGAAAGGCAGCACTTTAGAACTAGACAAAAACAAGCTCTTTGTCTGGGCGCTAAAATCTGAGCATTGGCCAGTGACAGCCACAGCTGGAAGGTTCAGGTACAAATCCTCAGCAAGGGTGATTCTGGCAGCTGCACAGAGCAAGAGAAACACAATGGAAGGATCCACCACCTACCAGTGACTTTGTGCACTCGGGAGCATCTTCGTTGGCCACACACTTTTGTGCCAAATCAACAACATCCTTTACCAGCTTAGACAGTCCATCGTAGGAACATTTCTGGAGGTACTGGGCAAATGTGATCATGGCACTGAAAACAAAGCACAGTTGGGAATATCAAGCTGAGAAACATATCAGTCAGTATTTACAAATGTGCTGGTGGATTCAACTTGCTTGTTCAAATGCCATGCACAAAGGTTAATCAGAGTACCATGAAGAACATCGTGCCACAGCCCACGTCCTTCCTCATCTGCCTTCTGAACATGTTTTTAACCTTACTTCCCCAAAACAGTCTTGAATAACAGATTAGGAATAATATGGAATTAGGAATAATTAGGAAAAGACTCTGATTGGAGTTCTCTGCCAGTGTTACCAGTGCATTCATAAATGCCATAACCTAAGCTGGATTTGGCTGCTGTTGCAAATTATGATTTCAGGCTATCTTCTTTCAGTACTTATGCTCCTGTCAGACTCCTCTGCCTTTCCCAAATCCAGTTTGACATAAAACCCACTGAACTGTCTCAGAAAACCTGTTGCAGTTTTTTTTGGGGGAGTTGGTGGTTTGTTTGTGGGTTTTCTGGCAATGTCTCAATCCAGCATGTATTTTCTCTTGATTCTAAGGGTATCAGACCTGTATTCCTAATGCCTGTTTTATTTTCACATAAGGAACAGATTTTTCCCAAGGTTTGCATGGATTTCTTTTCCCTGAGGGCGAAAAAGTCATTGTGCCTTTTGCAGGTCTTACAATACTTGTAGGGTTTGCACAGTAACAGTAAGAGACTAACCCTGTTTCAGTGAGACATACACGCTCCTCATGAGCTCATACAGTGTGTCTTAGTTTCTCTTTTTGGTACAACATCAACAGAGACAAAAAAACAAAGAGGAAATGGAAGCTGAATGGTTACTTACACAGCCTTGAATGTCTCTTCCTTCAAGTCATTGTAGCGATGGGCAATCTCACTCTTGTGGTCTAGGAAGGAAAATGGAGAGAACAGTGACACTCCCTGCCACCACAGGCCAGACTTCCACAAGTGTCCCATGTCACCCAACTGCTACACTTGAGAGCACAAAACTGGAACTCTTAGTTGTGGGACATGACCTTTTTTGTCCGTTTGTCTGCAGATACCCAGCTCTAACTTTGTTTGTGAAATTGCATTAAAAGCAGTAAATTGATAGAATAGAGATTTCCAAGAGAATCAATTAGTCCTTTCTTACCTGCATCTCGTGCCGCTCTGTGGAGATTCCTGGATCTGGCAGAACTTAGGAGGAAAATAAATGAAATTAATGTTAACCACTTCATGGTTTCAAATTATGATGTGAGCAAAATTGCTCAAACTTGCTGGGAAGATTGAAGGGAGAGCATTTGCTTATATACCTTTTACTAGCTGTGCCTGTAAAATATTAACCCTAGAGCTGGCATTTGTAGATTTCCATTTGGCCTGGAGAAGATTACAAAACTTGGGCTGCCCTTGCCAAAAATTAATTTGATAATAGTTATTTATTATGTGTTGTTGCTCTGGGCCTTTTCGTCCTGAGGAGGTCAAACCTTCCAGCACCCAAAAAGATAAAGTTTTGCGTAAATTTTCTTATCAAATAACAAACAAGGAGTTCAAGGCGTCAGACAAAAAAGTCATCAGGGCTCTTCCTATAGTCTTTTTTTTTTTTTT
>VXAU01001186.1:293934-306505 GCA_013399695.1 Formicarius rufipectus
AAAAAAAAAAAAATAGATAAAAGTTTGGATCTTTACTGAGAGTGAAGCAATGTCACTCTGCAGGGGGAATACCAGGATGTATTTTAATGAATTTATCTCCCCAGTGTCTGGATGTCAACCCACACAACTGGAGGTTGTGTTCTGTCTTGCAGCTCCTTGCTATGAGAGTACCCACATGCTATAGCTTAATGGGGGGTCTTCAGGCACTTCCTTAGGCCTTAAGCTTCACTTTTCCACTACGTTTCTTTCCTCAGCTGGGTATTTTTCCTGTAACTATGTATTATTGCTAATGCAAGTAGTAAGAACAATTACATTTTCAATTTTCTGGGAAAACAGCGACAACAACAAAAAACTCACTTCACTTTGTTCCTGGTCTTAAACATGTCTTAAATAAATCAAATTACATGGCTAAGCATAAAATATTTGCAGGCAACTTCCACTTAGAAAAATGCCAAGGCAATGCATCCTGTGTTTCAGAAAGGCCCTTCTGTTCTCCAGGAAAACCACATGAACCTTAGATGAGTTCAGATAGTTTGAAATTCCTACTGGCTGCTGCTGTTGTAAAAAAGGCTTGTGTTTTCCCAAGTCTGGTCCTGAGATTTTATAGGTAATGAACAATGGTTCCTGTGAGCAGTTTAAAGGAACAGGGCTCTGTTTTGGGAAGTAAAGATAATATGGATACCTCTTACATGAAGGATGGTGGGAGGAAAGCAAGGTTGATAGAAAAGCAGTGTTAGAAATGTCATGTTAGAAATAGGGGTTCTTTTCATGTGGCAGTAGCAAAATCCCACATTTCCAGAGCATGATGGGAATTACGATGAATAATTTGGACTTTTCAGGCCTGTGCTGCTTTGGCCTAACAAAATCCCAGGAAAGAGCTGGTTAAATGATTCAGTCTGTAATTATTTCATTGACCATATCCCTCAGTCAAAGAACCATCTCCTTTGAAATCTTAACAGAGCATTCAGTGGCACAAACACACATTTGGGAACCTTGTAGATAACCATAAAGTGGCAAAAACCTATGGTAGTGGTGAGTGTGATTACTTAGAACAGCTCTTGAGATGCTCCCAGGCTGCACCAAAGCACTCTCCAGAAAACCACAGCCAAGGGCTGGAGGGGAAGGCTGAAATTCAGGACAAGCAAAAGCCTCAATATGCAATTTTGCATCTTGAAAGATCTCTGGAATTTTCCCCTGCAGCATTGTGCAGTGTTAGCAAGAACACTCCTGGTCCCCTAGAGTTAATATGTAAGTGTGGAAATCAGGGTCCATGTTTATTTCTAGATATCTTCTGTTGTCTGTCCTGCACCTCATGCCAATGGCTCATACAACTGCTGAGAGGGAGCCGAACTCCAACATTCGTGTTTGTTTAACAATATTAAATATTATACTGAGCTTCCTCTTACACAATTCTTCCATACTGTGTGGAGTACCCTCCAACAAAGCTGCCCCGGTATTAGAGAAAGGACTGTATCAATGAATCCGTTTTCACACACCACATATCTAAAGTTACAGGTGGTAACTAGTGTTAGGCCAGATGTGGGGGACCAAAGGACAGTAACTCCAAAAGTAAGTGACTGGGGAAAAAAAGGGGGTTTAAATATATCATCATACCTTCTTGTGCAGAGTGAGAGAGTAGATACCAAGTGGGCCAAAACACACTGAAGTGGCTCTTGATGTGATGTGTCATTGTAAGAACAACTGCCAGAGCCCTTTTGGGAAGTAAGTCCTTTTCAAAGTGATCTCTCAAAAGACAGAGAACATCAAGTAACTCCCTAATTTTGTGGCCCCCGGTTTTATTTACTGCTGTTTCTTCTCTGTTTTCAAGACCCAAAGTTTTGTTTCTGTGACTGGACCATGAGATACACGCTAAATCTAGAGACACTCTAGGACATACTGTGCCAATAACCACAGCTCTGGTTTGGACAGGGTTTTGTTCCTGGGTTTGCTTTTGCTTTTTACATATCTCATGATAAAAGGAAGGAGGGCAGCCAGATAGTGATCTTTTTTTTTCCTCAAAATGTAAAGTTTTCTTCTGCCAAAGCAGAAGGAACCAGGCACAAGAATGTTCCTTTTCGGCTGTCTGCATGTGGAGGTGAGGGAGTGCTGAAAAAGGAGGTGCCAGCTCCTGTTTCCAGCCCTGTGCCTACAGACACGTGGCTTGCCTGGTACTTTTTTTTGGATTGGACAGTAGCTCATTTTGTAATAACTGTAATGATCAGAATTTCCTAAATAAATGTCTGTAGCTCTGGACACACAGACAGATAGCAGGTATCATGTTTTTTCCCTGCCCTGCTGCACAATGTTTGCTATTCTTATCGCTGATGTTTGGCTCCCGTGCAGAAGGAGTCAAACAGCTCAGATATATGGCTCTTATTTGAACAGAGGGGAACTCATCAATGTCAAATGAGCAAACATAAGGATGGAAAGGGTTTGATCACTGTGGCAGAACAGGCAGAGCCCTGCTCAGGTGTGGCTAACAGCATCCCAGGATAGGTGTATCTCCCAAGCACATCCTCAGTTATCACACCAAACTGTTCATTTGGGACATCAGCCACTCACTCATCTGCAGTTTTTAGAGAGTCCTCGGCCACTAAAATAAGGGTCTTTGAATCAATGAGAAGGACTGCTCTTGCTAATCCTGTACACGTGATCCCTAGGGAATTCGACCATCCCAAGTGCACAGTGTGGTGATGTAGCTGTTCTCCTAATCAGGTACCGGTTGCCAACATCATCTTTTGGCAGCAGATACAATAAAAGCTCTGCCTTGCCTATTAGGCATTCAATTGCTTGGATCTACCCAAATGCTCAGCCTTCAGTGCTTTGGGAGGGTGTCAGCTGGCTCATTCTGGGACTTTGCAGAATTTGTCTTTTCTTTCCATGCCCTATTGCTTTCTTTTCTGTCAGTACAAGTTGGCAGTCCACAAAGTAGATGATACTGGCTTGATCTTCTTATCCATTTGTAGTTATAAGGTCCCTCAAAAAAAAGTCAATGTGGTGTTTTGGTATGGATGTATTCAAATATTGTATCCAGGTCCAAAATAGGTGAGGGAAAGAAACCCCCTGGGTGCAGCGTTGCTCAGCCCAGGAGGCTCTCCTCAGGAAGATCTTTTGCTTCAGTGTTCCTTCTAATGCCTTTGATCTGCTCTCTGGAACTGAAATTGCTGTGGTGGTGTGACTGATGTTTGGTTGATGATACCACTGTCCCTGGGGATCTTTTTTCTTTCTCTTACATAATTGCCAGAGGCCTTTGGAATCCAGTGCATTCACTTGTGCCCTAGAAACTTACTGGCACTCAGTTTCCAATTTCTCTGCTGTGCTGCTTGATGGTCTTTGGCAGGAGAAAAGAGCCACTGGATAGGGTTCAGTCAAGAGCCAAAGCTGAAAGCTTTTGTTTGGCAGGAGACTTAATATTTCTTCCCTAGGTCTGATATGTTTCAGGTTGAACAATAAGAGAGATATTGAAAACTTCTGAGGAACAGCAGGGATTGTTTGGAGGGATCTTTTGTTTTGAATTCCTTTCCGTCAGTTATCCATGATTCCAATCTATATAAAAACCATGGCTACAAACTTTCCTTGTAAGCAGGTGTATTTGCTAAAGTCAGAGACAAAGCAGGCTGAAAATGAACCAATAATTTTGGGAACCCCACTCGGTTTGAAACACTTTAAGATGTGAAAACTTGGCTGTATGTCTAGAGGGACCACGGGACTTGTGGAAAATTTGTGCCATTGTATTTTACTGCATGACTGACAGTGCCGACACTGATTTGTCCTGTTTTTCATTTACTTTCATTGTAAACTTACAGTTTTCCCATTCTGGACTAAAAACTGCCAAGCTAAATAACTATCTTCTCTTTCTTGTCCATCTCCATAGAAACAGAATCTGTGTTACTGCTATAATTGCTCTCTTGTGCTGTTTCTTCTGATATGGCCTTGGGTTTTTTTACATTGCTCTCTTTCTTGGGAAAATACTAGTTCATCTGTTTAAGACAGCTTGTAAATGCTCAAGCATTAAGGTGAAAGAGATTGATTCTCATTCTTTCCTCTATTCCTGAGCAAACAATTCCTGAAGATAAAGCCCTCACAACTTTGAAAAACTGAAAGATAGTTATTTTAAATGAAGTCCTAGAGCAAGAATAGTATTTTCCACCTCAAATACCCCCTACTGCCTTTGGTATTTCTTTAGCTGAGAGTTAGTCAAATCTAAGGACAGGTTCTGTTGTAAATACCAATTGTTTTTAACAGCTCAAAGTTTTTCAATCAGCATTCAGCATTTATTAGGTGAGCTCTGGCTTGGTAGTTGCAGGTCCATTACTCCCTTAACTGTGAGTTGGATTCCCAGTGATATCACCAGGATGTAATGATCTCATAGAAGAGAACTGGATTTGCAGCAGGAACAGCAACAGAACATTGTCTTTCTTCTGGTTGCTGTTTTCCTTCCTGTGTTCTCTTTTACCTGGATTTGTTGCACTATGACATGTAATACCAAAAGCCTGGGATTCCCAGTGTTAAGGAAATGACTAAAAATAGTACAAACCTGAGGAACTGTTGCTTGGTGTGTTTGTTTGTTTTTCTTTAGAGTAGTGCTTGCAAACTCTGATCTTCAAAGGAGACGAGTGATTTGGGTTTGAAATGCAATCTCTGAACTTGAGAGCCTTCAAGAAGATCTGATTTTCAAAGAAAGGTTCCTCAGTACATTCCTAGAATCAGCTCTCATCTGAGACCAAACATTGAGACTGAGGTTAGCAAACATCTGTATGGTTCATGTGGTTCTGAAACAAGCAGTAAAACCATGAGTCCACTCATCAGGGGAACTCCAAAGAGGCAGCAGGCAGATCTGTGGCTGTGCAGAGCCTGAACAGCTGTGATGTTTGTTTTTTAAAATCTGAACGCTTAGTCAAGAATCCTTCTCAAGTCATACAAAGAAATATTAACAAGCTCTTTCCCATGGAGCTTTTAGTGTTGTCTTTTGGATCAATTAGGCCGAGGCTACACTCGGGAGGCCATTCCTCTGTGGTGCCCTCCAGCCCACGCTGACAGTCCTTGACATTTGCTTTCTGCCCAAAGGCCTTTCAAACTCCTACCAACCGTGCTGCAATATTGCCACTCAGGCATATCCATAACCTGCCCAAGGTCTCAAAAATACCTCAGGAAATTAAATTGTAACAATTCACTTAGAATTGCCCTTTTCTAGCGCCTCTGCTTTTGAGTGAACCCGGCTTTCTGGCTTTGCTCCTTGACTCTGAGTGCTGGAAACACAGAGTAGAGGTCTCCAGCACAGGCACAGGAGCTATTCCCAGTGCAAAGAGGGTTGAGACTTCCCTTAGAGTCAGTGCAGATCTAGGCAGGTTGTCTAAGACTGCCCAATTCCTGACTGCCCGGGCAGGGAAGCCGGAAGCTGTGCAAATCGTGTGCTGAACCAAATTGCCCACTGGCAGAGCACAGAGGCCCAGTGCTCGGCCAAGACTCAGGACTCTGTTCCTGGTGATTCCAGAAAGCCTGAAGATGCTGAGAGCCTGACATGAACACAAGTCTGAGTCACCAAGGGCCTGCTGCACATTTGGGCACTGCAGCCTCATTGCTGTTAGCACTGTAAGGATTTTGGGATGGATCCTTTGACATTGCAGAACACAAATGTTCTGGGATCTTTTGACAGAAATCCGTCAAGCACAGACCCTGCCTCCCTGTGGGTTTGTCAGAGCTGATATGGAAATACAACTATGGATTTTGTGAAAGTTTATCAGAACCCCCTCTACAGTTTTTTAAGCAAGTCATTTCTCGCCAACCACACAAATCTTTTTCGACTGGTTAGTGGAAGAGCAGGAAATGTACCTGTGAAAGGCAATCCTAGCTCAGGTTATATTGAGATGGCTGTAAAACAGATATTCATGCCTAATCATTTCCTAAAAGAGAGCTCTGGCAGGGAAAGCTGCGGTGTGTCCTGAATAAACGGGTACCAGCATTCCATAGGAACTAACCTGAAGAAGCGTTTTGCAAGCTCTCGTGGGGGGACAAGTCTGCCACCTACCGTTGGCAAAACTATTTGCTCAAAGAAGCCGAGGACCTCGAAATTTAGAAAAATTTCATGTTCCAGTGGGCAAAGAAAGTGAGAGTTTTAGAGAATTTGCCATAATCATGTGTTTAAAAATGGTGTCAGCTCTCACTGGGGTTCGATTAATAATGGGACAGAAAACTTGACTTGTTGATTAATAATGATTAATGTGCGATTTATTTGGTGTTTTTATTGCCAAGTATTTGTATAAGACTTTTAGAAGTACTTTTGTTGAGAAAAGCTTTCATTGCCCTTACGTGGGTCTTTGTGCACTAAAGAAAGATTTGAAATAGAGAATGTAAGAAGTTCCTTAAGATACTAAGTAATGCTGATAAAGCGTTCAACAAATTGTGAACGCCTTTTCTGGCTAGTGACAGTCACGATCTAACAAAGAGGACTGCAGGATTGGGAATTAAGGTACTTCAAAGCTACACGTGAAGCGCTTTGTGAATCCAAGGTGGATTAAAACTCACTGAAGTTAAGTGGCATTTAAGAGCTTGGATGAACATGGAGAGACTGCAGCAATGTCTGAAGGTAAGCTTGAGAATTTTTGTTCAAACTGAGCTCTGGAATACAGTGTTAAGTACTGGAAATTAATATCTTGTGTATAATTGAAAATTACACTCTTGAGAAAACAAACCAGATTTTTCAGGTTGAGTCTGTGCATCAGAATTCTTGAATAAGAATACAAGATACAGACTTCCCTTTCAACACACTCATAGGCTCACTCACCAGACAACTACAAGAAAATGTCCGGTTGACTTTTGAGGTACTTCCTCGTTTAGAAATACAAATTAATTCATATTCATGAAGGAGAAAATAAAAGAATGACAAGTGACTAAAAGGAAAATTCACCCCATCAGCAATTTTTCTCCTTATTGAAAAGGTCGTTCATTCAGGAACACAAAGCTATTCAAGGCAGCTCCTAACTTTGCAATATCTTGCATTAAAGTCAATGGCATTATAAACAACAACAAAAAAATCCCTGTTTAGCCTGCTGGAAATAAATCACACACAAAGGATCACTTTACATTTACCGCCGAGTGAAAAAATACATCTCCGTTTTAGGACGTACATATATAAGGCTCAAAAGCTTGAGTAAAATTTCTAGAGTGTCGGGAAGAGAGCCTAGTTTCCGCTGCAGGGGGATTGCCGGCTTCTAGCTCCATCTACTGAGTCAAACTGAAGTGACAGAAACATCGAACTTCCCCCTTTTCAAAAGAAAATGCATCCCAACTGCCCCCTAACACGGATCGGGAACCAGCAGGACGCAGCCCGAGCCAGCAGGGCGTACAGCACACAGTAAACAAGGTAGGGCAGGCTCTGCTTGAAAACCAGAGGCTGCATGGCACCCTGGGGGTTAGGGAATTTCAGACCATTGAAAGCTTGCAGACAGTTTTTCTAGTTCTAATTTGAACTCTGCAAAAAAATGTTCATATTCCACTTGACGTGCCTTTTTGAGATATCAAAGGTATTTCTTAAATTGCCTTCACTGAATTCGAGGTCTTACCAAGTTGTACATGGAGATTTTGACTCCCTTCCTTGTCCAGAGATAAACCACCCCAGGAGGATAAATATTTTCAAGGCACACTTTACATGTAGATATCAAAAACCAGCTCGAACCTTGTTGTTCTGCATGTCGGCAGGAGGCTGCTTGCACTGAGATGTGCCAGGCTGCTCCAGGAGAAGCCATTTCAAGGACTAGTTTCAGAACTAATCAATTGTTTACTTAAAAAGTGGTTACTGTAGAAATTATCATTATGGACTGGCAGAACACAAAGTGTGAGAGACGTTTAACCTCCTAGCTGACTCCTCTGCAGTCCACAGTTGATGCAGTCTTAAATGTCAGTAATAAATAACCAATTAATTTGACACATAAACCTTGATACTCAAATAGAGGTGAGGTGGCTTTGAGAGGTCTCATTTACACTTTTGGATGACAGATCCATTATGCATAAAACACACCAAAAATTTCACTTTATCTACTGATCTGTATTGTCTTTATTTCCCTTTGACAGCATTTGAAGAGAATGAGAAAGAACCCAGAAGCTCACCCAGATGCCCTTTGCCTCAATTTGACATGGTGTTTTTCAATTTTATACTCATGAGGGATAAACATTTTGAAAGCCTGCGTAGCAAATTAGGAACCTGAAGTACATTTTGAAGACTCATTTGTGCATGCTAAAATGTAAGTCTGACATAGTACTAATGTAGTTCAGGATTTCGAGTGCTCAAGCCATTTCTTAACTAAGACTCCCAAAAAACTAAATACATTACAGAACAAGTGTTTTAGTTTTAATAGAGCACTCGCAGGTTTCTTCAGTGAATAAGCTGTTAAAACTGTAGCTTTCTGGACTTGATTTTCCTTTCCCAGGTTTCCCTTTGAGATCTAAGATGTTTTAAGGGCAGTTATCAGAAGATGTAATACAAGTGATTCTCAAGACACCCTAGCAGGAAATATACGTCTATTTTCAAGTGACATTGATGCTGGATAAGTATAACAAAAGGCTAAATCACCTGGCTTACCACATCACACTGTAGGCAGAGGTGATCTAGAATGGGCTTTCAGACCGGGGGTATTTGAGTGTCAATAGTAACCTAAATGTGCAGTGTTAACAGTGCATTTAGTGTTAACAGTAGTGTAAATTTACCTTCTGCTGTAACTCCAGGCACTTCTCCCCAGCTAGCACCACTGTTCTTGAATTCTCAATCTGTCCAGATTGTCTTCGTTTTCTTTACTTTCCAGGCCACACCACTTGAGATGCTCTCAGGAACCTTACTGCAATGGAGAAATAAAGACAGTAAAAAAGTGGAATTTAAAGCAAATGCCATGGCTACATAAAATGAGTTTTTAATCATTCTTTTTCACATGTAACTTACAGGTATTAGAACAGGGTGTTTTAGAAAAGTCTTAAAATGTGTATCACAGGAAACAGTACTTTTTTGAAGCAGAGACACTTGTGCTTTTTTCCTTTCTTCTCCCTTTGCCTTGGACAGCAGTCATTGTATAATAGCCAAACAACTTCAATGTTATTATTTTAGTTTAAAATAAATCGTGACGGTCTAATTTTAGTTTATTTTGTCTCCCATTTCAGATAATTTTATTTGTGAGACAATGCTCTGCATCAGAGAGGTCCAGGGAGCCAGTTCCTTTGGTGTACGTGTTGAAACAATACAATTTGGGCTTCACAGTTCCCAGAACGATACGAATGAAAACATTCCAGCACATGTAAAAGCTGCAACTGCTGCAAAAGGCTACGTATAAAAGATAACCAATGCATTCACTCATTCTGTCACCCGTGAGAATGGCAGGATTTGGGGTTTGGGTTCATTTTATAGCTGATTTGGGTAGTCCTCTTGATAGCCTTGTAGCAGATGTAGCAGCCCTGAGGTTGGGTTAAAAATTCAAGAACTTATGAACTTTTTTCAATTCCTCTACTAATTGCAAACACACTCCCCCTGTCTCCTGACTTGATGATGACACTGCTTCCAGCAGCTATAAAAGAAACTGAAAGCAGATCCATGTGGACAATTACACCACAGCACAGGTTTTCAATGTGTCAGTTGTTCTGCAGAGCTTTTTTAGCAATCTGGCAAACAGGAGACAGTTCCTGAAAGCATTCACTGAATCCAGACCTTAGGTTTTCCCACTACTCCTACAGTGTGCTCAGTGGAGTGACCAGGAACCGGGCAGGAGTTGAATAATTATTGTAGTCCAAGTCACAGATCAAAGGGATAACCAAGGGTTATTTTTCTCAAGATTTAGGAAGAGAAGCTTCCTTGTGAAGGTTGGTGAAATCCTGGCACAGGTTTCCCAGAGGCGTTGTTCAAGGCCTGGTTGGATGGGGCTTGAAGAAACCTTGTCTAGTGGAAGATGGCAGGGGGTTGGAACTGGTGGATAATCCTTAAGGTCTCTCCCCAGCCAAACCCTGATTCTGTGATTTCCTGTAGCTTTATGCTACCACAAAACTCAAATGTTCAAAGTCAACCAACCTCTCAGACTCTCCAAAGGAATGAAATATGTTTATTAGGTATTACTTCCCTAATTAGGGCCTATACTGACTTCCCAGTGTTATGCAATCCATTCCCTAAGAGCCCTATGAACAGGAAGTGCAGGTTTGGGTCATGCACCCATAGGGAAACTGGGACACACGCAAAAAACTTAGTACAAAAGAAAAAAATCTTCTTTGGGTCCTTTGCTGTTCCCTGGGCACATTCCAGCATAGAAGGCTCAAAGGAGGGTGGCAGGGATAAAGCGGATCTCACAAAAATGGAGGAAGAGGCCTTGCTCTGCAGTGCAGGATGAGGAGTTGCCCCTCTTGGATCTGGACAGAGGGCACCACTATAAAAGAAACTGAACAAACAGTCTCTGACAGGCCACGCTGTCTGTGCCAGCAGAAGGGGTGCTGTAATAACCCCTCCCTCTGAGCCGGGGCTTGGGAATACAAGACAGAGCAGGAAAATACCATGGTTGCTCACGTGAGCAAGGAACTGGAGCCTTGCCCAGCCCAACCAGCCGAACAGATCCATGGAATCAGGGGCAGATGTACCCAGTAGTGAGGGCAGATTTATCATCCAGTGTAGCAGAAGGGAGGTGCAGCCCAGCTCCCAGGGAACCCCCCTTCCCTGCCCTGCACACTGACACACCTGACAGCCCAAAGGCAACACACAGCCCTGAGACTGTCCTCCTCAAATACAGGGGGGGCACTTGGCTGCATTGGGACAACCTGTTTGGATGCTGGTACAGATAAAGTAGACAAAGATGTGTTTTGCTTAAAGAAAAGCAAAAAAAAAAAAATTGCTTCAAGAAATCCTGTTGGATTAAACAGTGAGGATTAGGGAAATTATCCATGGGAAAAGTGACCTTGCTGAACCACACTGTGAATCTCAGGTGGTAGGGTTGAGATTAGCTATACTCACAGTTCTTTTTTCTGCCTCTTGTGACAATAAATAATATATAACACAAATGCTAAATAACACATATATTGTATGTATATAATAGAATATATAATAGAAAATGGTTAATTTGTACTTTTACTTCATAGAAGCCAGTAAAAATTAATGCATTTACATTATTTTTAACACCAAGAATAATTATAAGAGGACAAAAGTATTTTTGTCACTGATGTGCCTTCATGTATCTCAGTCTGGTTTAGTTTGAGGTTCCTGTGCAGCCACACCAGGAAGTAGCTGGAATATTCAGTTTATTCCTCTTGGATCACCTTAACCTGTCATTTGTTCAGTTTAGACCTGGCACCTGAAGGTTAGATGTTTATCTTAATTAAAAAACTAAGAGTCTATATCAGTTATAGCCAGATTACTTGGAAATAATGTAATTTAACAGTGGGGCTGCTACCCTTAATGCAGTCCTTTTATTAAGAACATACAGAGCCTTGTAGCAAGGTGTTTTGGTGGGATTTAGGGAACCTGAAGATATGGGGGGAACTGTGCAGACTTCATGATGAGCGTTCACTCTTTAAGAATTCATTTAAAAACCAATGTTTAATTTCAGGGGTGCTGCAGACCTGAGTGGTGCCCTCCAGTATCAGCCAACTAAAAGAGGTAACTCTTAAATAGTGAAATAACAATAGTCTCTGTGCATTTCTGTGAAACAGAACTGGAATAGTTATATCATAACTGGAATTGGTGTTTCTGGCTTGAAACACCTATTCCAAAACATGTGTAGTGTACCAGTGCATTACAGCTATGACTTGCCTTCCCAACATGTTTCTGTGGTTAGAATCATTTTTATTCCCAACTGGTCTAAAAAATAAAGGAAAACAAACAAAAACATTTCTCCAATGAGCTCCCACCGACTGTCCAAATTTAAATATTTGACGTATTCAGCTTATACTTAACACATTTAAGTTTTGTTACTGCAGCCCGATGGAGGTGATGGTGTGAACATCCTGAGTACATTTCAGGGATGAAAAATGGGGCGAGGAGCCTGAGGGAGGACAGGGGGTGTAGTGAGAGTTAACAGGGGTCATTAAAGGAACACGGCCTAATTCACACAGGAGCCTCGATGTTTCTGTCATTCTTGGTGGTGGTGTTTCAAAACTGGGGTTTGTAGGTTACCTTTGAGAGCACAGTGCCCGTGAGAATGACGCGATGGAGGAACCCCAGAGTTATGTGGGCTGGGAAGCCCTCCGAGACCTTTGTCCGGCGCTGAGTGCCTCGTCCGGCTGGTCATTCCTTGGACACCACTTTGAACGGGAATTCTGTGCCCTGCAGGTTTGTTTTAGCGACACTCCTACTCCTTTGTTTCTTGGGCAATTTGGCGACGCCCTTCCTTTTCTAGAGAGAGGTCCGGGCGTTACCTTTGAGTGCCAACGGACAGCACTTCTGAGCGGCCCTCAGCGTGTGGGGTGTCACGGCCAGCCGGCCCTCAGGGGCTCCCTTCTGCCGGGGGGCATTCCCGGGGGGAGTCTGGGCCCGGGGATCATTCCGGGAGGGTTCCCGGGGAGCATTCCTGGGAGTCGGCGGGGCGCGGGGGTCCCATGCCCTCATGAGGCGGGG
>VXAU01001186.1:307298-375745 GCA_013399695.1 Formicarius rufipectus
GGAGGGGAGGGGATGGGCCGGGGGGGAGGCCCCAGGGGTTTCCCCTGATGATCCGGTTTCGTAATTCCAGCCCGACGCCGGCTCCCCCCGCCCGCAGCCCTGCGGCACAGCCGGGAGCAGGGGCAGCACCTCGTGGCGTGGGCACGGCCCATCCCGGCCACCCCCGCCTCGGCGAGCGGAACCCGCTCCCCTCCTCTCGGCTTTCCACGGGGGTCGGGGGGTTTTCCCCAGCGACCCTTTTCGCCCCCGTTGTGGCTTTTTCCCAAAGGGAAAGGCCCAGGAGCTGCAGCAGGTGCCGTGTGCCGCCGTGCGGTGTGCCATGTGCCGTGCGGCCGTGGGTATGGGTGCCTGGGGAGCGAGCTGCGGGCACGGCCCAGATGGGACTCCGGAGGTGGGCCGGAGCGCTGGGTGCGTGCCTGGGGAGGTGCTGGCGCTCCCAGCCGTGGGAATGGGTCGCCTTGGACAGCGTGTGCGGGTGAAGTAGGTGGTGGCGCAGGTAAAACAGGTGGAGGTGCAGCCAAGGCTGTCGGAGAGCGCGGCGTGTCCCTCTGTTGTCCGACACCGTCCCCAAACCTGAGAGCAGCCTCGATTCCACTTGAAGCAGAGAGCAGCTCGAGGAAGCATTAGTAACGCTGTTCTGTCTAATGCTCAGTGTTCCAGGTAGGTATCGCTGGGAAAGGCCACGCAGGCCTGGCAGGCCCTCATTTACATCCGTGGGCACACACAGCTGCTTTGCTGAATGGCTTTAAGTCTGTAACCTCCTCGGCTGAACCTGCACTTCTGTTTTTCTTTATTTTTTATTTTTTATTTTTTATTTTTTTTTTTTGAGTTAGTGTCCTCAAAAAAGCCCACTTGGAGTTTGTTGGCTTTTCTTTGAAATTGTTTTCTGAGTCGCTTGGCTTTCAAGTGATATATCTGTATTTCTGTTAGAAATGAGCAGGAAGGAAGAGCTTCTGATAGGTTCGAGGAAGGGCAGGGCCAAGATGGTGATAGGTTTGTCCACGGTCAGGCAGCACTCTGCATTTTATTCCTGCTAAAATTGATAAAAGAAGCATTTTATCCACGTGCTCCGAGACAAATTGCACACAAGAAGCGAGTCTCGACAAGTCCTTAATGCCCAGCATTTTGTTTCTGCAGAGTGGAGTTTTAGGGAAAGTGAATATCATTGTCTAGGTAGGAATTCTTGTGGGATAACTGAGTGCCAAACTGTGGTGTCCATCAGTCCTACAGATGCTTGGAAAGCTCACTCTTGAGGAGAATCCTTTGAGATTTGATCTGGTGGTGTGTGGCCCATGAGTTACTTTGATGGATCTGTGGACAAACCCTGAGATGTGTGTGATGGAAACAGACTTTGTGTCTAGTGAGATTTACTGACAGAATTAGAGGCAGGTTTATTTAGGGGTCCATGGCCATTCTTCCCAATGGCCATTCTTCCCAATGGCTCCTTGCACTTTGAACTTTCTGATGGAAACATCTTTGTGGTGTGATCAGAAGGGCGGAGGCAATCCAGGAGTACAGGTGGTCTTTGAGAAATTCCCTACAGGAGGTGAGCCTTTGTGTGCATGCTGTGCCTCCCAGAGCCTTAGGCACCTATTTCACGTGCTTTGAGACCTGCAGAGAGACCAAATAAAGCCAGTTATGAAATAACATGAGCAGAATACTTGGCAGTGGGGGGTTTTTTGTTAGTATGACATGTGCTGTAGATACTGATAGCTGGGAAGGTAGTTGGAGAATCTGGAAGCTTCCCTGATGGCTTCATCGTATATTAAGAGCAGGCTTTGCCAGGCTGGGTGCTCTGGGATGAAATATTAAGCAGTGCTAAGTAAGCAAGTGAATAATACTGAGTCTATGAAGTTCAGGATTCACAACAAAATGTATGCCATCAGCATCATTTATGACCATCCTTTTTCTTGATCATACAGGTTGCTTGTAAAATTCCATTCTGGTCTTTCTCCCACTGACTTACGGATAAAATGATGCAGCTTGTAGAACATGCCCAAGCTGAAGTCACAGTTTTTAGGAATGTGAACATGAGGATGGCCTGATAATGGAGCAGAGCATCCAACTTCAGAGTCACTCCCAGCAGCTGCTGGGGAGGAAATGTGTTTTGAGTGTTCTCACAAAAGGGAGGTTGCTTTGTCTGAAAGGAACCTGATGGTTAGTTTTGGGGTTTGGAAGCATAAAAACATTCCCACAGTAGAAACAAAGGGATTTGTAGTTGTTGGGAACTTAAATTTCTTTTAATTTCAGATTTACTTGAGTTGTGCCCAGCTCTGTAGTTGTGTTGTGTCAGTCTGGAAAGCACATGAAATAAAAATGTAATGTTAAGTTTCTGGTTTTGCTGTAAATGGGAACTACTGTGGGAACACTGCAGAAACTGGTGTTCTCTCCCAGTCATTCCCTTCATTATCTCTGTAAACTTAAGACAGTTTGTCTTAGGCTATTTTTTGCCCTTCCCATGCCTAATACATTAAGACTTCTCTAATCTCTGAAGCGAAGTGCTCTTTGATTTGACTGCTAGTGAGACAGCTTTTGAAAATCAGCTGCACAGCAGCAACAAGTCCAGGTTGTTCTGAGGGGAAACCTGGCACATCCAAAGTCATAAAAACCCGAGGAGTGGGAAGACGGTGTTTGGCTCATGTGTTGCTGAGCTGATGGAACAGAATGAACAGTTGTAATCGGGTGTTTTCATCTCTGTCTGATGTCCAGAGTGCATTAAGACTTCCCTTGATTAACACAGGTTCTGTTCTGTAATAAAAACTATTCCCAAGCTTCTTCCTAGTCTTTGAACTTAGAGGAGGTTTGCTGCTGGCAGTGAAGTTTGTAGTTTCTCTTCCCTCTCCTCTTTATTTTTTATCCATCTGAAGAGTTGGTAAGTTCTGTTTTCTGTGTGAGTCTCATGGTGATCCGAGGTGTAGATCCTTCTTGGGTTTGTGTTTATTTCTGCGCTTTCCTCTATTAGTTTCTGTCACTGGATTGTTCCGTGACGTGCAAATTAGCTTTCCAGGACATCATCCCCCAATAACTGTACTTGAAAATGCTGTGCTAGGCAAAGGATGCTTTTTGAGATGTTCTGGCTGTTCTTTAAGCATTCTTGGTTTCACTTGGGCCTGTTGTAAATACAAGTTCACTTTTGTTTTTTCAGCTGCAATTGAATTAGTAATTGAACCGAGCTCGTAAGATGAAGTAAGCAGAACAACAGAACACCATAGGTCCTCTAAAATTTCTTCATGCAGAAGAAACTACTCTTAATTCTTTAGGTTTGGATTGAAGGTGTTAATCTGAAAACTTGGTCTTCCTGGTGTGGTGTCAGGAGCGTCACAGACACACAGGTGTAATACTTTGATTGGAAAAGGATGAAGTGTTTGAATGAGCTGATTTCAAGCACAGAATTCATTTTATAAATCTCTTATTTTTTTTCTATTTTTAGCCCCAACTGTCTTAATTAGAATCCTGGAATAAGGCCTTTGGGTTCTGCAGGGCCAGTATGTCTGGCTTGGCTGCTGTGTGATGTGTTCACTCTGCTGCCTTACTTTGGTGTCCTTGGGTCTCCCAGACGTGACTGAACATGCAAGTATTTGGGCCCTGTCCTTGGGAGGGGGTGATATCCTGGACTGCACTTCAATCTCAGACTCTGCCACGTTGTTTATGTTGTAATTCTGCTCTTTTTTTTTTTTCCCCCCTGTCTGTTTTGACTGGGTTTTGCTGGTACTGCTTTGTTTCCTCCCTTCAGAGGAGGAAATAATAGTGAAATCCCTTAGTATGGGTCTCAAAAATCCCTGAAATACTAGGGCTGGTCCCAGGGTTGTTGATAGGTGAATACCACTGATCCCAGGAAGCATTAGGCAGAAATGTTCTATCATCCCTTCCTTACTGTTCCTAGACTAGGTTCCAGCAAAATCAGTCTGATTACACCTATCACATAAATTTTTTAAGAAGTCATAAGTATTACTAATTTTCCTTTGTCTTCTCTACTTAGTTGAAGTAGTGAATATCTGAGTTGAAAAAGCAACCACTGAAGAAGGTGGAGTTCAATACTGGTGGCACCATGTGAATTTGTTTACTTCCTTAGATATTTCTTCAGGAAATATCCATATAAACATAATTCCCGTGTGCAGACTGGAGCCAAACACCCCATATTTTAAGCCAGTAATTCAGTTCTTTAAAGAGAATGGTTTCTCTGAAAGAGATGTAGCTGGGAGAATTTCCTCATCTGTCAAGGCTGAAAGCAAATGGGATTATGTGTGTTTGGGTTTTTTCCCTCTATCTGTGTTTCAGAACCAAAATTGTTGGTGCTTATTTGGGATGTAGCTGATTTGGCAATTGGATTTAGGAATTGGAAAATCAGTGCTGCAGATCCAAGGCAAGTAAGAAGCCTTTGTTCATGGGATTAAGGCAACAAGCCCTTTTAACTTGGTGGCAAATAAAAATTGCCCAAATTTGATATTGGTGGGTTTAGGCCATTGAGCAGAATCCTTTCTGGGTTCTGCCTTATTTTTTTTTTGAAATGCTGTTCTGGTTGATGGAGTGGCTTTGTAGGTGACTAAACTGAAATGGCATCCTGAAGATGTGCTGTGTCTGTAGAGCTTCTGCACCACTGTGGGGCTCTTTCTGTTATTTCCATGACCTTTGATCTGTTAAGGAAGAAGACTGTTGGTGGGGAAGGATTTATTCTGACAAATGTTCTGGGTAGGGTCATTTGGCTAACGTGTACTTAGGGAAAAATTCTTCCTTAACATGAGGTTGCCTTTGCCAGGGAATATCCATTTATCTTGGTGTTTGGTGGGAATTCTGGTGACCTCCATCCAGTCATTGTGCAGCATCCACAGGAATTCTGGAAGAAAACCAGAAGTCTCTTCTTGCCCAATGAATTGCAGCATTTCCTCCCTGTTTTCACCACGGAGAGCTTTGTGTCAGTCTCTCAGAGGTTATCTCAGCATTCCAGGTGTTGTTCAGCCACGTTGCCCCCCTGTGCCATCCTAAGCCCATGACTGCCCAAAGAGCTAAAGCCTCGTCGAGGTGTTACTTAACTGTTGGGTCACCTCATTCCTACATGAGGTAATAGTTGTACACCAGGCTAAAACTCAGCCACAAAGCCAGGGCTGTCTTTAATAATCTTTGTTTGTGCTTGCAGTGTTTTCTTTTAAGGCTGCACGTTGTCATTAAGGTGATTTTTGTTGGCATTGCCCAAAGCAGTTTTTGACAAATTCACATTACTGGTGTGTGATGTACAGCTGGTTTTCCTCTGCTGTACTTGAGCTGCATCCTCAAGTCTGAGGAGTATAATGGCATATTCTAGGAAATGAGCTGAAATGAGCCTTGATTCTATGTCTTCCCTGCCCCACCCTAATAGCCGATGTGATGTTAATCATCAAGAATGGATGTCCAAATAGGCAGCTGCTCAGATGCTGGCAACGTGTTGGAATATTAAAAAGTACGATGAAATATTCCTATTTAGAATATCAGTTTGAGTTTTTGGCCCCATTCTCCTCAAGTTCAGTTTAAAACTGTCAAAAAGTATTTAGATGATTTTAGTCTTTTTTAGATTGAAATTGCATTTTGCATCCAGTGATATTTCTTACTGCTGCTAAGGAGACTGCGTGGTGTTTGGGCTCAGGTTTGATTCCCGTGCCCTGATGAACGAGGAGTGCTTTGTTTCTAAGCCAGTACATCCGTCCAGCTGTGCAAGAGCAGTCTTGGGGAGTGCAGCCCCTGCAGAAGGGGGAGTATCTGCAACCTCTCTCGAGGGCAGGGAGTGATTCAGAGATAAGAGGAGGAAGGTCGTTTTTATCCTCCCGGCTTTACCTCCCAGCTCTTCCCACACACAAGAGCAGAACTTAACACTTCAAGGAGCAGCTCCCTCGTGCATCTGTGTCTGGCAGGTGACTCACACGTTTTCCTGTCCCGGAACTTTACCATTTCCAAACTTGAGGTATTTCTTGCCTTTTGTTCAGTCTTGTCCTGAAATGCTTTGCCGGATCAATTTTCCTCTTGATGCTGCTCTGCAGGTGCAAATTGTTCTCCCCAGAAAGGGGAACAATGCTTTAATGAAGTTGAAAAATTCTCTCATGAATGTCATGATGTCACTTAGGGGATTTTTTTTCTCTCAAGTGCTTCAGTGTTGTTCAGCCCCTGTGTCAAGGTGGGTACTCATCCCACTGAAGTTGGGGGAGTTGGGTTTGGAGGAAAGGGGAGGGGGGGAAAAAAGGGCATTTAATTGCTCCTCCCAGCCCCCTGGGAAATGATCTCGTTGAAAAAAGAAACAACCAAACCTCAGCACCAGAAAAACCACGTTTCCAGTTGATCAGTCCCCGGATCCAGTTTGTCAGGCACAAGGGCTTGTGCTGACACAGCGAGGAGCCAGGAACAGGCAGGGAGGAGGATGAGCACAGCCTCTTTCCGTGGGGTCATTCCTTTGAAGGCCTGTCAGGGAAACACTGGCATTGTCTTGGGAGGGCTCCAGTTGGTGAGGATGGGACAGACCAGGGAGAGTTTCTGTCCTCAAGGGCACTTTGTCTGGATCTCCTGCTTGGAAGTGGCTGGCACAGATAAATCACGCAGCGTTTTATTTTTTGCATGTAGCTTAAAAACTTAAAGCTTCATGAAATAAAGTCAGCATTGACTTCTTGTTTTTGGTGTTTGTTCAAGTTCTTGAGAGCAGTGTATTAAGAATGGGGAGAAAGAGAGGAACAAAGCAGGATTTTATTCAAATAATGCAACATTTTGGTTTATGACCATCATTTTTTTGTTGCTGGGTGCAGTGCAGCAAAGGAGTCACTTTGGACAGTGACTAAGTCACAAAGCACACCTGTGGTGATAACCATAACACACAAACCAAGCTAGTTTAGAGGCAAAGAGCACTTTGAACATAACAGTCTGCTCCACGGATGAACATATGCCTTCTGTCCATCTCTGTCACTAACAGAAGTGAAAGTTGGCATAACAGCTCTCTGGTATTTTTGTGAAGCATCAACTTGATCCAGGATCTCCTCAGGGATAAATATAGTGGCCAACTTTCTGTGCTCAACTTGAGAGAAGGGCTTTTCTGGAGCTTGTGTGCAGGGGAAGTATCTGCAGCTGTGTAAAATCACTCTGTAAATGCTTGTGTCTTCGAGCTGAGAACCTTTCCTTGTATCTTTGAGTTGAGGTGGATTTTAGAAACATTCTAGTACCTGCAGCACAACTGGGTTTTGCAAAAGTACAGAGTATATGGGATGGCACAGAGTGATGAGTGGATGTACCAGCTCCCTCTGTGCCCTCTTTAGCCAAGCACTGGTGGAACAGCTGTGCCGAGGGCTGTGTTTGTTATGAAAGTTGATAGGGATGCTAATTCCTCCCCTGCTTTGAACAGTTGTGTTGTGTCCCAGCACTGCTTAGTTATGTCAGGGTATGGCCTAACTGAGGTTAGGCCTTCAGTAATTTTATTGTCACTGGTTTTGGAGAAGTGTTTCAAGTTGTGACACCCAGTAAACACTTCCCTCAGTGAAAATCAGACTTGAAGCAAGGTTACCAGTAGAACTCTATAAATGAGCTTCATTTCAAATAGATATCTTACATTGAAAAAAATGAAAACAATCGCAGAATGTTTTGAGGAGGGACCCGTGTCTTCAGTGGTGCCTTTCATTGTAATCCAGAGATGGCTGTCATGTCAGCCTTTCCAAACCACTGGAATGTTTGTCAATAGAAGTAACTCAAGCAATTGATTTGTAACAAAATTACTGTGCACCCGATCTAGGACATATTTAATCTGAGATAAATTGAACCTGTGATGTTGTTTATGAAGACCCTACGAGATGAGCTGGGGGAACAGGAGGTGTTGAACTCTGGTGCTGAGCTGGTTCACTGTTTCCACCTGGCAACTGGGTCAGCTACACCAGCAGGAAATGCTGGGAGTTGTGCTCTGGTCCCCAGGTAACTTCAGGTGAAACCAGAAGTGAACCACCCTATGAAAAGAAAATCAAGACCACGGTAGCACCTCGGGATTTTATTCTATTTGTGTATTTTCCCTTCTTTAGGCTTATCTAGCAGCTTGTTCTCTGCAAAGTCCAGGCTTGATGCTGCTGTCAGTGAATGCGGTGGGTTTTCCAGCCATTTTAATCCACAAAGTTGAAGGTGCCAGCTAAGTAACTGATGCTTGAGAGCTTTGTAAAGCACACTGTTAGGGGTCCTGCTTTTGGGGTAACTTTCCAAATGTGGTATTAACCAAATCTGAAATCATTGCAAACAGCATAACTGAATGCAGAGCTGCTGAAACAACCACCTGGTTCACTGCCAGGAAAAGGAAGGCAGGGACATCCCGATCCAGCAGATCTTGGATTAGAATTTGACGTGTAAATACTTGATATCGTGTTGTTAGTTGGAATTTCTGCATAGAAGTCAATTATGGACAAGGCCACTCAAAGAGGAGGAGGAGACTTTGTTCTGAAAAGTGTGTTTTTTCTGGTTGAAGGTTTTTTTTAACTCTTGGCAGGGAAGGTGTCTGCACTTAAACTACTCAGGAACTTGCACTCAAATTTTCACGTGCTGATGTGGAGGCCCCTTGGATTGCTACCTGCCTCAGGATTTGAGAGGTGTTAGTGTCAGTGCTGTGGGGCTGTACGTGCTGCTGATGTCATACACAGCTTTTCTGTCGCCAGTATTTCACATGGGAATGAGAAAGGACTATATACATGTTGGAAGAAGGATCGTCCCTGTCCCAAGGTGGCTTTTCTGAACGTATGCCCGGTCTTACTTGTGTTTATCCCAAGCCCAGGGTTCTTTAGTGTGTTCGAAGTCCTTGAACTAAAGACATGAGCACTGTATTACCCAGTGAAAACACGGATTACTTAAAGGAAGATCTCTTCCAGAAAGCTCCCCTTAGGCAAAAAGTTGTGCCAGTAATCTTACACATCTGCTGAAAAACCCTTTGAAAATGCTTACATAGTTTTGCCTCCCTTTTTCACCTTTATGTCAGGTGCATTTGGATTTGCGTTGGGCAGTTCCTCTGTGTAGCAAAACCGTAGGGACTCCTTGAAGAGGAGAGAAGAGGCACTGGACAAATGGGAACCACAGGAGTGTGTCTTCACACAGTTGCTTTTTAATAATGTTCTAGTCCAGGTCACCTTCAGGACTGCGCTGTGGATAAGCAAAGATATTTTCTCTCGTCCTTCTTTCTTGCTTTGCTTTTCCTTAGGGAATTGAAATGCTAAAGAATAGGGCTGATTTGGGCACCGACAGGGTGGAGGGCTCCTGGCTGGTGAGCAGGGCTTGTGCTCTCGGGGCTGCATCTCTTGATGCTGCTGGCCTGCAGAACTGTTCAGGTGTCAGCTCCATTTAGGCAGAGATCAAGACTTAATCCAGCAATAAACAGTCAGTCTTGAAACCTCTGTAGTGTTTTGCATCTTTTAAAGGGACATAAAAAGCTTTGGATGTGTTAATCATGGCACTTTCAAAGGTAGTTAAGTCAGACACTTTTCAAAGATCCTAGTTTCCTTGGAGCTGTGGAAAACCTACATCTCAAGGATGCCTTAAGGAGTAGAATTTCATCCTCTCTAGCTTTGTCTCCTTTCCGAAATGAGTAACACTAAATGAACAGAAAACACTGAATGTGTCTGAAGGGCCTGGAATGCATTGCTGCTGCCCTAGGCCCGGGGAAGGATAGGCTGGAGAGAAATGAAAGGTCTGTCTTGGCAGAGCAATGTGTTTTTGAGTGGGAAATCATCTTGGATGGTCAAAGAAGTTGTTACAAGGTTGCTAGAGAAGGAAAAATATGTGGATTTGTTATCGGAGTTTCCTTGTCTGTGGGATGTAACAGAGCTGAAGCAAGGAGGGTGTGACACTGAGAACGGGCAGCAAGGATCATCTTGTGACTGGAAAACTCATGTGAAAGCTCCACTGCAGCTTCTGGCATGCTCAGAAATGCTCAGAAGGAGACACTGAGTTATAAGGATAAGGGAATAAAAAGAAATGAGAATAAAAGCACGTGTTAAAGGGGGCATGTTTCTATCAGGTTAAAGCCCATCATCCCCTTACGCCCACCACCCCAGTAATGAAAATAAGGGAAGGAAGTACATTTCTTTTATTTGACGTTCACTAAAGTGCCTGCCTGAAGGATGTTGGAAATTCAGTCAGGCTGACAACTGTGGAGCTGTGATTGCTGCAAGAAGCAAAGAAAAAGAAACCAGTATACAGTGTGAAAATAGAAAAAAGCAGATGAGGGCCGTGACTTGAGACGGTGCCTGAGGTTTTTGGGTTTAGACTGACTTGTTTTCATGCAGTCACTAACCACTGAGGACCTAGAGGAAGAAGGAACTGATGAGTCTGTCTGGAGAGAGAAGCTGGAACAGTAGGTTTAAAGCTCTTTTTGGTTTGTATTAACATAGAACTAAGCAACCTTTCAAACTGCTCAAGTGGTGACTGAGGCCAACTTCTGCAAAGCAGGGGTCATACTTTGGGGTATCACATGATTTTTTTATTTAAAAAAGAAAATATGATCTGAGAAGTAGCAGAGAAGAGCATTTGTAGTGTCTTATTGGTTATACTGATATGAAGGAGTGCTGAAAGCTCTAGGCAGAGCTGGGGCTGTAGTTCCTAATGAAGGTTGATAAATCCTAGTGCATTTTTCTGGAGCAGTGAGTACCCTTAGGGGTGTGTGCTTGGGAAAACACTCAGTTCTGACTTAGTTGCAAAGGGTTTTGAAAAACTGTTTTATTCTAGCAGCAGATAGGAAGAACTGGGCTCAGTCCAGCAAAATGAACGTGGAAGTATCATCACTAAATAGGGAAGAATTGGGTCCAGCACAAGTCTGAAACAGCGTTTGAAAGATCTGTCTGGATATTCCTTGCACCATCAAGTGTTTTTCTTGCATATAAGCAACTGCTCCTGTATCTTACCATGGGTTTTTATTTCATGATAGAATGGGGAATTGGATCATTTGAACATTTTAATGATGGAATTTTCCCCTTTGGAGATTAATAATTTCAAGGGTATTTCTAATCCTTGTGAAATGTCAATCTTGCAAGTGTTTCCTGCTTGAGGACTTTATGGGGATAGATACCTGAGTTTCTGAGGTATTCCATAGACAGCGGTGGGGAGTTGGCCTCGTTGTGCTCTACACTTAGCAGATAAACAGAATGGCACAAAATTTAGGCTGGAAACCCACCTTGCTTTTTGGTCTTAACTGTCTTAGGAACTTCTGGGTTCTATGTGGACTGCTGACCTACTGCTGGAAAAGGAAATACTTGGAAAGCCATGCTGGAACGGATAACTGAGCGATAATTTGTCCTGTATCGAAGGGCTGTTTCCAACTCTTTGTTTTCCATTCTTGAAATGATTTGATTTTTTAATAATTAGTACACCTCATGATTTTCCTGAAGAAGGTGTTGACAGCTGTGTGGGAGAGGGTTTAAACATTCCAACCTTGACAGTGTGCTCTGTGGCTCTGAAAACACACAAAAAAGTGTGTTTATATGCTTTGGGACAGTTGGTGACCAGTACTGCTCGATCAGCTGGAAATAGATAACAATGTGCTTTTGTGATATAAGAGTGGGAATTGTCTGATCAATTGTTCAGTGCTCACATTTCTGGGTGCCAGAATCTGTCTCAGATCAATGGCTGCAATGCTTGTGCTTCAGGATGATGTGATGCCAGTTCAGAATTCCTGCTGGCCTGTGTGATACTGCAAGATGGAATGAAGAATCTGCTTAAAAACTGTCTGAGCTCTTGAGCACTTATGGCTCCTCTCTGCATGAACAAGAGTGTTCTTGTGGAGGTTTTATTTGTCCTTAGGTCAGATGCTATGCCTTTCACTTAATTTTAGTTGCCAGGGGTGTTTGGGGAACACAGTGCAGAGTAAAGCAGCCTAGATTTGTGCCCATCCCTGGCTCAGACGGCTGCGTGGTTTTGAGGTACCTCTTGGTCAGGAGAAAAGGCTCGTCTTTAGTAGTGAATGGAAACTGAGGAGGGAACAGACTGGATCATGTCCTTCAGACTAAAGCTAAATAAAGGTTTTCAAATGGAAGCTGAGATGTTCCAGAAAGATAGTGTGTTTTATCTTTTCTGATCAAACACTTCAAGTAATTCCTAGAGCTGAACTTGATAGTGAGGAAGAAGCAGGTTTGTGTTTACCTGTGCAGAGCATGAAAATACATTTCCTGGCCTGTGTATAAAACCCAGAAGCACACAGTAGAAACACAAAAGAATTTAATCACAGACATCTAAATTTTTTTGGTTTTTTCCCCTAGAAAATTCTTTTTTTGTTTCTTTATTTTTCAGGAACAGAATGGAAGGCTGCCTTAAAGCCTTTAGTTTGCACCATTGGTTTTTTAGTAGAACATGAAGAGTTAGGGATGGGCTTTTTTTGTTGTTTGATACTCCATACTGTACATGTTTATAAAGTACAAGGTGTCATTTGGCAAACAAATGCTTCTCTCTAAGCCAGGACAAGAGAGCTGTGGATTAAGGTGGGCCAGGAGAGGGTAGGGGGTGAGGGAGCCACAGGGACACAAAGGGGATTGGGCTGTGGAGGGTTTGAGTGTTACATTTGGAGCGTTGTTTGCTGCCCTCAGACAAATGGTCAGAGTGATGTGCTCTCAGTGCCAGGGAGGTTCTTCCTGCCCCCATGGCTCACATGTACAGCCTGAGTCCTCATGGTGTGAGAGAAGCTCTGAATTCTTCCCTGAGGTAGGGGTTCGTAGGGGAAGTGATGCTGCTGCAGATAGGACTCCGCAGTTTTCCAGGCGGGATGGGAAATGGTTCAGCTCCAGAGGGGAGCTTATTCCTCCTCCTCCTGCAAGTCTTGGGCTGTTTTGTAGAGCTGGAGGAGACAATGCCATCAGTTGGCCCTGTGAGGGGCAGACAGCAGCTTTTGTTCCTGTGCTGTGCTGCCTTTCCATTTGGAAATGTTTGCCGTGAAGTCTCTCCATCGCGGCGCTAAGTTGTGTGTGTGACGCTTTTTTTTGGTGTGATACAAGGTAGCTGCTAATTCTTTCTGAAGCTCAGAAGACTGAATAACTAGTCTTTTGAGACATGAGTGTTACGTGGGAGGTGGTGGCTGGTTTTTTCTCCTTTCTTTTTTTATCTGTATACAAAGAAATCCTTCAAGCTGGCAGGGACAGCTAACGTTGGTGTGTGACTTGCTGGGTTGCATGTGCACTGGAGCGGTTGCATGTACACCGGAGCAGTTGCAAGGGGCTGCTGGGGATGTCAGAAATGCTGCCCTGCAGGCAGGACTGCGGGGGAATCACCAAGTACTATCCTGTGCTTTTTCCTTGCACTAAGTGTAGTAAAATATTGGAGGCTCCCAAAGTGGAACAGCAGCGTGGACAGCCTGAGCAGGTGTTAAGTTTGGGTAAAATGAGGGACTTTGTGATGGGTGAGTAGGACCCATCAGCAATTCCCCTGTTAGGTGATTAAATAACATTACTTCTTCGTGGAAGAACGTAGCTATGCCTAAAATTTGGAATATTATCTAGAATTTCTCTTTGTAATATTAGTAGCCAGTCTGGTCAGCTTTCTAAGAATAAGGTAAGAGCATTCTTGTTGTTAAGTGAGTGTTTGTTACAGTTGGAGTCTTTTTTGGGCAAAGATGATGTTGATTAAACCAAGTGATAACTATGAGCATTTTTTCAAGTCAGAACATGAATTTAATTCCTTTGGCCACTAGACCCCATTGTGCTCTGCTGAAACAAGCTCACAAGAGAGGAGATTTTTATGGGGGTGACAGGATTTATTGTGCTTCATGTTTCGAACTGGAAAATGAGTTATTTTGAGAGCCGCAGATCTGATCGCTTGGTGATTTTTTCACCTGCTGTGTGCAGAATCAAACCTCCCAGGGTATCCCTGTCACCTGGTGTTGATGGAACATGGAAAATATCTTTTTTTTTGTCCAGTTGATGTTCTGGGTGAGGCAGAAATGCGTAGGTAAGAAGCGGGTGCCCACGTTGGCAGATGATGGTGTCTCAAAGCAACGGGGTCAGTGCCTTTGATGTCTCCCAGCCCTGTCGGGGGTTCCTGGAGCAGCCCTGGAGGGACCGAGCGGTGCTGCCGCGGCGTTTCCAAGCAGGCCACTTCGAGGATGTTTCTGGGGGTCCCAGCACATACCCATAGGGGCTGCTTTATGTACCCCAGAGGGTGCTTTGTGTACCCGGGGTGTGCGGGGCCGGCCCCCTCCGCGCAGCAGTGGGGTGTGCGGGGCCGGTCCCCCCCGGTGCAGCAGTGGGGTGTGCGGGGCCGGTCCCCCCATGCAGCAGTGGGGTGTGCGGAGCCGGTCCCCCCCGGTGCAGCAGTGGGGTGTGCGGGGCTGATCCCCCCATGCAGCAGTGGGGTGTGCGGGGCTGATCCCCCCATGCAGCAGTGGGGTGTGCGGGGCCGGTCCGCCCCTGTCGGCAGTGGGGTGTGCGGGGCCGGTCCGCCCCTGTCGGCAGTGGGGTGTGCGGGGCCGGTCCGCCCCTGTCGGCAGTGGGGTGTGCGGGGCCGGTCCGCCCCTGTCGGCAGTGGGGTGTGCGGGGCCGGTCCGCCCCTGTCGGCAGTGGGGTGTGCGGGGCCGGTCCGCCCCTGTCGGCAGTGGGGTGTGCGGGGCCGGTCCGCCCCTGTCGGCAGTGGGGTGTGCGGGGCCGGTCCGCCCCTGTCGGCAGTGGGGTGTGCGGGGCCGGTCCGCCCCTGTCGGCAGTGGGGTGTGCGGGGCCGGTCCGCCCCTGTCGGCAGTGGGGTGTGCGGGGCCGGTCCGCCCCTGTCGGCAGTGGGGTGTGCGGGGCCGGTCCGCCCCTGTCGGCAGTGGGGTGTGCGGGGCCGGTCCGCCCCTGTCGGCAGTGGGGTGTGCGGGGCCGGTCCGCCCCTGTCGGCAGTGGGGTGTGCGGGGCCGGTCCGCCCCTGTCGGCAGTGGGGTGTGCGGGGCCGGTCCGCCCCTGTCGGCAGTGGGGTGTGCGGGGCCGGTCCGCCCCTGTCGGCAGTGGGGTGTGCGGGGCCNCGATGGAGGCGTACGTGCTGGAGGACATCCTGGAGGTACGGCCGCGGCTCCAACAAAGGGGTGCGGGCGGGCGGGGGCGGCCCCGATCGCACGGGTGAGGGGGGGGCCTGGCCCGAGCGGGGCCGCCGCCTGCGCTCGCTCTGCCTGCTCCGGGGTAAGGGCGTGCGGGGGTTTGGCTGCCGTGGACTCGCAGGGTCAGGGAATGGTCTGCGTGGGAAGGGATGCCTTGGAGATCACCCAGTGCCATGGCAGGGGCACCTCCCGCCAGCGCAGGGTGCTCCAGCCTGGCCTTGGATGCTTCCAAGGATGGGGCAACCACTGCTTCTCTGGGCAGCCTGTGCCAGGGCCTGCCCACCCGCACAGGGAACAGTTTTGTCCTGATAAGTCAATCTAAATCTGTTCTCCTTGGATTTGAAGCCGTTCCCCCTTGTCCTGTCACTCCAGGCCCTTGTAAATAGTCTTGCTCCATCATGCCTGCAAGTTTCCTTCAGGAACTGGAAGGCCACAGTTATGTCACCCTGAAGCCTTTTCTTTTCCAGGCTGAACAGTCCCAGTTCTCCCGACCTCTCCTCAAAGGAGGGGTGTTCCATCTCTCTGATCACCTTGGGACCCTCTCCAGCAGCTCCATGTGTGCTGTGCAGGGACCCCAGAGCTGGATGCAGCACTGCAGGTGGGGTCTCACCAGAGCAGAGGGGCACGTTTGTTGCACTGTGTAATTTCTCTTAGGCATTTCCGGTTGTCTTAGGCATAGCCTGCTCTTCCTTCTTCTGCAGAAGCAGATCTACCTCTGCAGCAGCGATTTATTATGAAATAAATGACATTGTCCTTTCCTGTGAGGCTAAGTTGGAAAAGCCCTTTCAGCCAAGTGGAGAGGACAGCCTAGAAATCATAAAGTACAACTCATGTTCCAGGTGACACAGCTCTCTGTTCCAGATCATAGTTGCTGTAATAGTTCAAAGAAATATTGGCAAGGGTGGCCCAGAGAAGCTGTGGCTGCCCCATCCCTTGCTGTGTCCAAGGCCAGCCTGGGCAGAGATTGGAGCAACCTGGGATAGCGGGAGGTGTCGCTGCCCATGGGAGGGGTAGCTGAGCTTTAAGGTCCCTTCCAACCCAAACCATTCTATCATTCAATGAAATACTTTTTTTCCTGCCCGTGGTATTTCAGGTTTTGCAAGCAAAAACATGATTTCATTGCCAGATGACTTGTCAAAATATTTGCATGTGTTCTTTATTGCAGCAAGAGGTTGCTACCTTATTATCTGCTGTCAGAATTTACACGAAACAGTGCTTCCAGTGATGCTTGTCTTGCAGGCATTTTCCCTCAGTAGCCACACTTAGGTTGCTCTAAAGTTTTCAGTCCATGGCAATACTTGGTGTTAACTTCCGTGTGACCCTTGGAACTGTTCAAGGTAATTGCACCCCGAAGATGAACTCAGCTGTTCCCTCTGTGCTGGAGAGCCCAGTGCAGATGTGTGAGCAGGGCATTTCCACCAGTATTTGTGTGGCTGGGTTCCTGGGGGGAGTTAGGAAGATCAAGAGCAAACTGGGCTTTGTGCCACCCAACAAATATTTCAGTGCTTCTCTTGGTTTATTGCATACTAAAAGCTTTTTCTTCCTTTTTTTTTTATTTTTTTTCATTCCTTAACCACAATTGTCATGCACAGCTTCATTATATGTCAAGTTAATAAGGTACGTGGTGCTTATTAATAGTCCTCTTTGGAAAGGCAGCTGGGAGGTTAATTTTGTCAGTATAGCAGAGTTTTGGGGTTGTTGTGTGAACTGAAAAACTGCATCTTGCTTCCCCAAGTGGATGGGGTGCCTTTGCTTTTGATAGTTTCACCACACATTCTCTTCCTGGTCACCAGACCAACCGGATCCAGGTTAGACATGCGTGGCTTGTCTGGCTTTGGTTGTGTGTGAAGGTATGGCTGAATCAGTCCATGAATCCCTGAAATGCTCTGGTAGCAGTGGAAGCTGTTCGTAATTTCTTCACACATCAGTAGAAGCGACATAATTGTCCTGCATTCCAGGATGTGTCCAGAAGTACCACTTAGTTCCCTCAAAACTTGTTTCTGTGGTAACTCAGAGCAGTGTGTTGATGGTATCTGTCTTATTTTCCCATTTCAGGGCTTTTTTTGCCTTCTGTGGAGCAGTTTCTGGTGCTCATTCAGAGACCAGCAGCATGAAGGTTGAGAGAATTGCTCTTGCTTATGCAGCAGCATCTGTCACCTCCGTTGCATTGAACATGCTTAGAGCTGCTTAGTATTTAGTTCAATTTGGAGTGATCAGACCCTGCCTCTTCACAAAATCTTCAAGAACGTTTTCCCTCTGGGTTGGCTCTGACTTGAAACAGGCAAATGAGGTGTTTTCTGCAGCGTGCTGGTTCTCTTGCATTAGTGCAGGGACCGAGGTTCAGATGGTGTTGAGGTCCCTACTGCCAGGGCCCTGTGGGTGCTTCTGGGGCCAAAATCCCTCCTGAGTGATGAAACAAACCTAAGTCTTCAGCAAATTTAATGCAGCTGCAGGCAGACGTGGCTGTCAGCCCAGAGGAGTTCATGCGGTGTCCTGGCTGCCCTGTGCTTAGGCCACCTTCAAACAAGGTGCACTTGGTGCAGAACCGGAGCTGGCTTTGCAACTCTCAGCTGAAGATGAACGTTCTCTTGGCTCTGGCTTTTGAGTCTGGCATTGAAAGCTCTGTGTGGGAATGCAGTCGAGTAAAATCATAGCACCATGGGGCTAATGTGCAGTCAGCTTCTGTTCACTGGGTTCTTCTGCTCCTGTATCTTGGCCACAGGTGTTTGTTGGTGCGTGACCTTACTGACACAAGGCCTTTTTTGTTAGTGTAACCTTTCAGGTTGTGGCTTTTGTGTGCCAGTGAAGGAGTAATTACATGGCAGGAGAGCTTAGTATGGCATTCAGAGTAGCTGTAAACCTGTAGTTGTGTTTCTGCTGCTTGAGTTAGTCAACAGAAACATATTTTCAGGTGGGAGAATTGGGAGGTATGCTCTGTCCTGACAGAGCAGGATGTGATCTGCACTGTTGTGTGCTGAACTTGGGCTGACAGCTCAGAAATCCACTTAGGAAGCTTAGGACAGCGCAGGGGTAAGTGTCTGTTCTCTGTGTTGATTTGAGACTTTACAAGAGCAGCAGCCACATGTTCTGACCTTCAGGTTCTTTGAAAGCTCATCTCTGCATGGCTTTAGGGAGCCAGGCTGGAGTCTAGCATATGTGTCACTTCCTTTGTGTCTTGTCTAACTGCTTTGATGTCCTTCAGCTTCCACTTACCTTCGACTGAAACACAAAATCAGAGCAGAATCCCCTTCATTTGTTACTGTAGCATTGGGAGTATTTCTTGATTGCTCCATGAAACACCGATGGCAGGGAGAGCAAGTGTGGAATAGCAGAGTCATGTCTACGGTGCACGTTCAGACATCAGGGAGGCCTCTGCAATGCCATTTTTCTTTTCTCTAACAGGCCAAGGCTTTTAATATTTATAATCATTGTAGTCTCTTAGTCTGAAGATTAAAATCAGCATTATATTGCAGTATTTGGGCATTAGTAGCTTTCCCACGTTCCAGCTCTTGAAGGGGCTAATCCTTTCCCTGTTTTCTTTCTCACAGTTTCTCTTGGTAGTCTTGTCTGGTTTACTTTTTTCTATGTTTAATATGTTTACTGTGTTCCTATCTTTTTCAAGAGTTTGCCTATGTGAAGTTGCTATCAGCTGCTAAAGTGCTCCAGTGTTTCTTAGTGATTTCAGTCATGGAATATCCTGAGTGATTCCCCTTCCTTTGGAGCTGCTCTTTTCCTCATACTGCCTCTGCCCATTTTTCCTGTGCTGTGAGGCAAAGGGCTTGGAACCAGCATGTGTTGAATCTTCTAGAAGAACAAATCCTATCCTGGAGTCCTGTTGCTTTCCCCCTCCCTGCTGATTTGGTAAGACTGTTGTGCAGGGCAGGGAGCTGGACCTGGACCTGGATTCCCTTCTGTGACAAATGGGAAGTAAAATCTGGGAGATGCAATTTCTTTGTGTCTTGGGCTGTTTCTTCTTGACTTGCAGGAGGAGGATATAAGCGTGCTGCTATAATTGGGAACCATTCTCATTATTTATGCTTTATTGCTTTATCTTTTTCGGTAATGGTTTGTTCTTGGTGCAGTAATATGAAAATACAATTATTGTGCGAGAAACCTCTAAGGCAGTAAAGCGACTTCATACTTGGTAACTGCTGTTCAAAAGGTCAGTGTTACTCAGTGGCTGTGTCTGCCACTGAGGGCTTTGCTAATTGGGAGAGCTTTACCAAAGCCTACACTGGCAGGTGGGTTTAGGTGATGTGCAGAGGCCTCTTTGGACCCAGACTCTTTCACGCTGTTTGTTCAGCTTGAATCCTTAATCAAAAACACTGAGAAAATTGAAAGAGGTGTTTCAGACAGGTGAATTTATGTAGATTCTCCCCCTCTTCATACATCCTGTCTTTGAACTTCCATAGAAATGTGTAAAAAGGCCATTTCCATGGCTAGGGTACT
The DNA here is from genome assembly GCA_013399695.1 of Formicarius rufipectus. NCBI lineage: Eukaryota > Metazoa > Chordata > Aves > Passeriformes > Formicariidae > Formicarius > Formicarius rufipectus. The sequence goes on from VXAU01001186.1 coordinate 326,764, forward strand.
CATTCCTTTTTTCCTACATGTGCCTGAAATTTCTTCAGATCTTTGCCTTGCTGGAATTTGCTGGCTGTGTTGACTGATAGGAAGTCACATGCCCTAAAGCTGTAACCCACACTCCAAACAACCTGTTGCACTGCCTCAGCATCAAAATCCTGTGGGAAGGAAACCCAGGGAACTGCCTGTTATAAATAGTACTTCTCTTTTGATTTATGGCTGTGTAAACATGGAATAAATGTGGTAAAATATCTTTGTGGAACAGATGTGATCGAAACCATTAAGGGGAAAGTAGAAATCAAAATTGTGGTGATTTGAGGCAACTTGGCACATGTTTTCATATCTAACGGGGAAAACAAACAGTGAAAAGGAAGGACTCCACTTAAAATTGCTGTCTTTGCCCTTAAGCCTTGATTTATTTTTATAAATAGAGCCTATTTTTGAGACGATGGGAAAAATAGATATATTTGGATTTAGTTGTACTTGTGCCTTGCTTTAGCTACCTTCACAAGTCTGTTCATTTACCATATGTAGAAACTGTTCAAATCTGTTCAGTATGCAGCAGCTTTCAGTTGGGTGTGCCAAATAGAGAGGAGGGGGGAAAAAAAAGTATAATTCATTTATTAGGTATGACTAGCAGTAGTTCGTATTGAAATAAGGACTCAATGACTGTCAGGCTTGTCAGAATTTTAACCAAATGAGTCGAAATGATTAGAAATAATTCCTGCTGCCCTCAGTTCCCCGGGCGGTAACAATAGGAATTCTAATCAGATCCTGAATCCAAGTGCCTCCTGCTGTAACTTTATCCTCTCGCTTCTCATCGTGAGAGAAGATTGGGGAACTGGGCCGTTCTGGTTCCTTCATTGAAAAAAATGCTGCCATTGTGAATGCCAGAAAAGGGAAGGAAATCCCGTTACGTTTCAGCTGCTGCAGTGCTCTGCCCTGCCAGGCTCGAGCGTGGCCTGTGGTGGGGACGGTGCTGCTGCTTCAGTGAACTTCACAGGGCAGGAAGCAATACCCATGGATTACATGGGAATAATTGGAGTTAATTTCAAAGCTCTTGGCCTAACTAGTCATATCCTCTTGAACTGTTTTTGGTTAACTTTATAAAAGCCTCTACATAATACTTTGACTTGGTTATGCTGTGGGAGGAGAGATACCAGCAATTATTAATATCAGTAATGATTTCAGCAGGATAATGACGTGGGAAAATGTTTGTTTCTACTGTCCCCTGCCTGATGGGTTAAATTGAATGTGGGCTGCAGAACTTCTGGGGGCAGGATACAGGCAAATTCTTGCCATGTGCACAGGGGAAAAAAGGGGGTTCTATAGCTTGCTCTGCAATTGAATGGCACTTGGCATTTAGTTTTCCTAGGGTGAACCCTTTTCCTGAGGTTCATTTAAAACACTTTCCTTACGGAGCCGTTCTTGAGTGTCCAGGCTCCACTGGATGGTGAATTTTGGCAGTTGTAACTTTAGTGTCTTTGCTGTTTCCTGGTTTGGGAAGTTAGGGTGAGGGGAATGGGAGTTACATGTGCGTGTGCTAAACAGTGTGGCAGTTTCACTTGAACTTTGGGCAGACTTGAAACAAAATGCATGTCTGCTGTGTCTCTATCCTTTTTTTATTAGTAGAGACATGTTTGATGTCTCTGTCCTTTGAGTAACAATAATTTCCCCTGATTGTATGGGTTTTCTTCTTTCTAATGTGCTTTGGTGCTCCCTTCTCCTGTCGATCGGTCACTTAGTGTAGCATGGCTAGAGTAAAGGAGGCCCCACCTGGCATCAAGAAAGACGAGTTTGTTGGGCAAAGAAACCCCATTTCTGTGGTTCTTCCAGACCCTGGAATAGTGTTTTTCATTACACCTGTGAAGAGAGGGGTGGAGTTGTCTTGTAGGATGCCATGTCAGTGGACTGATGCTCTCATTGCTTTGGTGGTGGGAAGGGAAAGCTGTGACTAAGTCAAAGCTCCACGTGGCGTTGCTCAAAGAAAAAATTTGTTCTCACGTTGCAGCTTTTTGCTTTACATACCCACTCACCAGTAGATACTGTATTGCTGTGAAGAAGCCCCTGCACACGTCAGTGTTCCATTCATGCCAGAGGGAATTCTGAGTTGGACCGGAACAGGGTAGCTGTTGGTGTGTTCATCCTGTCCCTCCTCCACATGTCCTCCTTCCCTTCTGCTGCCTCATCCTTCAGTGCAAAGCACTTGCTGCTGTGAGGTGCAGCCGACCAAAACTACTTACAGGAGGGAAAGATTGCCTGCCAAATTTGTGTAAGAAAACATGTGGGCAGCTTAAAACTATTTCTGCTTCAAGCCCAACTGGTGGTGTGCAGTTCAGGCTGCTTTGCTCACTGCATTTTATGCTCAGTAGCCACAGTGAGTGAATGAGTAAATTTGTGTCCTTTGGGTGCCTGCTGCCTGAAAGGCACATGGCAGAGTATGGGCAAGAGTGGTCAGAAGTGAGCATCTGAGAGGATTTCCTTTGAGCAGGAACACTGAGGAAGAAACAATCGGCTTAGGTGTGTTTTCAGGATTTTTTTTCAAGGCTTGTATTCCCCAGTGTTGTCTTGGAGGAAACAGTTCTGGAGGGAGTATGGGTTTATACGTAGTGGGCAAAACAGACAGACCGGAGTGGGAGGAGGAGGGCTTTTCTTCCTTGTGATGGTGGGAGAGATGGCTGACTGTCATACCTTTGTCTTTTTCTGCAGACACTTTCCTTAGCAGGCAGAGACCTGCTGTTATGGAGGGGACAGGGAGGACTTGGGAGGGGTTGTGTGACCGTGCGTTTTGTCGTGCACGGCAAGGTTCCTGCAATCCCTGCTGCTGTTTTGGACTCTGTTTTGATTTGTGCCCTTCCCAATGTGGTGTTGGAGACGGCTAGGATGTACACTGGGGTACGTACTTTACACCACAGCTGAGTGACCCCCTCAGCTGCTCCAGGGGAAACTCTGCAGGGAGTTTCTGGACATGAAAGGGTGTTCAAGGTGCTTCTACAGCAGTAAAACTGGTGTTTTGTGCAGCAGTGAAATGGATTTCCCTTAGTTTTGCTGCCAACTGGAGGGCTTTGTGGTTGGGAAGGACAAGTCGTCTAAGCATCAGGTTTGTGTGCACCCTGGGTCCAGTTTGAGTAGTAAATTGGTATGAGCCTTCTAAGTGTCTGTTGGATTCACAGAGGTTGATGAGGCTTTCACAGCACTGTGGTGTTGTGGGCTCCTTTTCCCACGATGGGAACGCATGGGGTCTGTCACCGCTGCAGAACCAAGGACAGCAGGGCCTGCTGAGTGGGTGGCACTGGGTGCTGGTGGTGGGTTCCTACAGGCCCTGTCAGGGGGCTGCATTCCAGGGAAAAAAGGGAACAGTTACCTGGAAAGTTTTGGGAATGGCAGTGAGTTTTCTAGATACAGGAAACACGGTGTTTGTTGTAAAGGAGAGCATTAGGAATCAGAATAATTTGTGACAAAATCCAAGGTGTTGAATCCTTTATTTCTGTTCCCATTGTTTTTCCTGTCCTGTGATCTTACCAATCTGTATATTTTAGCATCTCTGTTTGGGGATGAAAATACGTGGACAAATGTGGATCACTTGCCTTTGGATATTGTTGAAGGAAATTACTTTTGGCTAGGTACCTTTTTCTGCACATCAAAACTTCCATGGAACGGAGTTCTGTCTTATGTTGGGAACCTTTGGGGTGTAAATAAGTACGTGATCTATTTTGGGGACAAATTTGGATTTAAGGTCAGAATGGGAAAAGAGACAGAAATAAGTCATTAGACAACAGTCGGAGCCAAGGAGTACGTTCCTGGTGGGAATTGTGCTGTTGTCCCGTCACCATAGTCATTGCAGATGCAGGAGGAACGTGGCCAAGCTGACTAGGCTGACTGCTGAAAGTCTGTGCTGGCTGAGAAATGCTTGCTGGCACACTTAGTGTAAAAATCTAAAGCATCTCTTGGTGAAGACTGGGAAAGTCCATGGTTTGTCTCTCCTTAACCTTAGAAACGGAGCGTGCCCTGTCAGGGGAAATGCACCCTGTGGAGGCTTCCTTCTGGCAAATTTATTTTGAGGGCATAGAGGTGATTCTGATTGAAAGGTAGGGAGGTGGTCTTGCCTGTGATTGGCATGATGGGCTATAAATGCCTGTCCTCTTTTTCCTCTGGATCTGCATGGTTGGCTAAGTTCAGCAGCTTCCTTGGCATGGACTCCAAAGCAGAGGAGCTGCTCCGGGTCATCTGAGGGCTGGCTGCAGTGCAGGGAGGGAGTGTGTGTTGGGGTCAGAGCTGCCGCTGCATGGGCACAGTTGAGCTCGCTGTTGGGCAGTGTGGGTGAGGGCACGGCCCCGCAGCGCTGTCTCTGCCCGGGGCTTTATTGCTGCTGGCTTTGTCCACATGCGAGTTCGGATGTCGTGTTCCCATTGTTCAGCTGTGCTGAGCTACAATTCTTAGAAAAACAACTTGTTTCAACTGGAAAGGGATGGGTGTGCACAGTTCTGAGCTGGAACTTGGACACAGCAGCTCGGGCCAGGGAAAGGGAAGAGGGGAAAAGTACGCCTGAAAAAGCATTTTTTGAGACGTTGGTGCACCGCCTATAGTGGTGCAAAGCTGCTGTAAATTCCCTTCTCAAATGACTAGTAAAGGGTCTTGGTCCGCTACAACAAAGCCTGAGAGTGACAGAGAGGTGGCAGCTTATTGAGCTGTGAAAAGAAAGCTCAAGGTACTTCTTGAAGACTCCGCAGGCCACGGATGTGTAGACAAGCCCCTTGAAGTCAACCAGTGATAAAGATAATAAATTGTCATTGGGATTTCAACCTAGGCTCCTGTAGAGATAGCACTGAAAAAATGCAGTTGTGCTTTTAACAGCTCAGGGCTTTGGGGGGTTTTTAGGTCTTCACCTTTTGCTTGGTTGTCACTTGAAAGGAAGATGCTGCAAGGATCCAAGTCAGTCGCTGTGGATCTGTCAGTGCAGCAAGGTGCTTCATTGCAGGCTTAGGAGTGCTTGTGTTGAGAAGTAATTAAATCTATCCTTGGCATGTATAGTCAAGGCAAAAGGTGAGTCCGGTGGAGAAGGAACGTGACCAACTGTTAGAGAAGGATTTTCTCTTTCTTGGGAGCTCACCTTCCTTAAACAAGGCTTAAGAGAATAATTAGTCCCTTGGAAGTAGGCCAGTGAGGAATAGGATGTAACAGTGCACAGCAGGACTCCTCAGTCCCTTTTTAGCAGCTGCCTGGTTGTCTGGAGATGCTGGTGTTGCTGTGGATGAGGTGTGCTTCAGGTAGACACCCAAAATCTTCTGTTAGGAGCAGAGTCTGCTTACTCTCCTTCCCAATTTTTACATGTTGAATGAAGAAACTGAGACCACTTCATATAGCTGTTCAGTGCTCCTTGTTTTCTCCACATTCCTTAGTTGTTACTACTGTTTCCATCAAAGCCGGCTGTGGCAGTGATTAAGGATCACTCTGTGGCGATGGGTCCTCAGGAGGTGTTTATCGAGAGAAGATGAGAGTCCTTGAGCTGTCCTTCAGGAAGACTCTGAGATGCCATTTCTGTGGCTCTTGTTACCCAGCCCGTGGCACAGCCTGGAGGGTCAGAGGGAGCTGTAACCCCCTAAGCTTTTCACAGCTGTGGTGAGGAAACCGGTTTGAGTGGCCCTATAAGTAACTTGGTAAGTAGCTTAAGTGATGCTTAGCTCAGGTACTTGAGAGGGAGTCTTAGGGGGCTGCAGTTGTTGTTCAGGTGTGACATTGGGGGATTTTGGCAGCGAGGGGAGAGGGTGATTCTGGGAAGCTCACTTGGAACCATCTCCTCCTTCGTGGTTCTGTGCTCCCTTTGTCTCTGTTACAGAGACTTAGCAGTGGGGAAGATGTGGCAGATGATTTGCTAAGGGTGCAAAAACTGCCTACACAGGCTCAAGCTGCCCCGTTAGTATCCCTCAGTTGCCATGGGTGTTCTGCAGAGAGCGGTTTCCATTTTGGTTTGCAACAGCACAGGAACAGCCTTTATTCCAGGTGTTGGCTGTTTGTGGCTCTGATGTGCAGCACCACATCTCGGGTGATATATATAGGTGGATATGAGCTATTTATACACTCTCAAAGCTTTGCTTTTGTGGTCAGTTCTTTTCAAGCCCACTCCAGAAGAGATGGTTTCTATCAAAAGCCCAGTTTTTATGATGTTTGGAGGGAGAGCAAAGGGGCAAACCTGCGTTCTGGGGATTGTATCAAAAATGTGGCAGCTTTTAATTTTTGATTTAAGTGTTGTCTGTAGCTGAGCTGCCACGACTGTTTCAGTGGGGCTTTTAATTGTGATTTTTAGATCTTGTTATTTATGTCAGAGACTGAAACGTGTATATTTTCCCCCCTACATAGATGTGAAATTGGGGCAGGGAGCTTGAAATGACAGTGAGACGAGGTGTTGTTATTTTTGCATTGGCATGAAATCTTTCTCGCACGAACGGTTGCAGCTGAATACCAGTTAATGCATGAATTTGCTTCATGTGGAAGTGTGCCAAGTGCTTGGAATTAGGACTTGAAATGGAAAAAAGAGTATTATTTCATGTAGTGTCACAACCTTCTCAGAGCTTTCAGCCTGCCTCCCTGTGTTTTCCTTGCTGTGTGTGCTGCCGGGAATGCAGCGTGGGGAGGAGAGGAGGGAATTTTCCTGTGAATACCTCAGCACCTGTCTCGTCATCAGAAGCACACTGCAGTCCTAATGCAGGTGTCCCTGCAGCAGAGATTCCCTGCTGCCAGTCTGGGGGCTCTCTTATGCTGTTTCAGCAGCGAGGACTGGTACTCCTCTCACCTCCCTCCCCGTCGGTGTTTTTTTTGGCAGCAGCGAGAGAAGTGGAGTGTATTCTTGAAGGGATAAAATGAAAGAAGACACTATTGAGATGTCCCAGCTGCCAGATTTCTGCTGACCGAGGCGTTTTGGTTTGGGGAGGGTCAGTGCAACGTTGGGAAGACAACAGATCTGATTGTGCATCCCGGATAAGTGGGAGTGATCCTCACTGTGCAGGGAGGAGAGGGTGCTGTCAGACGGTGTGTCTGGAGACAGTGCTGCTGTAGTAATGGGGCAGGGCAAGTGAGAATCACACAGCTTGTTCCTCGTGGGAAATAGATCGGAGGAAAACTCACCAAATCAGCAAGGCTGAAATGGAGTGGGCAGGATCATCTGCTGCAAGTGGCTTTGGTGTCTGTTTTCCCTTGCAGTGACCAGGCAGCTGATCTTTAGGTAAAGAAAATGGTGTCTGAAGGAGCCAGGAAACCATGGCTTTTGCTTCAGAGCTGTGTCATCTGAATTGGCTGGTGGTGATGCTCTGGTTTAATCCACAGAAATGGCAGGCACTGCCAGAGCCTTGACTTCAGTAAAGCTTGGAAGGAATTTTTTGTAAAACACATTATTAATTCTGTGAAGATCTACATCTTAAAATGCCTTGAAACCTGTGTGGCTAAGTGGTAATTTCACCTGAAAACAAGTAGGTGAGAAGGGGCAGAACCGTACACTTGGCCTTAATATTTAGTGTGAGAAAGCCCAAATACATTCCCACTGTTTTATTTGAAGCCATGTGTTAAGTTGGTTTCTCTGTCTTGGTGTTTCAAATGAGAGGTTTTTTTCTACTAATTTGTCTCAAAACTGGGGTGGGTTCATGTATTTTGAAAGCATCAGAGGTGATATTCCGGGGGCTGAAAGGTAGCAGGATAAGGGAGAGCAAGCATGAAGCTCTTGCTTTAGCATGGTGCATTATATGTCATAATTTGCAGGGTTTGGGTTGCCTGTTGGATTTTGGATCCCGAGGTGAAGAATACTGGGCCTAGTTTGTCACGTTCAAATACATCATTGCTTTGTTTTAATTCAGTTTTGCCTCACAGATCCCTTGATGTGCATCAAGTGGTTAGATAGAAGACATTGAAAATACATACCGTGTTGTGCAAAAGGAGCTTAGCTAATTATCAGTCCGAGCTGGACTTTGTTCTTGCACTGGGAATGGGGTTTATTTCCTCTTGTGTGTTCCAGTTGCAGGGTAATAGTATAGACATTGCTGTTTCTGTGTGAAACGGAGTCATGGGGTGTATTCCTGGAGTGAACAGCAGAAAAGGTGGTGTTGTAAAGAAATGTTCATCAAAGTGCACAAATGACTGAGATATATATACACACACACATATTTGGTGCAGTGTCTTTGAGGTGTGAGAGCTAAAACTGTTCTGGAGTGAAAGCTGAGATTATCTTGGACAGGAGTTGTTGGAGCACCAGGGAGAGCAGTGTGGCTGGTGTCAGGCCTGGGGAGTTCCTCGTGGAAATCAGAATCAAAGCTGCTCACCCTGAGGGAGTCATTTTCAGCTCACTTAGGGAAGAACCTGAAGTGGGACTAAAGTCAGTGAAGTAGGGCTGAAGTTTATTAACTGACCTCACAGTGGGGGTGGTTTTGATCTGAAGGTGGGTTTGCAACACCTGATGGACTTGAAAATCCTTATTAAATTTCACCTTGTCTTTAAAAACCTGCTGCTGCTCTCCAGAAATTTGGGGACTGGGAAAAATCAACTGTTACAGCCCTTGCTAATTGGCAGTAAGTACCTCAGGAAGAAGTAATCCAAAAGCAGTGTCGAGTAAGACTTATTTGAGGGGGTGCAGTTTGCTTCCTGGGAGTAGCCACTGGCTGTTCCTTACCCACAGAGTACTTTGGAAAGGCTTTGTACTGGTGCTTACAGGATCCACTTGGCACCCTGTGGGTGTCAAATACCAAAGGCCCAAGTGTCAAGGTAAAAATTTTGCAGATTCCAAATTGTGTTTGGTGCCTAATGTAAGGCAGAAGTTATGGGAGTTAGCTGACAAAAGCTGTGTTGGATTGTAAACCTGGAAAATAGGGACCAGCCTCAGGAGTAAGGACAAACCTACAGAGGAACAAAAACTTGTCATGAAAGCTTGTGTGTTTTTGTCTTTGTGAAATACTTGTCTGGGCTAGCGTGGTTCATCCAAATCAGGTTTTGGATGCTGCTGTTGTATGTTATGGTGCTTAAAAACACTGAAGCTTAAAAAACAAATCCTGTTATGTTAATAAGGCCAGCTTGCTATTTCACAGCTGTGGAGAGCTGTTGTGAGCCTGACTGCCAGACACCTCAGTGCAGTGCTGCTCTGCTGCCTTGATACTGCCTGAAGAACTGCTCAGTACTGCTTTGGAGAATGTCTTCAAGACAGAGAACTGTTATATTGTCTGTGTGCTTACTATATAAATGCCCAAAATCCGGCTAGGAACTCGCATTGCTTCCAGGAAGACGTCACTGGATGTTTGACCAAAGGTGCCTTTGAGGTTCTTCTGAGCAAGTGTTTGGGCTGGGTCATGGCACTGTGTGCCCAAAGGTAGCATTTAAGCAGCTCTTTGCTGCTCTTGCCTGCATGTGGCACGTGTTTACAACAGGCAGTACTGGGTGCATGCAGGATGGCCTGGAAGAGGAGGAGTGGGGAATGGGATTGGCAGACCGGGTGCTTGGAATCAGGCAGGGGACCTGAGATAGGAGGGAGAAAATTACTCTCTACAGCCAGCTGTGATTGAAGTAAGCTATAAATTGGTGATAACCTAATGCTAGAGATGCTCTGTACATTAATGAGCAGCCACATATTGATTAGATGGATAAATAATGGGCTCGTGGTATTTGAAGTGAGGGCGGTGGGTGCTGGAAACTTGAGTGTTTTCTGCCCTTAGTCATACAGGACATTTGGAAGTGTTGATCTTCCTGTTCTCTCCTGTCGGTAAAGTTCAGCTCCTCATAAAGCTCTGTGGTCCTGGTGGTAAGTTCTTCTGAAAATAAGATTGGAGTTGCTGTCATTTTAAGCTCGTGATGTTAATTTAGGCATTGTTATACCCATTTGGGGATTTAAGAGACTTGCCTAGCTTGATGCCTTAGTTGGTGGGGTTGTTCTGGAGTAGCTGCTTGGTGTTGGGTGCTGAATTTCTATTTCCTAAATGAAAGTGATGTGAAGAGATGGTTGTTTGTAGCTGGAATGTTTCTTCCTTCCTTCCTGGTGTGGTATAAAATTAGGAAGATACCCATCCATGTTTAGTCTTATAAGTAATAAACTGGGAATCGATAGGTAACTCGAAGCTTGTGTTGAAGTCCTTAATGCATGGGTGTTTTTATTTTTGGGTTTGTTTCTGGTTTTCTTTTTTCTCTGTGTGTAGTTACTTGGGTTTTTTTGGGTTTTTATTGTGAGGGAAACTATGGGAGGAAGTGTCTTATTTGACCTTAGTTCACATCTGTGTGAGATGATGTGGAAGCTTCTGTATGGACTCGTGTCCACAGTGGGAACTGTGTTGATGGCAGTTGTCTCTGTGGCTGGCTTGATGGAGAGAGATGGATGAAGGTGGAATTACCATCAGGAACTTGGTTCTGTCTCCGGTGGATTGAGCATCACGCGGTGCCAAGAGTCATGTCAGGTAGAGCAGCTCAGGTGTGCTTTGTGTCCTAACCTGGCATTCCTTAAAAGGCATGTGCAGTATTTTGTGTTTGGCAGTCAAAACAAAATTACTGACATCTTACAGGGATGTCTTCAGGGTGTACAGACATGAGTCCTGTTTGAGAGCAGCCAGAACTTGGGCATTTTGTTCTGCTTAATCATGGAAGCACCAAGTACGCTAGAAATTCTTATGAGCCAAATAGACAAGTACAGAACATGAGGTTTTTATTGCAGGATGAGAGAGGAGGAGGAATCTTGTGTTGGGGTCTGTCTGAACAATTGGGGTATGTCAGAGTATTGTTGGATTGGAGGAATGCTGACGGAGAGTGCAGATGAAACATTCTGATATGTGAGGTGGAGCATTTGTGTGCTATTCTGCACTTTTTTATAGTTGGGGGAAATAAAATACATCTGAAGCCCTTTAAAGGAAATGTCTGTTTACTTGGCTTGGTACGTGGAAATGCTTTGTCTTCAGTCTGTAGCTTCTGTGGAGAAGGCAGGATTTTCTGAGAAACAAAGTGGAGTTTTCCACCAAAAGACAGTTTTATTCCCTCTCTGGTTGACACTGTGTTTTGTCTCTGTTGCCTTTATAGCATTCAGTGTTATGTTGAAAAGGTGAAAAGGCAAAAATGTAAATCTAATTAAACTCTGAATCTAAGTGGCAATTTTGAGACTACAGAGGACTATAACTGGACACTGGGTGGAAAGTTCTGCAAGCTGCAGGTTGAAGATGGATCTCTTTTTACCTTGGAAAATGAAAGGTTTTTAATCCGTATTTAATATTATAGAATAGTCTACAGAGTTTTTTCAGTAAGTTAATTTCTTGATGCTGTTCTGAAGTTTAAATGGGAGTACATAATACAAGCATTCCCAGAACTGTCTTGCAAGGAATTTTTCTCCTGGTCCCTCGTGGGTGTCTCGGTGCTGTGCCGTTTGTGGGTGGATTTCTGCTTCTCCCTGTTCTCCTCGCGTTGTTTATTTTTAATCACACCACGCTCATATTCTTAGCTGGAAGGAGGATTGGCAGATTTTTCCATTCGAAACTTAGACTGCATAAAAGACCTAATTTTGGGGAGAGGATGTGAGTGGGGGAGAGACGTTTTCCTATTTTGACTTCGTTCTTAGCAAATATTTCCTACTGTTAGGAAGAAGCACCACCAGCTGTTCACTGTCTCATTGGAAGGAGGAGATCTTTTCAACCAGTCTGAGCAGTTGGGATTTTGCATGGCCTGGGTGAGCCAAGAATCCTTCTGAGAGCTCCGAATTTGCCTGTCCATGGTGACATCTGCCTCTTGGCCCCTGGACAGTGCAGGAGTTCCTCTCTTTCTGCAGCTACCCGTCCTTGGAAGGAGGCAGGTGGCAAGTGCTCAGATGAAGCAGAACTGGCCTGAAAATGACAGGGTAGGTGTAGGGAGCAGTGATGGGCAAAGGGCCCTGGCGAGGCAATGGAAAGTTCTTGGGACTGGGGAGGAAAAGAGATGTTACCTTCACCAGTTTGCCAGACTCGAAAGAGCAGCCTGTGTGAGTATCAGCTGGAAGGAGCAGGGCTGGGGAGCGACATGGAATGCTGCAGGACTGTCCTGCTGTGTGCATCAGAGCCACTTGGTATCTGAAGCTGGAACTCTTCCCCTTCAGCTCCATGTTCCAGGTCTGGAAGGAGGAGAGCAGAGAGGCTGCAAGGGAGCAGAGGGGAGGGTACAGAGGTGCCCTTGAACTGTGTGTTTCTGTACTGACCAGGGGTTTTGTTTCTCAGTGATGCTGTTGGAGGGATATGATGAAGAAATTTGGGGAGTAATTCTCAGCCTGCCTTCTTTAACAGACAAGGTGTTTAGGCTCAAGCTGGACATACCTGAGGAAATGTTGAGTGGGAGGCGGAAGGCAAAGTTGTGTGAGCTCTGCCCTTGTGGCAGGAGAAGGGATGGGAGACTGAGGGCCCTTGAGGGAGTCCCGAGATGAACCAGTTGCTGTTCTGCTTCATCTGCCCACACAGATGGATTCTTGGTGCGTTTATCTGCAGGAATCTCAGCTTGTGATGCTCATGGGATTGCTCTGAAGCTTTGGAGACACACATGAAGCTGAAGAAATAAAATAAACTGTATTTCTGTCTTGCGTGCAGTATTCCATGTGGATATAGATGACTGCTGTACTACAGACAGTGACTGCTTTTATGCAGAGGTGCATGAAGTTTATTCAGTTACAGGGATGGCTGGCACATGTGGTTTGTCTGTCAGGCACGCTGACATTTGGATTGATGGGGATTTTGAATTGGGATTGGGTTTTATTTTTTCATTCCTTTGCAGTTTGAAACTGGGAATTTTGCAAGCTGTTGAGCTTTGTATGGGAGTGATTAAGCTTGGTCTTCATAATTTAATAAATACGGCAATGACTAGTTCACGGGCTTTGGAGTGTGCTCATGGAACTCTTGGGGAAGTGTCTTTTCTAAGCTGCTTGTCCTAATCCCCCTCTAACAGGCAGGATAGCACAAAGGGATATTGGGGGCTTTCTTCTCTGACAGGCTCATCTGTTCCTTAATTTCTATGTGTTTCATAGCAAAAAAAATGGAGGGCACAGGGAAGTACCATCTTGACAAGAACTTGCACCATTCTGTGTCTGTCTTCTGAAAAAGGCAGATATAATGGTTTGCATATTCTGTAGACAAAGTTTTAATGAAGGTTTTCTTGAGAAAGCATCTGTGAAGCTCTTCTGTGTGGCGTTGGAGCTGATGGTACATGGAAAGTGTTGCTGGTCCTTCTGTTGGTTTTCTTTGGATGGTGCTTTAGGGGACATCAGGTTTGAAATGAAATATCTGAGGCAAACTAAGAACGTAAAAAGATGATGCTTAAATGATAATTAAGTCTATTTTGGTTAGTTATTCTAAACCCAGATCTGTTCCTTTCCAGGTGGAGTCCTTTATCTTGGATCAGGATGATCTGGAAAACCCCATGCTGGAAACAGCTTCTAAACTGCTGTTGTCAAGTACTGCTGATGGTGCTGACCTGAGGACAGTAGATCCCGAAACCCAGGCACGATTAGAAGCTTTACTTGAAGCTGCGGGTGAGTCCTCGTGTCCCGTCTGGGTTTATCCTGAGGCCCTTGGGTGAGTCCATACAGGAGTTATCAAGCCTGAGGATAATCCATGGCAGCATGATACAGCTGCGGGGGTACTGCGGGGGGCTCTCAGCGAGGCTGTCACAGAGGAGAAGGAGGCTTGCATGGAGCCTGTCAGGTTTTGGGATGTCATGTGAGGGTGCTTCAAGGCAGATCCCTCCCGCGTGGGATTTCTGAAAGAGTGTGTCAAAATGGGCTCCTTCCTGTCGGGCTTGCACCGTTGTATCAAACGCTAAATTGCGCAGGGGGTGTTTAGTTTGTAACAGTTGCTCTATAGAAAGCTTTAGATAAGTTTCATTACTTGAGTAACTGTTGGTAGTTGAAACTGATGCTTTCTGTGGGTTGGAGGGCTTTAATCAGGTTCTGTAAACAGTTAATTTGGTGTTTTGGAAACTGGTCCGAGGCTCAATTTCGCCTTGTCTGTTCTCTCCCTCGCTGGGAAGGCATCGGGAAGCTGTCGACAGCTGACGGGAAGGCTTTTGCAGACCCCGAGGTGCTGCGCAGGCTGACCTCCTCGGTCAGCTGTGCTCTGGATGAAGCTGCCGCGGCGCTGACCCGTATGAGAGCGGAGAGCACGGCCAGCACGGGCCAGACCGACAAGTAAGGCACCCTGAGCCACCCACCACCTGCTTTCACAGCCATGCTGCCCTGTGGTGCTCCTGCTCAGGTGGGGTCAGGGCCAAGTTGCCACCCGTGAGTCTCCTGTTAAGTATTTCTGGACTGGCAGGTCCCCCAGCGGAGTGAAGCGATAAGTGCTGCTTAGAATTCCGCAGTCACACCCCTGGGAATCTGTGGTGACCAGCTGTAGGAGTGTTTCTAGACCTTTGAGTAGCATGGGCCTTAGAGCTGTACCAAAATGTTGCAAATCCTGGAATGGGTCATTCAGTGGCAGCATAAAACTAGCTTAGTGACCACCTTTTAGGAACTTTTTAATTGAGAAAGGGAAACGATCTTGACTGGAGCTTCTTGGTGGTCAGCATCGCTTAGGACCCTGGACAGAGCTTCAGACAGGGAGTTGCTGTTCTTATGCTCAACTTCGTGGCTTTGTTTGTGGGATTTTGTCTTAACTGGGTTGTTTAGGAAGGAAAGGAAAAGTGGTATCCTTCTGGGCTCTGATTAAGCTTCAATAAAGTTTGAACAGAGTTAGCAGGGAGAAAAAGTGCTGCTGTTCTGGTTGTAAGTCTGTTCCTTCTACACCAAGTAACTCCAAAGGAACATTCCTTTGGGAACAGGACGCAGGAAGAGCAGAATAATTTTGGGCTGTCTGCTACTATTCTGTGTCCATCCTTCCTTCTCCCCAGCCACTTTTTTCTTGGGAGAAGTGGCTGTTGCCAAAGTTTTTACCAGTACAGGAGATCTGCAAAATAAAAATAAACATTGACATGCAGTGAACAGATGTATTTGCGAACTAATTCTCCATATATTAAATTTGTGTCTGGTTACAAGATTCTGATATTTTCAGCATGGGACAGAGAAGAGGTGCTTAGTTTTGTTCCTGAAGAAGAGTGATATAGATGATTTGTTTTAGTTGCGTTAACAGTTACAGTGCTGGACAAGTAAAGTTTTCCTGAGATGGACAGGTGATTCCCGTGTCCTCTGATCCTGGGGTATCCTGCAAATGTTCCTCCTGGAAACTTCTGTTAAAAACTACTAAGAGGAGTGGATATGGACATGACTCAGTGTTCAGCCAAGTTAGCTGGGAAACCTCAAGGGTAAAACTGACCCCTCTTGTATTAGCAGTTGGCACGTTTTTAGCGCATGTTTCTTCTTTTGCTGACTGCGTCCTCTCGAGGCACGTTGGATTCCGGGCATTCCAAGCCCAGTCTATTTTCCCTGCTGAGGGCTCTCTGTCTCCTTTAGCCGCAGCTTGGCCGAGGCGTGTTCCGAAGGAGATGTCAATGCGGTGAGGAAGCTGCTCATTGAGGGCCGGAGCGTGAACGAGCACACGGAAGAAGGGGAGAGCCTCCTTTGTCTGGCCTGCTCGGCAGGGTATTATGAGCTTGCACAGGTTGGTCTCCAGGCTCTGTGTAGGACGTGTGTGTTGTACAAAGCCAGGTGTGAAATGAATGTATTCCCGTCTGGTGCACCTGCAGGGGGGTGTTGGTGGGAGATGGCACAGGGTCTCACTAGAAAGTGACTGCTGCTAATGCCTTCTGGGGAACGGGGAGGCTTCGGAGGGGTTTGGGGCATCCTGGTTGGTCGTTCTGGTGTGTCTGATGGGTGTGCTTTGGCAGGTTCTCCTGGCAATGCACGCCAATGTGGAGGACCGGGGCATCAAAGGAGACATCACGCCTCTGATGGCCGCTGCCAACGGCGGGCACGTCAAAATTGTCAAGCTGCTGCTAGCTCATGGTGCTGATGTGAATGCACAGTCATCCACAGGTGAGGAGGGGACTGGCAGCCACGGGGTTTGCAGGGAGCCCTCCCTGCCTATCTGGAAGGAGTGCCGCCCAGCCCAGCAAGGCACAATGCTGCCTTGTGGTTCTACCGTTTTACTTCTTTTCTTTTTAATGAAACTCCAAAATATTGTTGGATGCAGCCATGCAAATGTGGATAAGGTCAGTTAGTAACTCAGAAGTGTCTGAGTACATAGAATGTGTTGTCATGTTTTAAGCGTGTAAGTTTGTGCATACGTGGGAAAGTTACTTGCTGGTGGATCTAAGAAAACAAGGAGGGAATGGGAAACCTGAGAAAATGGCCCCCTTCCACCTATTCCTATGAGAATTTGGTAGGCATCTGTGTTGAAGTGACCAGCTGGGGAAATGTAAGTTTCTGCAGCCTGGAAGTGGAGAGCTGGTGCGGAGTCAGCAGTGATTGACAAATGGAGATGGCCCTGAGTGAGGAGGAGGGGTACCTGAAGGCACCTTATGTATTTTCATTATATTTTTTTCAGTGAAGTAGTCTTAGTAACAATACTGCCTTGACCTTTAACTTTCTTCAAGGTATCTTTCATAAAGGCATGTCCTTTGACTGTTCTGTTCAGATTGATGCTTTGGTAGTTTTTCTGTGGAGATGGGAAGGGGATGGGCATTTTGGAACCAGCCATTTAAGGCTTGATTTAGAAGCAGCAGCTTATTGTGCTCCCAGTTTTGAGCTTTCGTTCTTATAGCACAGGGTGTCTCTGCTGATGAACAGGAAAAAGGATGGGGTTTTGTGACAGAAGCTGGGCTGGAAATGAGAAGAGAGGGGCATCAGCACAGGCACGAGGAGCTGTCACGCTGAGCTGCTTGGTGTAATTACTTATTTTGCCCTCCCTGTAGCCTGAAATCCCTGTTCCACGAGGTACCCGGGTGAGAGGGATGGAACGGAGCATCAGGGGAAGTTCCCGCTGTAGAAACACCATCCAATTGTGTTTCCACCTCTCCTTGTCTCCGGCTTTAGGCAACACAGCCCTGACCTACGCCTGTGCCGGGGGCTACGTGGATGTTGTGAAGGTGCTGCTGGAGTCGGGCGCCAGCATCGAGGACCACAACGAGAACGGCCACACCCCGCTGATGGAGGCCGGGAGCGCCGGGCACGTGGAGGTGGCCAGGGTGCTGCTGGAGAACGGGGCGGGCATCAACACGCATTCCAACGAGTTCAAGGAGAGCGCCCTCACGCTGGCCTGCTACAAAGGTACACCTGGGAAACGCCCTTTCCAACGGGGGGCCCTTCAGCCTTCCTGTCCCGGACCCAGTGCCTTTAAAGGCTGTCAACAGACGCTTTGTGATGCATTTACCCCGCGGTTGTGACACTTAGAGAGTTGAACTTTGGTCGGAGTTAGGATGCTTAAAGATGCCCTGTTAAATGAATTAGGAGACAAGGAACTGATATTGTAGGAGAAGTATGCTGAACTTCCTCTGTTGTAGTTGTATTATAAAGAAAGTTCTGCTTAGGTACAGAAATTAACTAATTTCAAAGGTCTTAGCATTTAGAAAACATGCACAATACAAGACCTTGCCTTCTAGGGTGTTAATGCTTGGGCCTTTGTTGCCTCCCATAGAGAATTAGGCAGTGATCTTGATCACCCAAGGAAGGGGTAAAGGTGTTTAATTAAGAGGCCAAATACATTCCCTCAGCTCAGCAACTGCTGTTACTGTCACTTAGGACATGTTTTTTTTTTTAGAAATATTAGAGTGGCCTTGGCATCACAGAGTGGTTGATGTTGGTGGTAAAGGTACTTGTGTAGCATCTCTGTAGAAGCCAGTCTTAGTATTTCATTCATGTTTTTGTCTGTCTTGATATATTTTTGGTTCACTCTTGCTGAGGGCCATCATAAACCATGGTGATTTTTTTGGTGGCTGTCAGAGCAAAGGCTGTGTTTGAAAGACAGGAGTGAGACCCCAAAACCTGTCCTCCCTGAGGAAATGTTCTTGGCCTCTGAAGCCTGAAGTGAGCCTGAAAAGCAGAGGTGAAAAGTTGAGAGTTTGCACGGTCAGTGAATTGCATTGTATTTTTAGTACCTGCACTGTTAAACCTCTGTGCATATTGATTGCAGAGACGTGCTTTGCAGAGGAAGTGGGGTTTTTATGTTATAACGTGGCCATCCATTACCTTCATCATGTACTTTAGACCCTTTCTATGAGTTGTGAAATGCACTTTCTCAAGCAGTTTCTCTCTGTGAACTGTTTTCTCCACACAGGCCACCTGGAAATGGTGAGGTTTCTGCTGGAAGCTGGTGCAGACCAGGAGCACAAGACAGATGAGATGCACACTGCCCTCATGGAGGCTTGCATGGTAAGAGACCATGGGATTTACAAATTAAGTAGCTTCAAGGGGGATGATTTGTTGAAATACTTTGAAGAATGCTAATATGCTTAACATTGTGCAGTGGGAGGCATTTCACACACCTGGGTGATGCTGAAGGGGTGTTCTCTGTCGGTGTAGGTGGTTTACCTCTCTAACGTGTAGGTATGGTCACATAGCCACATGCTGCTTGGGCAGCAACTAGGAAATGCAAAGGGAAACTTCTGGCTTCATACTAATCAGTGCTTTGATGTTGCTCTTTTGTTCATCTGAGGCAGCTGTATTCATCTGAATATGTAGCTTCAGTGCTAGGCTGAGATTTCATCTCTTAAATTTCCTTCTTCCGTCCAAGCAGATTCCACATGGATTGGGTTTTTCATGCCATTAGCCCTGCATAGTGTCACACTGTGAACCCATGGCTGTGTTGGAAGAGAGCAGTAAATCCCTGTTTAGTCTGCCCTTCCCTGAAACAACTGTAGTGGTTCTAAAATCAGCCAGTTACGTTTGTTGAGGGAAGGTAATGGCTTTGCATGGGGGAATCATTAACAGAAACCATTATACTTCTCAAAAGTTGGTGCAAAGAAAGTCACGTAGATAAACAGGACTGCAGCTGTCCTTTATCTCACCCTGAAATCTTAAGAGAGCAGCCACATAAATATCCTGGTCACTGGCCTGGCAGCCAGGTCTCTGGCAGGTGACAATAAAATTACCTTGTTGGGTGGTTCAGTCGCCTTCTCATCAGGACATGTTTTTGGTGGAACTATGGATCAAGCCGTCCTTTCCTTGCCACCCTTTTCCCGCCTTTGACCTCCACCAACAGACCGAAAAAACGCCATTGGACTCACAAAAATGTTGAGATCTAATTTTTTTTTTAAGAACTACTGAGCAGTAGGAAAAATTGTTCTCTCCTTTCTGCAGGAAGCTGTTCCCAGGAAGGCATTTCCACACTGCTGCTCAGAGCTGGCAGATAGCTGAGTGTCTCATACCTTCAGCTCTGCTGCAGAGAGGAGGCAGCTTCCTCGAGCAGTATTTAAAATGCTTGCAGTGTGAAATGAAGCAGAGCAGGGACTTCCATCTCAGCATGTTTTTTATGCACAAACAGTTACTGCTCTTCAATAGCACAGGAAAACTTTTTTTCTTTAGAACAGCACTGAACTTGGCTGCATGTTGCAGAGCTGTTTATCTGTGGCGTAGCATGGGAGGGTTTAAACCTTGTCCTACAAGGCGTTCAGGAAGAGAGTTTTTTATAGACAGCAGCTAATATTGATTTAATGCAAATGAGGTGTTGGGCAATGGCACTTGCCTTGTGGGAGCCAAAAGCAGGTTGGTCTAGTTTGAGTTTCCTATTGCTGAAGGACTGATGGCCATAGAGCTTCATCTTTAAAATACAGCTGGTGCTCTTGTGCAGGTCACTCAGTGACTTTCTCTGATGTTTTAGCAGTTGGGAGGCTTTTCCTGGCTGTGGTAGGGGAGTCGCACGGCCTCATCCCATTGCAAGGTTTATTAAGGCAGGGATCCAATTCCCTTGTGCGGTGAAGCCCCAGCCGTTCTCCTCCAGGCTGCCTGGCCCACATAGGGAGCTTTGAAGCCAGCCTTGGTGCTGCTGTGTGCCATCCTCCTCATGGCTCCGGGTGAGCACTGGGCTGTCTTGCCAGAGCCTGGTGGCTGAGGCACCGTCTCTGCATTTCCCTGAGGAGAGATTCTTTATGGAGCCTTGGAGTTTTTCCCTAAAATAGTACTGTCATTTCATGTAAAAGGTGAATATGGCCTAGTTAATGTCCTAGATATTTTTCCAAGAGGAAATCGTGTTTTGCTCCCTGGATATCAGAAGGAGGTATGAAACACTTGGGAAAATGAAGCGGAAAAATGTCAAATGCAGTTTGGTATTTTGTCTGGAAAAGAGCTCTTTGGAGTTGTGGTTTCCAGCTTGGCGAGGCCGGCGGTGGCTGCGATTTGCTGCCTCTTAGGAGTTAATCCGAGCTCAAGGTGTACTTACCTCGTTCAGAGACAACCTCGGGGTAACCTTGTGTTCCTGGTGGGCAGCTGGTTATTCTCTGCAGCCCTCTCCTTCTCGATATGTCAGGTTATGGTTACTCCAGGTTGGAATGATGGCAATTTCCTCATGGAGAGAAGCACCTTGGAGGGTTTATGCTGTTTTTGGAGCACAGCGACCAGGCCGATCTCCGCTTCTGTCTGAACAGAAGCAGAATGGAATAGTAGTTGGATGTGTCACTGTCAGGCCTCCAGTGTAAACATGGAGCTGAAAAGCCACTTCAAATGGTTCCTGAGTTTAGGGCATGCTGAAAACATGACGGAGAGTCTGCGCTCAAATATTTCGAAGGGAAGAAAGCAAACTTAAGAGATCCCATTTGGTGGAACAGGTTTGATGGCATGGAAAACCCTGCCAGGATCCTGCCAAGGAAATGTTGCTCTGGTGGCTCCTGGGATGTGTGAGAAACCACTGTCAAATGGTTTTGGTTTGGGTTGTCACTCGGAGAGAGAAAGTAAGTCCTGCCACTGCTGTTAAACTGAGCAATGCAGTAGTTTTGCAGGAGCCAAGAGGCAAGCCAGGTCATTGTGCACAGCTGCTTCCTGAGAAAGGAGGGAAGAAACAGAATGGTGGCGTTGTTCTTGTGCAGGAGGCCAGCTTCTGAAAGAGTGGCGAGCTCCCTCTCAGCTTTCTGGGCTTTATTTTGGGGTATGTGTCCCCCCAGGAAAGTTGATCTTGAGCACTTGAACCTGAGTTTGATACAAGACCGTTGTCCAGCTTGTTTGCACCATCGATAGGCAGCTTTGCTATGAGAACCTCACGGCTGGAATTTTCAACTGCTCCTCACTCCTAAATTCTTAAATATGTTATCACAGGGGTGTGACTGTGGTTCTTAATTGGCTCAACTTTGGCCACCAGCAGGAAGTCCCTCCTGGACCTAGATGTCATTGGTTCCACAGGACAGGGGAAGCTTCTGGCAGCTTCTAACAGAAACCATCGTGGATAGCACCCCCCTTCTACCAAAATCCAGCCACAGAAACCTATGACGTGGCATTTCAGTTTTGAATTGAACCATATTCTGTAAAACATGCTCGAGGTTTGTGCAGGTGTCTGTTTAATAGATCTTTAGCCTTTATCCAAATACTTGGAGGAAATAGGAAAACTGTTAAGCCAAGTTTAATTACATTTTTGGACCCGTTTTAGTCACTCCTTGCTCTCCATGCATGCTGGAGGGGCTTGGAGTCCTTGGCAAAGCTGTGTAGAGAAGCCTTTTTCCCCCTTGGGACAGTGTGTTGACCCCGGCTTTTGGCCTTGTCAGGACGGGCACGTGGAGGTGGCGCGGTTGCTGCTGGACAGCGGCGCTCAGGTGAACATGCCCGCGGACTCGTTCGAGTCCCCGCTGACGCTGGCGGCCTGTGGTGGGCACGTGGAGCTGGCGGCCCTGCTCATCGAGCGCGGTGCCAACCTGGAGGAGGTCAACGACGAGGGCTACACCCCGCTCATGGAGGCGGCTCGGGAAGGCCACGAGGAGATGGTGGCGCTGCTGCTCGGCCAAGGTAACTCCTGGAACGCACCCGACAGCTGCAGGGTGGGGCGCGAGGGGAAGCACTGAGGGACTGGGGTTTTGGTTTGCTTTGGTAGTGAGGTGCCTTGTGCTGCTGATCCTGCTGATTCTAACTGGGGCCTTTTTGTTGTTTGAAGGAGCAAACATCAATGCTCAGACAGAGGAGACGCAAGAAACCGCCTTAACTCTGGCTTGCTGCGGAGGGTTCCTGGAAGTGGCAGATTTTCTCATTAAGGCAGGAGCTGACATTGAACTTGGGTGTTCCACGCCTTTGATGGAGGCTGCTCAGGAGGGGCATTTGGAGCTGGTTAAATATTTATTAGCTGCAGGTATGAAGTCATTTTGCTAACAGTTTTGTAAAGACAGTTAACTGAGAGAAAAGTAAATCTTTCGATATTCATTACATTTTCATTAGCTACCTCTTGAAGTTGACTGCAGAGGTCTGTAGAGCCCTAAGTAATGTACTGGTTGGACTCTAATTTAGCTTTCCAACTTTGAGTTCATGAAAACTTGCTTGGAACTGGACTTAGAGTTTATTTCTTTATGACCCAGTTAACAGTTCAGTAGATGCTGAATTGGAAGGGGGAAGTTTCAGTCTGATCTTGCAAGCGTTATGCAGACTTCCATGTTTTCTGCAGTCAGCTTCATAAAGCTCAGGTGTTTGTGGCACTGCTTTTTCAGGGGCTAACGTGCACGCGACAACGGCCACGGGTGACACAGCACTGACGTATGCCTGTGAAAATGGCCACACTGATGTAGCAGATGTCTTACTTCAGGCAGGTGCAGATCTGGTGAGTTCATAACCTTCTTTTTAAAAATCTAATTACAAAATAAAACTATCGTTATTTAATAATTTGTTAATTTTTGCTTTTGCTGAAAATTTGCGCCTTTCCTATTGATTGCTTTAGTTATATTCAAATTATCTATTAGCCTTTTCTTCTAACTAATTGAGAGTTGGTTCTCTAATGTATTTCAGGCTGTTTAATTACCTGAAAGTGCTGAGGTCAGTTACGTGACCAGTTACTCTGGTGATTGATGTCTGAAGCATTTCCAAGCCATTCAAGGTTGCCTGGACAGGAAAATAGGGGATTTCATTCTTTTGTCGTGGTATTAAGCTTTGAATTGTTGAGCTGCTTTTGGGTTAGTCCTTGTACCTGCAGTTTTGTTCTGTTCCTTATGCAGCAGACAGTTCTGTTTGGATGTGGTCCATTTGGTGTGCTGTAACAGAATTAGGATAGTGGAGATAAATTGAATGATACATTTCATAGGCTTGTACACCAGCGTGTTACCAAAAAAATGAAGTTAAGCATGACAGAAGACATCCTGTTTAACTCAAATCCCCACCATGTGCCTGAGTGGTTCTTGTCCAAGAGTCTCACACCTGTACAGAGACAGGTGGCAGATGAGTCATCTGCCTTCAAGATACTCTCAGTTCAAATGTCAGCTGAATATTTACATCTCAGTTTGTGAAACCCTAAAAAACAATGTTCTATGTCCAAGACCTTTCCATTCAGAAAACCCCAGGGCCAGCTGACCTGCTTTCCATATGGTACTTTGGATTTTGAAGCCTTTTTTTATCTGCTCTAGGAGCATGAATCGGAAGGTGGAAGAACCCCTCTGATGAAAGCTGCCAGGGCAGGTCATGTTTGCACTGTTCAGTTCTTGATTAGCAAAGGTAAGAGTGTGGAAAGGTTTGGATTTCCCTGCTGTTAGAAATACTCCAAGTCAGGAACATGTCAGAACTAGTGTACCTTCTTGGATTTGTTTCAAATGTCTTAACTCAAGTAGGTCATTGATTCTCTGACGAGGTATGTGATCACCACCTCTGGTTTCTGCTGAGATTAGTGGGACTGCAACTAGTAATAAAAATAGTGTATTGCAGTCTCCAGTGCCTTGTAAAAGCAGCAATACTAAAGGTTACTGGGGTCTCCATGCCCCGGTGCAGCCTTGGAGCTCTGTTTTCAGGAGTATAACTTCAGGTGCCTGTTGGTTTCCAGGTTTTGACTGTAACTGGTTTGATGTTTTAATCCAGAGCCTGAAATTATTTTTGTCTGTCTCTTTTGAGCTGATTCTGGTGGATTTTTCTTGTCCCTGCACTGTATGGAGCAGGACAGCCAGCAAGATGGAATTTTCCCTGTATAGATTGCAGAGCAGTTAATTCTGTTGCTTTTGGTAGAGGTGTTTTCATGGATCTGCTGAAGTCTTTTTGACTGATCTTCTCCCCCTCTGTTTTTGCAGGAGCAAATGTGAACAGGACCACAGCTAACAATGATCACACAGTGTTGTCACTGGCCTGTGCTGGAGGTCACTTGGCAGTTGTGGAGTTACTGCTGGCTCATGGTGCTGATCCCACACACAGACTGAAGGTCTGTCCCTCAGCTCCCTTGTTTTCCTCTTAAATTTATTATCAGTCTTAAAAGCAAGTACTGATGTTGTTTAAAATAGTTCACTGAGGCCTTAGGTTTAGATGTGAACTTGCTGCGGGTGGAGTGAATATTTACTAAAACGGGAAGCAGGTACTGCGCCGTGTTTCCCAAAATGCTGCAGTGTTGTTTTGGTGATGTCAGTGTTGTTTTGGTGAAGCTCTTTGCTAACCCTGTGGTTTCTCCCTGTCCAGGACGGATCCACTATGCTAATCGAGGCAGCCAAAGGTGGTCACACCAGCGTGGTTTGTTACCTTCTAGATTACCCAAACAACTTGCTTTCTGCTCCTCCACCCGATGCCACTCAGCTGACCCCGCCATCCCATGATCTAAATAGGGTAAGATTCCAAGGCTCTTACCCAGATCTCTGGGGCTTTCTTGCAGTTCTTTTTGCACTTACTCAAGAATCTAAACATGGGAGAAGAGTCAGTCATGTAGTTCCATGACCTGTAGTTGAACAGACTGAAAATACTTCGGGCTGTCATGGAAATGGGGGAGACTTTTGGGCATTATCATGTAGTGCTTTCACATTCTTACTGTTCTCTAAATATTATTGAAAGAAACATTGAAGGGGGGAAAACCCACCAAGTGTAAAGGTGTGCTTTAATGAGGCTCTTCAGTATTTGGTTTGTGGCTTGTATTTGCTGTACCACAGTACAGCACTGTGCCTGTGCCATGCTGGTTATGCTTCGGCAAGTAATTTTTGAGGTTAAAAATGCAAAGTATATCAGTGTCCGATGAGCTCCAGCTGTTGATTATTGAACTCAGCATATTAAAAGCTGTATTAAGTGTTCATAGTGACCACTGAAGTCTGCTTTTCTAACAGGTTTTGTTTGCCTTCTATTGAATTACAACTAGCATAGAGTATGAGGAAAGTAATCTGTTAGTCTCCGACGTTTTAGGCTCCTCGAGTACCAGTGCAGGCGCTGCCCATGGTCGTCCCACCCCAGGAGCCTGACAAACCCCCTGCTAATGTCGCCACAACCCTTCCCATCAGAAACAAAGGTCAGTCATAGTTCTGCAGCTTATTTCCTACCCATCCTTCCCAGGCAGAAGGTAGAGGTTTGCACTTACAGCAGACTAGTTCCTGTCAAGAGTGTTTATGGATTCAGTCGACTGCAATTTTGAATTTATTTTTTTTTCCCAATTTTTTTAAGGATTTGCTTATCCAGCGAGTATCAGTCATCTAACCCTGTAATCACAAAGCGTCAAGAAATCTGCCTAAGTAAATATGTTAAAATCTCTATTAGTCTGACGTACTGGACTAATGCAAAATGTCACTCGGAAGAGCCTATAGAAATTGGAGAATGGAAGTTGCAAAACTCTTGTTAATCTCCATACTGTAGTTGATTTGATGACTTGTGTTTCCTTAGTAGTCTCACAGTGGGTTTGACTAATTGGATTGAAGGCGGAATTTCTTGTGCTATAGAATCTGTAGTCTGGTGTGGCTCAGGTCCTCCCAGGACTAAATTTGCATCTATTTTGCTCTCAACATTTTGACACTTAACGCTTTCTGCACTTAAGAATTCTCTTCCAAACCCAATTTTTATCAAGGATGAGCAGTAGCAAATACAGGCGTGCATGTCCTAAAATTAATCCTGTGTGTACACTTGTATTGCTCTGGAGATACAGCGAGGATGGCTGGAAGAAGCCGGGCACCTCCACTGCCTCAGATCCCGAGTTTTGATTTGCCTTTCACCCTTCAAAATTAACCGGTTGTTGCTTCTCCACCTGGTATGGCAGAGCATGTCAACTGTGTTACTGGGGACTTCTGCATAACAGACCAGTTGGATTAGTCCATCGCTCGTTCTTGCAGGAAGGCTGAAATATTTGCCTTGCTTGGGCAGAGAGCTGAGTTTTGGCACAGGCAAAATCGTGTCTTCTGTGGATCAAATGTAGTGGCTAAGCACACCCTGTTAGATCCTGCTAAATCTAAATGACTATCCTGGGTTCTGGCGCTGTTTGTCACCTGAGCTAAGCTGGATACCTGGAGCAAAAGGACTCGTAGTCCTAGAAAGCGCAGTGCTTCCTAAAACGTACCGAGTCAGTCGCAAAACCGGTGGCCTAGATCAGTCCCCGAGATGTTTTTTGCATCCCTTGGGCTGTGCTTTCGGGAGCTGTAAGCATACATTCCTGACCTAACACCAAACCAGGCACAGGACACCAAGTAAAGAGCCAGCCTCCCCTTGCTTTTTGTTCCCAGTTGTCTTGTAGCAGCACCTGGTAAGAGCGGCTCGAGACAGTCGCTTCCTTTGGCGAGAGCGTAGCGATGGTTGGAGTAGGCCTGTCAGCAGAGGGCAGGGGTTAGCTGGGGTGTCTGTGCAGACATGTGTCCTGCTCAGGTGCAGTCTGACTGCTGGGCTCAGGTTGGCAGGAGTTCCTGCAGGGCCCTGGGTGCACGTTGGCCTCCCGTGGGTGCCGTGCCTTGGCAGCGCCCGGCTCTAGCTCTGTAATGACCATGCCGTTCGTATGCACTTCCGTTGGTTCTCAGGGGGTTTCTTTTTCACACAGCTGCTTCTAAACAAAAGTCCAGCAGTCATTTGCCAGCAAACAACCAGGATGTACAGGGTTACATCACCAATCAGTCTCCAGAGAGCATTGTAGAAGAGGCTCAGGGCAAGTTGACAGAGCTGGAGCAGAGGATAAAAGAAGCCATAGAGAAGAACGCTCAGCTGCAGTCCCTGGAATTGGCACACGCTGACCAGCTCACCAAAGAGAAGATTGAGGAGCTGAACAAAACGAGAGAGGAACAAATTCAGAAGAAACAAAAGATATTGGAGGAACTGCAGAAAGTGGAGCGAGAGTTACAGCTGAAAACTCAGCAGCAGCTAAAAAAGCAATATCTAGAGGTAAAAGCGCAAAGAATTCAGCTCCAGCAGCAGCAGCAGCAACAGTCTTGCCAGCATCTGGGACTACTGACTCCCGTTGGGGTAGGAGAACAACTCTCAGAGGGAGACTATGCACGATTGCAGCAAGTGGACCCCATCTTGCTTAAAGATGACCCCCAGCAAGCTGCTGCGCAGACGGGCTTTGCACCCATTCAGCCTCTGGCCATGCCCCAAGCTTTGCCTCTGGCAGCAGGTTCCTTACCTCCAGGGTCCATCGCAAATCTTACAGAACTGCAAGGTGTTATAGTTGGACAGCCAGTGCTGGGCCAAGCACAACTAGCAGGGCTGGGGCAAGGAATACTGACAGAAACACAGCAAGGGTTAATGGTAGCCAGCCCTGCTCAGACGCTCAATGACACGCTGGATGACATCATGGCAGGTGGGTTGACGTTGTTATGAGCAGGTATAATATTTGCTTGACTAGCTGAGGGTATGTCCACTTCTCTGTGTGTGTGTGTGTGTGTGTTCGTGTCTACCACTCGCCCTCTGATCCTTGTCTTGAACGGGGAAAAGTAGCTTTAACCTTTCAGTTTGCAGGAGTAAGCTAACTGGTGCCAGCTGGCCAGGTTGGTATGGTGGAGGTGGCAGTTTGAACGCTTCATAGCTTTGGGGATCAGTTAGTGCTAGGTACAAACAGTTGGGTTTTGGTCTGATTGTAGCTCAGAAAGAACACCATGACAATACTGGTTAGCATTTTGTACTAGCTGAGAGCTGACTTGGAGGAGGCTGTGAGCGACTTCAGTGCCACATCAAGCCTAGAATGTGTGAGGAGCCTATCTTCTGAATAAGAGCTGCTCTAGTAGGCCTTAAATAGTCTACCCAGTGAGAGGTTTTGCTCCTGTTCGGAAAAGCAGATGATAATCTCGTGACGTGTAACAATATCTACTCATAAAAAAGGCTGCTTTGTCAGCCAGAAACAAGTTTAGCCTGACCAAAGGCTTGTTGTAGCTTCCAAGAATTCTTTTCCCAGTGCCATCAGTGCTTTAAGGCCTTGACTAGTAAAATAAAAGAAGGAAACGGGTTTTTTATGTGGGGTATTAGTGTTATTTTACTTCACACCCTAAACTGGACTTGATCCCCTTTCCAAGCCAAAGTGAGGACTGAAATACCCACTGTTGCTCCTCAGCTGAACACAGATGAACTGGTGGGACACAGTCGTGAGAAATGACGTCACTTGATGGAAGTGTGCTGAGGCACTCTTGGTTAAACTGCTTTGCCAAGTGCTGTTTGAGTGAGTTTGATTGGCAAAGCGACTTAGGATGAGGGGTGTGTGCCAGAGGAAAGGCAGGTCTCCAAGGAAGTTCCAGCCCAGACCTGGTGCTGTGTGTACTGCAGGAGCTGGGGTATAATG
The DNA here is from genome assembly GCA_013399695.1 of Formicarius rufipectus. Lineage (NCBI taxonomy): Eukaryota > Metazoa > Chordata > Aves > Passeriformes > Formicariidae > Formicarius > Formicarius rufipectus. The sequence goes on from VXAU01001186.1 coordinate 355,242, forward strand.
GTGCAGAGTGGATGGAAGGGGTGGTAAATGGTTGAACTATGAGATGGGGATTGTTTGAATTACTTGGAACACCACTTTTTAAATTAGGCACCTAATGAGTGGCCTGGTATCCAGGCAAAGCCTCATTATATGTGGCAGAAAGGCACTTCAGAGATTCGTTTCTGGAAATACCATGTTAACATTGAAGTCTAGACGTAGACTGGAAGTGAGTAAAAATGAATGGGTGGATGAGAAAGCAGATGAAACTACATTTGTTGTGTTCTGATAGTGACGGTTGCTCTCCTGTGGAAATGCTGGGTTACAGGACAAGAGCAGTTCAAGAGCTGGGGTAATTGCAGTTCTGGTAACTTAAAAAGAATCTTTGCAATGCTCTTCAGTTGTGTTTAAATATAGCCTAAACCTGGAGTCAGGACATTGGCCACGTGTTTAACTTGCATGTAGCATGTTGAGAAGGTGTGATTTTGGGTCACTTGCCACATGCCCAAATTCCTGTGTGTGCCCTTTGGGGCGTGTCAGGTGCTTCCAGTGTGAATTGGAGTGAATGTTCTTGCAGGGCTCAGCCCCACTTGTGTGTGCACATGGGCACTTGGGAGTGATGCTGGATTCCCGGATGGGAAGGGACTGGTTTGAGGGGGGGGGTTCTAAGTGAGAGCAGACACAGACCTGAGCCCAGAACTTACTGCCAGCCTGAATACACACCCCAGAATTCAGTGTGGAGCTGGAATGGACTGAGAGTAACAAAGAACATTTAAATAGCAGCTAAATATTTGATCAGCACCTCTGTGTGTGGCTTTCGTAGTCGTTTCTGGAGTATTCCCATGGATTGACATTCCTGTTTCTGAGGTGCCTTGAGTTTAGTGTCGTGGCAGAGCTGTGGCTGCAGCACTGGTTACAGGAACAAAGCTTCACCTTGACTGTGCAAGTTTGGTTTAATGTGAAGCTCTGTGCCTGCTTAGTTGCAAGCAATGAATAAGTAGTAAATAATCTTTCATTCTTATCTTTGAGCTGTTTTCCAATCCTGCTGGAATTGAGGACAAGCGAAAGGGTTACTTTTGAGCTTTGAGTGTTGGACAAGTTCTTTGCTTGCTGTGAGGATTGTAAAAAGAAGTATTTTTTAGTATTAGTTATCTAAGTCTTCAATGAGAACATTTCTTCTGTTGAGTGGTATAGTAAAGAGAGAGGAAAAAATGGTGTAGGGGGCCCTCAGTGCACAGGGGCAGTGATGGGCTGGTCCTGGAATTGAGAGCATGGCTGGGGCTGGTGCAGTCTGAGGCATGTCCTGCATCTCTAGAGCTCTGTGTGATGGCAGCAGGGCTTGTGATAACCGAGGAGACCACAGACAGCCTGCAGGCACTGGTGGAGCTCACGTGGGACAGGCCTGGAGAGCTGGCTGGGAACCACTGGGGAAAAGCTGAGGTGTCCAATACATTTCTTGTATTTCCTTATTCAGCTCCTCATGTTGGCCTAATGCAGTGTAACGTGGAACAGGTTTTGTCCATCTGCTGCTGATGTTACAGGAGATAAGGACAATGCTGTGCCCACAGTCAGACAGCACCAGGGAGTCACATAATGGTCCTCAGGAAGAGGGAAGGGGTTACAAAGCTGTAAGGTTACAAAGCTTGTTCTGAAGAGGAGGAGGGAGGTCCTGTGGGGTGTCCTTTTTTCATTTAAATTAAGAGAAAGTTGGGATGTGCCCTGAAACAAAAATCAAGATAAAGAGCAGCTCTGCTCCTAATGTCAGTAAGCACAAAGCTGATAGTGTGAAGTGCTCTACTGGTGAACTGGTTTTGAATGTTTAGTAGTAATGATGTTTTAATGGTGAAGTACCATTAAAGGCTTTGAGTGCAGGTTTGCCAGCAGCGCATTAGAGTAGGTGGAGGAGTAGAGGGGAAAGGTAAATACTCAGCTATCAGTGTGTTTAGATTTGATGATCAGGCCACTTGGCTGCTCTTCCCAGTGCTCAAGAGTGTTGGGAAAATGTTTTGGCTTAGTGCAAACTTGGAATATTCAAACTTGAAATATTTGAGTTTGGACACCGTAAAGATTCGGTTCATCACCCTTGGCGTGGTCATCATAAATAGGAACTCTGCAGAGGTCATATTGAAATAAATATATTCAGATCATTATCCATAAAAATGCATGTCATGTCCTAGTGAAATTTGCTGTAGGGATATAAACTGTGTGTGTGAATTACTGCTGAAGCACACATCTCTCTTTTGGTTTTTATTGGGGGAGGGTGGAGTTGTGGGGTTTTTCACCCCCTCACTTGCAAATGGCTCACTGAAAAATAGCCTTCACCTGAATTAAGACCTCCTTAACTAACCTTTGGGTTTTTTTCTAAGTCTAAGAACTTTAGTGTTTCTTGTAACATAGTAGATGTTCCTCAGTCCCCATACTGGGGCAGGAACAGCAATTCTTAGCAACTGTGTAAAACGTGTGCTATTTTTGGCCTTACATCAGACTATTTTGGCATAGGTTCTGTATGTCTCTTTTAATCCACACCAGTGTGATTGGTAAGGGGAGATAAGTTTTCAAAAGGCACTTGAACATAAAGATCAAGGGAGTTTGAATCATGAATTCTGATTGACTCTTAAATATAAGGTTAATGGTACTTTTTTGTGGTAGAAGTTAAGAGGTTTTTTGTTTCTCCCAGTGACAGTTTTTGTTAGTTTCTTTGCTGGGATTTTGCCTAGCAAGTCCAGAGATTAAATGAATGATGAATGTAAGACAGGTACCTTGCCAGAGGTGAGAGCACACAACTCAGAATATTGGGATACAGATTTTGGGGCTTCTGTTGGAAAATGTTGTTCCATTTTGCAGTTCAAGGTGCTTTTGTCAGCTGGACAGAAGTGAGCAGTGTTTCACTTGCTGTCACACTTGAGAAACACCTCGAGAAAGGCCAGGGAGAAAACCACTGAGTTCTTCTCAGGAAAAGTAGGAAAATGGGAGTATTTCCCTAAAGGCTGTTTTAGATTCAGGTTTGCTCTGTGTTTGGGAACCTCCTGTGTATGGAATGAATTTTGGGGCGTGTGGCAGTCGGTGCTCTTTGTGTCGTGTCCACACACTGTTGTCACTGTAAATGGTGTTACCTTTGCTTACCTAACTCTTGGCCAAAGTCTCTGCAAACTGGCTGTTCTGAAGCTTCCACTGCTCTGGTTTCAGCCAACTCTGCCCTCTGAGCATCCTGACCCTGTTGCTTTGTTGTTATGTTGGTGGGGGGTGAGTGGTGAGGGTTGGACGGGCCTTTGTGTGGAAATATTTCAACTGTTTGAAGAACAATTGTGTAGATACCCGTTGGTTGGACTTGTTCTGCAGCCCTGCTTCTAAAGGTACGGAACTCTGGTCCAAATAATGGATGATTTGTTGTAGGAGAGATCTTTGGGTAAAAAAAAAAACAAAAAAAAACATTATTACTATTTTTTTCTTGTGGTGGGCTTCTAGAAAACACAACAAGCTGATACTTAACTCTTTCTTTGATTGAATACAGCAGACCTTTTTAATAGTTCAAATTCGAAGAGTAAAACGTTCAAAGATTGGGTTAAATGTGTGGAATATATATATATATGTGGTGTATTTGTGGAAAATACAGTTTTCAGGGTGCTCTGTCTGTCAATGGGAGTTCATCCCTCTGTCCCCTTATAGCCCCCTCAAACCTGGGAGGTGTTTTGCTTTGACTAAGTGTGGTTCTTCTGTCCAACAGCAGTGAGTGGAAGAGCCTCTGCAATGTCAAACACTCCTACCCACAGCATTGCAGCCTCAGTGTCCCAACCTCAGACGCCGACTCCGAGCCCCATCATTTCTCCTTCAGCCATGCTGCCCATCTACCCTGCGATAGATATCGATGCCCAGGTGAGCCCCCTGCTCTCTGAGCCACACAGCTGCTTTGCTCTGCATCCTCAGGAATGCAGCAGTGGCAAACAGCTCTCTTGCATAATGGATTGGGCTCTGGGGACTGCATTTAGAAGGGCCAGGCAACTCCCTGGAGAGTTGCAACCCACTTTGCTCTGTGCTCTTGCTGAACAAAAGAGAAGGTCTCTGAGTGGCTGAACGCTTGTATTTCTTATTCTTTTGTTGTCAGGATTATGAGAAACAGCGAAGCTGTCTCCTGACAAATTAGATATGTTTCTGGCCTGATACCCTAAGACAAAAATAAGCCTGAGAGTGTTGCACACTGGTTTTTCTGGTGGTGCTTCCAGTTGTTGGCCAGCTATCAGAGACCTATGAAAGTCTTGAAACTAATAATTTCTGGGATTTTTTTTTTCCTCTTTTTTAACAAGAGGAAGTAATTCAAGTTCTCATTTTGACTAAAGAAAAGGATTTTTTGCATTGAAAGGAAATGTGAAAAGGGCAACTTGATGTTGCCTTAGAGGCAGTTGGCCATCACCAGTAAGCATACCCACAGTACCTGGCACGCGTGTGTGCAGAGCTCTGGGCTGTAGATAACATGGCTAAGGTTTGGGCAGTGCACAGTAGAGGAAAGGCATGGAATTGTTGTGGAGAAAGGGAGAGAAACCTCTGGAAGGCCAGTCCTGGGTGCCTCAGCTGCTTGTGGCACTTTGTTTCTGCTGTGATCAAGCCTTTGGCTGAACTGGAGTATTAAGCATTAAAGGTAGAATTCTTACCTTCATTAAACCATCTAAAGGTCACACTCCTTTACATGGTAAAGAAGTTAATCTGGTTAGAGGAGCACACATGAGAGCTCTGTTCTTGAAGAATCTCAGTTCTTGTCAGGATTTCTTTTTAAGTCTCCCAACAGAGCTGATTTGAGAGACAGAATCCTGTTAGGAACTTGCAGACAGAAGGCAGTTGTAGGGCAATCAACAAACACTTCATTAGCTTATAGAATTTTTATATTTTTTGGCTGATATGCAGTAGAACGGGGGCTGTACTTGAGAAAGCACATGTTTATCTCCTGTCCACGGTGTCTGCTCATTTCAGACTGAGAGTAACCATGACACAGCCCTGACACTGGCTTGTGCTGGGGGGCACGAGGAGCTGGTACAGACCCTGCTGGAGAGAGGAGCCAACATCGAACACCGGGACAAAAAAGGTGGGTGTCTCACCATGGCAGGACAGGCCCTCTCTGCTTTTCCAGCCTCTCACACCACATAAAGCCCCAGTAAACACAGTCCTGATGTGAAGCCTTTAGGCTTGGCTTTCTGGTGGTTTAACTTGCATTGCCTGGACTCCTCAAACATCCTTTTCCATTTCAGGGTTTACTCCACTGATCTTGGCTGCTACCGCCGGCCACGTGGGGGTTGTGGAAATCCTACTGGATAATGGAGCTGATATTGAAGCCCAGTCTGAGAGAACCAAGGACACTCCCTTGTCTTTGGCTTGTTCAGGAGGGAGGCAAGAGGTGAAGTATGAATTGTATATTGTGTCAGTATAGCAAAGCAGTCTTCCAGAAAAGTTCCAGTCACGTAATTCAGCACTCCTGTTTCGGGATGGTGTGTTGAAAAAGGATGCAAAGAGGTTCGGGTTTTCCACTTGATACATCACAGCACGTCCTGTATAGATTGCTTTCTCTCTTTGGATAACTGGACCAGTGCTGTGCAGGTGTCCTCGTGGCTGTAGGCATTTGTGCCTCGTTACAGACCTTTTAGCAGCATAATTGGATGTAGGTCTGAAGGGGAATGTGGTGAGAGTTGTTGAGAAGCAGGAATTGGACACAAATGAGTTCCATGTAGGGTCTACATCCTGGTTTTTGGGAATGAAAATGGGAGCACACTGTGTGTAGGGCAGTAGAGGTGATGTCAGGATGCCCTCCTGCCCCAGTTTTTGTATTTGACAGTGTACTTCTCCTGTGATTTCATGGGGAAACGTTCTGACTAAGAATTGTGCAGGTCTAATCTAAACACATTTTATGCTGAAAAGCTGAAAGTGGAGCAAATTAACATTGCACTGGGGATGACACAAGGGGCTTTCACCTTGGTGTGCGTTGTGATTTTGGGTTGCTAGACAGTTGAGTTTCCTGTCACATCCTCTGCAGGAGAGGACAGAAAGCAGGAGTACTTTGTGCACTGTGTTCACAGTCAGTCTTGTGAGCTTGGCAGTCTTGAGAGTCCGCTGAGATAATCATAAAAAGTCTGGTTTTTCTTGCTGTGTTGTGCAATTTGGTATGAATGGTTGAAGCATGCTAATGAGCAGTCAGGATTGATTTTTTGAAAGGAAGTTTTCCAGGGGCTTTGCAGCCTCATCTGTTGATGGAGGCGAGGAATGTAGGGAGGCAACTGACTGAAATGGCTTTGTTACCACTGACATCTTCCAACAGTATATTCAGGCTTGAAAACCATTTGTCCTGGGTGGATTGGCAAGTTCTGGAGACAACCAGGTGTTATTTCTGAACACGTTGCAGGTGGTGGAGCTGCTGCTGGCTCGAGGGGCAAACAAGGAGCACAGGAATGTTTCCGATTACACACCCCTGAGCCTCGCCGCTTCAGGTGGCTATGTGAACATTATCAAGATTCTGCTGAATGCTGGGGCAGAGATCAATTCCAGGCAAGTTCTCTTTGCACCCCCTTCCCTTAGAGTTTTAGTTGTGTGTTTCCACTTGGTTTTCTCTGCATTGTTTACTCTGTATGTGATGCTTTTGCATCTGTTGGGAGGTAGAGAACAGCTCGGATGTGCCCTGCACAGGTCGAAGGAAAGGGCGAAGCACAAGTTATGCTCCTCATAAGAGATGCCCTTGAATTTAAAGCAGCTAAAAAGTGACATGCACAGTGTCTCTTAAGTGGAAATACTTGTCCTAAGTGACACTGCCTGCTGTAGGTTCATTAGTAATTGGTGTGTAGCTGATTTTTTTTCAGTCTTGGATAATACTCTGCCTTCACTAAGGATAATCACATACATGAAATTACTTTTAAAATTTTTGGGGGTTTCTCTGCCTTCTCTTCCAGAACTGGTAGCAAACTGGGCATTTCCCCCTTGATGCTGGCAGCCATGAATGGGCACACTGCTGCTGTCAAGCTGTTACTGGACATGGGCTCTGACATAAATGCCCAGATTGAGACCAACAGGAATACAGCTCTGACTCTGGCCTGTTTCCAAGGGAGGACTGAGGTGGTCAGCCTGCTGCTCGACAGGAAAGCTAACGTGGAACACAGAGCCAAGGTAGGCAGCAAACACTGCAGGAGTCCCCACAAAGAGCTGCTAGCAAGTCATCACTGTTGTTACCTGATTTTCTTACCTTTTATGCAGTTTAGCTTCTCTAGTTCAGTTCTCCAGTCCACTTAACTGACCTGAACCATATTTTGTGTAGAAAAAAATGACCGCACTTAAGGGCGAGGGTTTTTGTGCTTACACAGTTTACCAAAAAATGTGTTCCTTCTGAAGCCTTCATTCACCCTAAGGTGCTTGTAAGCATAAGCGTAATAAACCATGATGTTCCTGGAACCTGAAATAAATCTTGGCTCTCAAATGAACCCCCCCAGCTCCTGACTGGTTGTTTCTTTGTCCTGCCTGCTTGTCCTAGACCGGTCTCACCCCGTTAATGGAAGCAGCCTCGGGGGGATATGCAGAAGTGGGCAGAGTCCTGCTGGACAAAGGCGCAGATGTCAACGCTCCGCCGGTACCTTCATCCAGAGATACAGCTCTGACCATTGCAGCAGACAAAGGGCACTACAAGTTCTGTGAGCTCCTCATTAGCAGGTACTGCATCTGTAAATGAGCAGCTTAAAAAGAGAAATACAGTCCTTAGACTAATTTGCCCAAAATACAGTAATATTTCCCACTGTACGCTACCGGGTCAGAAATGGGGAAGGTTGTGTGGCTGTGACCACTCCTGTGAATTTGTATTTATCACAGGTGCTCAGACGAACTGCTCTGTGGTGTCAGAGTGCTTCCTTTTGGCCAAAAGCAGGGGTTTGAAGGGATGTGCTTGGCTTTGTAGGGGAGCTCACATCGACGTGCGGAACAAGAAGGGCAACACTCCGCTGTGGCTGGCGGCCAACGGAGGGCACCTCGATGTTGTCCAGCTGCTGGTTCAGGCTGGAGCTGACGTGGATGCAGCTGACAACAGGAAAATAACTCCTCTCATGGCAGCCTTCCGAAAGGTAGGACGGGAGGTTCAGCTGGGATTGCCTGGATCATCCCCACGCAGCTGTTGGAAGTAGAATGTAGCTGACAGAAACTGTGTATTCAAAAGTATGTCAGTTCGTTTTAGTACTTGGCATTGGCCTTCAGAAGTAGGTGTGTGTGTCACCTGTGTGATATCTGTGTTAAATGTTAGGAGGAGTTTGCTTTACGGGCATTTACTGAGGCTGGTTCTGGTGTGTGTGAGGGGTGAAAAGTGCAGGGTGTTTGTGACACAATTGGAGGAAAAATTGGGTTGGTTCCTTGTGCAAGAGAGGATAAGGACTTGGGTCAAAAAAGGTGCAGTTTAGCACAATTTGAGTCTAGAGATGATTGCTGTTAGCCAGGGAATGGAGTTGAGGTGCTGCAGTCCTGGAGAAATCTTAGATGAGTGTAGGAGCCTGCAGCTGTGAGAGCTGGGCATCTGAAAACTGCCCCAAAAAAGGCAGGAATTTGTGAAAGTACAGCTGGAGCAAGGGCAACCTGATGACAGGTGCTCCAATGAGGTGCTTTCTTTGGTGTCAGAAGTGTGCAGAAATGTGGCCCACTAGTTCAGGAGGTGAGAAAGATGTGGGGAAAAAGTGTTTGAGAGCATCATGTGTTGAGGAGTTGAAAATAAATATTTCTCGAGGAGTGCTGGGAGAGGAGTGTCTGTCAGCAAAGCAGAGGCAGCTGCTCTGAGGATCAGTGTCATCCTTGAAATGTGTTTTGCAGGGTCATGTCAAAGTGGTGCGTTACCTGGTGAAGGAGGTAAACCAGTTCCCCTCCGACTCGGAGTGCATGAGATACATTGCCACCATTACTGATAAGGTAAGAGGGGAGGGCAGGAAATACGTGAGAAGGAACAGTGCTGTGCCTCAGCCTTAGAGGCTGTGTTAGGAATTCCCTCCTGCTTGCTGGAGGATGAGTCCCGTAGGAGTTCTCGAGAAAAAACTGGTTACTAACTTAAAAGTGTAAGCTTGAGGTCATCCATCTAAACACTTAGGAGAACTGAGGGTCTGTGTGCTTCCCCACTGCAGGAGATGCTGAAGAAGTGCCACCTGTGTATGGAGTCCATCGTTCAAGCCAAAGATAGGCAGGCTGCAGAAGCCAACAAAAATGCAAGCATTCTGCTGGAGGAACTGGACTTAGAGAAGGCAAGTGGAAGGGGTTTGGGGCTGGGAATATTTCTTGGTTGCAATTCCAATTTCATGTTCCTTCAAGGTGGTAGGGTGGGTCAGAGTAGGTACTGAATATAGGGGTTTGTGTAATTACCATAACTGGAGTGTGCAGGGCTGAGCATCTTCTCGTTCAGGTAATCTTTAAGCTGTGCTGTTATTCAGAGAAATGGGTTCAGGAAATGCCAATAGAACTATTTCCTCTGGAATAATACTGCACCAAAAGAAGGATTTGTGAATATCTGTTTCTGTCACGTGGGTGTTTTCTAGTCATATTCGTATGGATTTTCGGTCTAAACCCGGTTTTGTGTTTTAAGGAAAATACACTAATTTGCTAGAAACCATAGTAATGTAGTGGAAAATGAACAGAAAAATCCAAGTATACTGTCCTAAGAAATAGAAAGCATTTGCGTTTATTGAAATGGCTGGGACATCTTGTAATGCTGTTCCATGGCTTGACTTGCAGCTGAGGGAAGAAAGCAGAAGACTGGCTTTGGCTGCCAAAAGAGAGAAAAGAAAGGAGAAGAGGAGGAAGAAAAAAGAAGAACAAAGGCGAAAACTAGAAGAAATAGAGGCAAAAAATAAAGAGAATTTTGAACTTCAAGCTGCTCAGGAGAAAGAGAAGTTGAAAGCTGAAGGTGAATTGTTAAATTGCTACTGCATTTATGCCAAGAAAACATGAAATTCTGTATGCGTTGATGTAAAAAGGGGAGAGGCTCCATGTTAGGAGATCCATAGTAGTTTTATGGATGTCTGCGCAGCTACTGGTTTTGAGTGGTGCTTGGAGCTTGTGAAGTTACTCATGAGTCGTTTGATAGGATAGGTGTGATTTGGAGAGCAGAACCACACAAGTTTCCTGAAGGCAGCTAAATTACTCCTGCTTTTCTTACTCTTCCATCAGATGATCCTGAGGTCCCAATGGAGCCTCCCAGTGCTACCACCACCACCACCATAGGTATATCTGCAACCTGGACAACGCTAGCAGGATCCCATGGGAAGAGGAATAACACCATCACCACAACAAGCTCCAAGAGAAAAAACAGGAAAAACAAAGTAGCGCCTGATAACGTTCAGATTATATTTGATGATCCGCTCCCAATTTCCTATAGCCAACCCGAAAAGGTGAATGGGGAGTCCAAGAGCAGCAGCACCAGTGAGAGTGGTGACAGTGACAACATGAGGATCTCCAGCTGTAGTGATGAGAGCAGCAATAGCAACAGCAGCCACAAAAGTGACAATCATTCCTCCACGGCCGCCACGAACGCTCAGAGCAACAAAAAGCAACCGTCGGTGCTTGTCACTTGTCCCAAGGATGAGAGGAAAGCAGTTCCTGGCAAGTCATCCATCAAGTAAGTTCCTGCGACCCTGCATGCACCACGCAAGTTGACCTTTTTCTTTCCTTTCCCACATAATAACAGCTTTTTGTTTCTTTTGCAGGTTGTCTGAAGTTATTAATGAAGTGACGAGTAATTCCTTGTCTACTTGCACAAAATCTGCTCCTTCTCCCCTTTCGTCTCCAAATGGAAAGCTAACCATTGCTAGTCCTAAACGTGGTCAGAAAAGGGAAGAAGGATGGAAGGAAGTTGTGAGAAGGTAAGCAAAATGTTCCCTTGTTTCCCATTGTTGATGTCCTTTGTGTAGCCCTCCCTGTGGAGTTACTGAATGACCTTAGTGAGATTGAGATTTCACAGAATTGCTGCTACCTAGAAAATAGAAGGTTGTTTTGACCTGCCAGCCCACAGCTTCTTGCCCTGGGAGTGTTTCCCATTTAGTGTTGCTTCTCTATACAGATCCAAGAAGGTTTCCGTTCCATCAACTGTAATTTCCAGAGTCATTGGCAGAGGAGGCTGTAACATCAACGCGATCCGGGAGTGCACGGGAGCACACATAGACATTGACAAACAGAAGGATAAAACTGGAGACCGGATCATCACCATTAGGTGAGTGGGATCCTTCCTTTGCTCCTTCCTGTGGGGAACTTCTTGTTGTAGAACACTTCTCTGTATGGAAAAATTCAAAGGCTTGGTCTGGTTGTTCCTTGGAAGAAGGTCACTTGAAGACAGGGATGGTGAATGGGCTGGGGAAACACAAGTACAGCCACCAGTTGGTACCACGGTGTTGGTACCAAATAGAAGCTGTGAGATCAGGCAAAGCATGGACATTAAGATTCTGTGTTTGGACTTGCTTAGACATGGCTAAATATGTAGACTTGTTTAGGGGAAATAAAGACTTTAACTTTTTGGGGTTTTCAGGAGTTGGAGTTTTCAGCTTGAGCTTCTTGAGTAATCATCAGCAGAGGGGACCTGCCTAGCTCAGTTTTCAGGAGAAGAGTTATTTTCCTGTCTGTTTTGGCATGGCAGAAGGCATGGATCATGGATCCTGTGTTGGAGGTTCTTGGCTGTAATGTGTGTAAATGCTTAGGTGCACTTTGCCCTTCCTTCCTTTCCGTAGGGGCGGCACAGAATCAACCAGGCAGGCCACACAGTTGATCAATGCTCTGATTAAGGATCCCGATAAGGAAATCGATGAACTTATTCCAAAGAACCGTTTGAAAAGTTCAACAGCAAACTCCAAAATAGGGTCCTCCACACCTGCCACCACTACAGCTGCTAACAGTTCTCTCGTGGGCATCAAAGTGACCAGCGTAGCTGCTTCCTCGGCGTCTCAGCCTGCCTCCGCCCTCTCCGTGCCTGCCATCTCCTCCACCTCTGCCCACAAGAGCATCAAGAACCCCGTGAACAACGTGCGGCCCGGTTTCCAAGTCTCCCTCCCGCTGGCGTACCCTCCTCCGCAGTTTGCACACGCTTTGCTCGCCGCTCAGACCTTCCAGCAGATCCGTCCGCCCCGCCTGCCCATGACCCACTTCGGAGGTACTTTCCCCCCGGCCCAGTCCACGTGGGGCCCGTTCCCCGTGCGGCCGCTGAGCCCCGCCCGAGCCACGAACTCGCCGAAACCTCACATGGTGCCTCGCCACAACAGCCAGAACAGCGGCAACGGTGCTCAGGGCAACCCGGCGAGTTCTTTGACCGCGAGTCCGACGGCGACCACCACCTCGGTGGCTTCTACCGTGCCTGGTTCTTCTGCCAGCGGCAGCCCCAGCTCCCCCTCGGTCCGGAGGCAGCTCTTCGTCACGGTCGTGAAGACCTCCAACGCCACCACCACCACCGTGACCACCACGGCGAGCAACACGAGCACGGCGCCCACCACGGCCACGTACCCAACTCCTACTGCCAAAGAACACTACCCCGTGTCCTCGCCCTCGTCCCCCTCGCCCCCCGCGCAGCCCGTCACCAGGAGCAGCCCCTCCGATGGGGCGACCACGGCCTCTCCCAACAAAGGGGCCCCTCCGTCCGAGGCGGACGCGGGCAGCCCGCCCGCCGTGGAAACCGGCAGTGCTGCCGGCAACAGGCAGCCCAACCCCGGTGCCGCCGGCCCCTCCGTGCATCCCGCTCATCAGCAGCCCCCGGGAGCTCCTCTGCCCGACGCCAGGCCCCCTCTCCAGCAGCCTCAGGTTCCTGCTCCGGACCCACGGATGGTTGTGCCTCCCAGTTTAGCGGCGACGAGCTCCTCTGCTCCCGTGGCGGGTCCGACCAGCGCCCCCATGACCTACCCCGTGTCCCAGACATCCATGGGGGCTGCCCAGCCCGCAGCCAAGATGGAAGCCCCGGCCATCAGACCGCCCGTCCACGGAACCGGCAGCGTCCACAAGAATCCAGCCCCCGTGCAAAACTCCTCCGTCGCAGTCCTCAACGTGAACCACATCAAAAGGCCCCACAGCGTTCCTTCTGCAGTGCAGCTTCCTTCTACCTTAAGTACACAAAGTGCTTCTCAGAATTCGGCCCACCAGGCGACCAAGCCCATGGGGAACAACTTCAGTGCTACTCTGCCTTTCGGGCCCTTTAGTACGTTGTTTGAGAACAGCCCCACATCTGCCCACGCCTTCTGGGGCGGGTCCGTCGTTTCATCTCAGACACCACCCGAATCCATGCTCTCAGCTAAGTCCTCATTTTTGCCAAATTCAGATCCGTTACATCAGTCTGACACTTCCAAAGCCCCAGGTTTTAGGCCACCGTTACAGAGGCCAGCTCCAAGTCCCTCAGGTGAGTGTGCCTTGTGTGCATACCTTAACAGTGCAGTTTGTTCTTCAAGCCTAGCTGAGCTCGTTTTCCTTTTCGGTACCCCCTCTCAAATCTAACAACTGTGTGGCAGCTGATGAGCGTGATAGAAGTCATTCTTTTTGCCATTGCAGTCTGCTCTGCTGCAATAGCTGGGACAATAAAACACTGGGCTGTTGTTTCCACCTCCCTTTCCTGCCACCAGCTAATGAGTGTTCTGGTTTGTGATAACTTGTCCTGAGGCTGCAGAAAAATGTGGCGTCTTCCAAGTGTTAGAAGGGTAAAAAAACAGCTGTTTTGATGTGAGCTTGTGACCGACAGGAGATAGGTTTGCTTAATTACTAAATTTGAGCAAAAACCATAATTTGCTTGATTGCCTGAATTTTGTAGGGAAATGTTGAGCCTTCTGCCCAAAACAGAACCCGTTCTGTAGCTTTCAGCAAGTACAGACATAGTTTGGACCATCTCTGCCTGTTTTTGTAGGACCAGTCAATACAACAGCAGGTTTTTTTCCCCTGTTTTGTGGATGTGATGGTATTGAATTTTGTCAGCTTAATGTACTTCTCAGCATTTTGATATATGACTGTACAACTGTAAGATATACAAATATATAAATCTTACATCCCTAAGATATTATCTTCCTTGAAGAGGACACAAAGGGAGCAATAAATCTTTTATTTTGAATGTCTTGGCTAATTGGTGCCATTTGGTGTTAACAAAATAAGAACCATTCTTGATTTTTATGTACAGCACAACTGCCACGTGCAGTCCAGAGTTGTGGAGTGTGAAGCTTGAGGCTCCAGTTTTCTTGGCTAGATAGTAACACACACATCCCAAAATGGGCTTGATAGAAGTTTTCCTTCTTATTTCCATGCTATGGGCGGCATCTTGCCAGAGGTGTTGGAGTCCTGGGAGTCACCTGTGCCCGTTTCTCTCGTAGGTATTGTCAGTATGGATTCCCCCTATGCTTCTGTAACACCTTCTTCTACACACCTGGGGAATTTTGCCTCGAACCTCTCGGGAGGGCAGATCTACGCGCCCGGGGCACCTCTTGGTGGAGCACCTGCAGCTGCTAATTTTAACAGACAGCATTTTTCCCCTCTTAGTTTATTGCCTCCATGTTCATCAGCATCAAACGGTGAGTTCTGCTCAGCAGGGAGCTGCTGGGGAAGCTGCTGTGTAAATGAAGTGGTCTCACAGAACTGTGTAAGGAGCAACAGAAGCATGGATTTCTTCAGCTCTGGGTTTGGGTGTAATCCTCAAATCCTCCGTTTCTGATGGGCAGTGATGCTCTTAGTTAAGGTTTTGTGGTGTGTGTCCAGTGGCTGGGCTGCCTCAGAGCATGATAAGCATTTTATAAAAGGGATTGAATCCATGGTGCATGTCCCTGATCTGCAGGCAGCCCTTGAGTTTGTCCTGAAGTGTGTGCTGGATGAGCCTGGCGTTGAGCAGCTCCCCGGTGCCAGTTGCTGGGCATTGAGGGATGGGTTGGTGCCATCCAGCTGCCACCACTAAGTGCTCCTCTTGCTCTCCTTGCAGAATCTCCTGCTCAGTCCGTGTCCTCTGGAGTACGAGCACCCTCTCCCACCCCTTCAGCAGTTTCCTTGGGATCAGAAAAGCCCAGTAATGTTTCTCAGGACAGAAAAGTTCCTGTTCCCATTGGGACTGAACGGTCTGCACGTATTAGACAAACTGGAACATCTGCCCCTTCTGTTATTGGGAGCAACTTGGCTGCTCCAGTGGGTCATAGTGGGATCTGGTCCTTCGAAGGTATAGGTGGCAGTCAAGGTATGTGGTGTTCATAGGTGGACTTGAATTGGTCATGGTGTTGTATTTCCCAAACTCACTTTAGTGCTGCAGAATGAGTGTCCCAAAATACAGGAATGCTCTTTCCAAAGGATTTGAAGCAGAGACTTCTGTTTGCCCTCCCGTCCAGGTAATTGTGATTTAATGAGGTCGCAGAAGTCAGTTCTGAAACACCTTGGCTGTGAAGAGTTGGTACTCCAAGTAAGAAATAACAGGAAAAATAAAACCACGGGGTATACAGGGATGAACTGGGTGAGGGTCATTGGATTTAGGAAGAGGAGAAATTAAGGTCTCTCAAGACTATCTGTTTTTGTTGATGGAAGAGATTGTTTGTGCAGTAGGAGTTAATCTTTAATTTGTAGCTAAGACAGAGCTTTTTGTGCTGAGGATGGTGCTTTTGTAAAGTGGTAATGGTCTGCCTTTGGGTTTTCTTTGTTTTCTCCAGCCATTTGCATTTACTGACACAAGCTCTTGGCTGTCCTAGAGTCACATAGAAATCAGTATTTCATAATTTATTAATAACTTCAGTTATTGAAGGACAGCTTTCCTCAGTGTACTCATCAAGAGTCTCAAATGCACTTCACAGGAGACTTGAATTTTTTTACATATTCATGGAAGGATTTGGGGGTTGATTTTTAGTTTCTGTGGTTTGTTTGGTTTTTGGGTGTTTTTTTTTTNTTTGTTTTTTTTCCCTTGGGATAGGAGGTGTGATTATAAGACCGTGTTGGATTGGACCTCTGGAAGTCCTGTCAGGCTCCTGCACCACAAGGGGTTTGCCATGAGATTGGACAGTAGTGCTCAGGGCTTTATTCAGTCTGCCCTGGAGAACCTGCAAGGATGGGAACTGCTCAGCCTCTCCGAGCAGCCTGTTCTGCTGCCTGAGTCCACATAGCTTTAATTGACGGGCTGTCCTGGGGTTTTCTCCTAAATACAGACCTCTTTCTAACTTCACTAGTCATCTTTTCCCACATAAGGCCTTAGAAATTTAGTATTTGCTTCCATTGTCTGGTTGTAAAAGTTGTCCTTTGTGCCTGTCTTGGCCTTCAGAATGCTTCTTGCTTCCTGCTTTTTTCAATTGCTTCAGCATTTTGATTTTCAGTTCACAACACGATTGGCCTTTAGCTTCTTGACTACTGGGATGCCTCAGAAATGTTTTTGTGTGCCTTCTCCAAATAGGGTTTCCTTATGTTTTGTTTTGAAAATTGGCTTTCTGGATGCCAGAGGTTTGAACTGTAGCACCAGTGCCAAGCTCCCTCTGGTGAATTCATGAACACGAGCACATGTCTGGAGCTGGTCCTTGGCTGGTTTGGCTTTGCAAAAGCGCTTCTGTCTCTCAAAATATTAATTAATGGAAGAACAGTAACAGAGTGCAGCAAATAGCCTTCATAGCATACACACACCCTTTTCAGCACCAAAGGCACGAGGATTTGAGATTTTTGGAGGAGGGAGAGTTATCCCAAATGCCAGCTTTGCTGTTGAATTGGAGGACAGTAGCAGGGACAGCGCTGTGCTCACAGGTAACTGTTCCAGACTGCTGGCACCGCCTCTCCCGGTGCTCTCCCTGCCGCACGTGCTGAGGTTTGGGGGGTGCCCGGGAGCTGAGCACAGGGCAGGGCTGAGGCTGCGAGGGGGAGGAGGAGGGCGTGCTGTGGGTGTAACACTGTGTGTGTGTGCCGGCAGATAAGGTGGACTGGTGTCACAGCGGCATGGGCAGCCACATGATCCACCGGCCCATGTCGGACCCGGGCGTGTTCTCGCACCAAGCCATGGACAGGGACAGCACGGGAATGGTCACGCCCTCCGGTACATTCCATCAGCCTGTCCCTGCGGGATACATGGACTTCCCCAAAGTCGGGGTAATGACCTTGCCCCTCACACGCGGCACCGCCCCTTCTGTCTGTGCGGCAGCGGCAGCGGAACACATGCTGATTGTTGCTTTTCCTTCCCCTCAGGGAATGCCTTTCTCTGTGTATGGGAACGCCATGATTCCTCCTGTAGCCCCCATCACAGATGGTACTGGAGGCCCCATCTTCAACGGGCCTCATGCTGCTGACCCATCTTGGAACTCGCTGATAAAGATGGTTTCAAACTCCACGGAGAACAACGGGCCTCAGACGGTAACTGCTATGGTTGTTACACTGTGTTCTACCCACAGCCAGCCTGATTCCTGTCTGTGCAGTCCTGCCTTCAGGAAAAAAACAAATTCTGGGGCGAAATTTGGTGGGCAAAGCCATTTATTTGCTGTCAGTTAAGCTTTCCCTTTCCAAAACTGGAAAAGAGCAGGAGGATTGTTGCTGGACTCTGTGAGGATGTCCTGACCGTGTTAGGGGTGCACCTGGGAAGGCACTAAAGTAGCTCTTGGTCTGCTGGCCTGATCTTGGCCTGGCTTGCCCACTAAATATAATTTAGGCAGAGGGATTAATTCCCCTAAACCTCTTGTTCCTACTCAGCAACTAATACTATAATGGAACATCAGTAGCTCCTGTTAGATTGTATCCTGATGTTATATTTAATTAGACACTAAGCTCTGTTACACTGTTACTAAATAGAGCTTTCGAGGCTAAATTTCCTTGGGTAAGATCCAAACTCCAGGAAACAGCTCCTAGCTCTGGCAGCCCATAGGTGTGTGGAAGAGGGGCTTTGGCCACAGTTCAGGCATTGCACTGAAGAGGCTCCTGACCACAGTGCGGTGGTTTCTGGTTTAATGAGCAAACTTTGTCCCCCAAAGAAAGCTTTCCTTGCCCAGGCTTGGGTTTTCCCCAGAGCTGAGGGCGCTGGGGGGGAAATAAGGTGTGTCAGAAATGAAGTGATTGATTGATTGATTGATTGACTGATGGATGGATGCCACGTGTGAGCTGGAAGAGGAGAGTGATCCCTTTGCTGTGGGATCTGGGGCAGTGAGGCCCTGGCCTTGCAGAGGGTGCTGGTGGTCCTGGTGGCCCAGGGAGCCCCATGCTGTCCCCCTGACCATGCCCTGTGTGAGCAGCTGACACACCTCTGTCTTGCAGGTGTGGACTGGAACTTGGACACCTCACATGAACAGTGTGCATATGAACCAACTGGGCTGAGTGGGATCAACGTGCTGGCCTTGAGATTCCTTGTTTTGCAGAGGAAACCACAAATGGCAGAAACAGTTTATGTGCTCCCAGATCATTCTACTGATGTGCTTGACTGAAGTGTGTAGGCTTTTTGCAGAAGAACTTACTAACTGACCTTTTTCTGTGAACATTGTGACCACCCATTCCCCACCATCATATGTTTCAACTTAGTTAGACTTTCTTCTTTCTTTTCCTCCTCTTTTTTTTTTNTCTTTTTTTTTTTTTTTTTTTTTTTTTTTCTGACATAACTTTCTGTTGAAGCTGTTCTTTGGCTGGTTGGTTTTAGTACTGTAAACTGCTTCTGAGCAAACACAGAAATTTAGCAAAATTATGTAAACTTGATCCTGAAGTTTTAGAATGGCAAATAAATGTACAATTGTTTACATAACAAATGGCTAAGCAGAAAGTAAATTTCAATATGTCAGTTATAGAGGCTCTACTTTATGTAGACTTAAATTAATGTGAGATATGTACCTTCATATTCAGAAATCTGGATGTTTCCTTCATACATTAAACTATTAATAAGCATAACTTCTCTACTTGTGTAATTTAAGTACATTATGAAAACAGAAAATCCCCAGGTATTATCAGACGGCTTTTCCCAAATGTGTATTGGATTTTTTTAGAAAACATAGACATTCTCTGCTTGAAATGAGAGGAGAGCTTCCTGCTGAAAGCTCCAAAGGCAGGTTGATACCAGAATAAGCCCCAGGATAGGTTATTTTGAGGAGTCCAAGTGGGGATTCCCTTACAGCCTGTACCAGGAGGTGGAGTCTGGGGAGGTCCTTAGAGGCCACATGGGGTGAGCAGTGACACAGCTCCAGTCAGGATCCCCCTACAGCTCCTGAGCATAGGTTTGTTTTCAAGATCTACAACTCAAATGTAAGTAGTACAGTTTGTTTTTATTATGGCCCTTCTTGCAAAGGCAGAAGAAAAACCCCACTTGCCTCTTACATAGGTGATATTTTAGGTGTCCATGAGCCTTTTGCATACCCATGTCCATATACCTGCCCTTGGGCGGGGCTCTAAATGGAGGCAAGCTCCTTTCTCCAGCTGGGAAATGGATCCTGGGAAGGTCTGGTGGCAGCAGAATGGATCCTGAAATGAAGAACTGCTCATAAGGATTGGAGCTGCATCTCTGCCCTCACTGTGGTGGTACTGTGCCCTTCCCTCTGCTGTGTGACCAGCAGCCCTCTGCAGCAGTCACTGCCTGGAGGCTTCAGTGCTCTTGGAGCCTGCTGATCATCAATTCTGCTGAGAAGTGCTGCTCAGTATTGACTGAGACCATGAATTCCAGAGTATTTTGTTGGCCTGACAGCTCAAGCCGTGTCTGGGGCAGCACAGGGGGAAATCCTGCGTGGAAGGATTTTTTTTCTCAGGTTCCTTTTTTTTTTTCAATTTCTTCCACAATGTAATGCTTTTTATTTGTCCAAGAAACCGAGGAACGTGCTCTTTTGGGAGCTGGCAGGTGCTCTTCATTTGAGGAAAGGCAAGAGAAGAAGGGTTAGGATGAACGTGGAGGAGAGAACACAGTGGACAGAGTGTGTTTTTAGGGGTGTTTTGCCCTCTCCCTTCCACCGAAGAGGTAAGGAGATGCAACTCAGAACCTGGCTGGGCAGGAGAATGCTACTGTGCAATGGATAATTACTCATTAGCGATGAATTGCTCATGAATCCGATTTTCAGGCTGGGAAAGGTGGGGCTGTGCCACCCTGGGGACCTTCAGCACCTTCCAGAAGTCGGAGGGGGCACTCTTCCTTGGGAATTACGCTGGCAGGACCAGCAGCGGGGAGTGGAGGGTAGGCAGAGGGAGATGCGCCCTGCAGGGCGGGCTCAGTGACATGGGGAGGCTGTGCCTGCCCCGAGCCGGGCTGGGCACTCTCCGTGCGCTTTGTGCCCCTTGCTGCGGTGCTGAGCGGCCACGTGGCTCCCTTCCCCTCCCACCCTTCAGTGGGCAGCTGGGCCGTGCCCCTGCCCTGCCATTACACCCTTTTATTGCCTCTTCTAAGCTCCGTTCCAGCCCCTTTCCCTCGCCGCCACCCACAACTCTCCCAGGCCCTACCGCGCCGCCCTGCCCTCTGCCCTCAGCCGCCATGGCGCCCGCGGCGACACGCACTTCCGCCCGCGCCGGAGGGTGGTGGGGGGGTGGGGTTTGTGGGGGCAGCCATGTGGCGGCTCGCGCGGCTCCCGCGCGCGGGAACGGCGGCAGTGGCGGGAAGGGCGGGATTGGCGGGAACGGCGGGGAGCGCGTGGTAC